>JAJJWW010000118.1:0-600000 GCA_023531295.1 Papaver armeniacum
TCCATGGATCTTTCACAAATACCCTTTATAGGTTTTTAAAAACAGATGGCATAATTGAAATTTTATTTAAAAATATAATTTTTGTAATCTCATTTTTAACCTTCCATCTCTTCTTCTTCTTCGTTTATTTCTAATAAGCAACAAAAATCTCTGCCGCCTTCCATCGCTCCCACCACCGCCGCCATCTGCATCGCTCCCATCACCATCTCTATTTCCTCCACCTGTGACACCAACACCACCACCTCGAGTCACATCCTTAGTTATTATCAACAAATCTATCAAATTATTTACGGTTTGGTTTTGGTAGATGGAAAATGAAGTTCTGATTCTGAAGAATCGACCTAAGTTGATCTGATTCAAAATTGTAAGTGGATAACCTAATTTCATCATATCTCACTTAACTCCATATTGATTTTGATGTTGATATCGACTCGATTTTAGTTTCTCAATTAGAGGTTTTCTTCTTCTCAATCGACAACTAACTCGAATTTCTCAAATCTTTGATACATCTACAACTATTTTTGATGGAATGGGATTAGAAGATAATTTTTTCTTTGCTTATTGATAATGAGAAATTTGGATCTATAGTTAAAGTATAGATTGCACTTGGTTTGTGCCTGCACTTAGGGCACAATTTTAGTGGTAAATGTATTCAATCAGTAACTTTACCTATGATTTTGAAACCCTTATAAAGATTTAGTTGCACAATCTCATAAAGTACTTGGTAAGACTAACTGTTTTCTTCTTGGAATGTTTTGTCGTGTGAATTTTAATCTAAAAGCTCCTTAAGCACACTATTATAGTAGAGTGCTAGTGGAGATGGTGGGCAGCATTGCTATTATAAGTAGCTTTAGCTTCTTTTTTTGTAAGATAATTGATTATTAGTATCCACTTGTTTTTGATTGTAGAATGTTTTATTTTGTTTTCGTTTTGTATTCTTGTTGTGGTATGGTTATAGTTAGTGTGTCTAATATCATTTGCTTGTTATGCCTACATTAAATAGGGCTGACCCAATGACACAGATCTATCAAAGCTGCCAAGGCAACGAAATCACGAAGAATGAAATTTGAACTGATTTTTGTCATTGAGAAGCTGCAAATTGGTCACCCCACATAAGTTTGCTCTACATTGTAATTCATCTGGTGAGTACTCGAGCTTTCTCGGGTTATGTTGTGCTGCATTTGCAGATGATTTTGCATTTGTCACATGTGTCTTCTATATGGAGTGTTGTTTTCTCTTCTACATTAGTCGTACCAACTAACTAGTGTCAATCATGCCGTGTGTTAGGTTAAGTTCTTTCCTTTCTTGTCTAAACATCTTCATATATTACTAGTTTCATTTCATAAGTTGCAACTTATTAGAAATGGAATTTTCACATCGTGCGAGTTAACCTCGAAATCCATGTACCTAGTGCGGTGAAGTTGAGTGGAAGTTCTGATTCTAGAGAACTTGAAAGAAACCAGAACCTCAATTTGGAGCAAGTGAAAGGGCATTAAAATGTAGGGACAACTACAATCATTGGAAAAACAGATGACAAACCAAGTTGCTCTTATCCGGCAAACAAAAAGGTAAAATCTCAGTATGCAGGTGATTATTTATAGATTCTAAAGATCCCACTGATGCAAATGTCTTTTTTTTTTTTCAGTCTGTCCGCTTTTTTTTTTTTTTTTATAAGTAGTGGCCATGTTTTGTTGTTTATAGGTGATGTTTTCATTTGCGATAAAATGATATTTTTGTGTGTAGTCTGTAAATTAGACTACTTAGTTATGCCGTTTAGGATGGGTCTGAATTTTGGGCATACACCACCTAAGTTTGAAACTCTTTTTGATGTCTAGTTCTTATGTATCACAGACCTCTTATATATCGACATATATATTATCATTTTTTTCTCAACTGTGTTGTAATTTTATTCTTGGATCGTGTTCATTTATGGGTGTTTTGTTTTGAGAAGATAGTTTGGTTTTAAATGAAAATGGTTAGTAGTAATGGATACAGGTGTCATAGATTTGTTTAGGGGTTGGGATGGAGTTATGCAGTCACTATTTATTACATTTCAAAACATGATCGGGACTTGACTTTTGTAAAATGTTTAGTTGCTTCCATTTTTTTGAGACAACTTATGTTAGATGGTTCCCATTTGGAGGAAATTTTTGAAAGTTGCTTCCACTTTTGTAGCCAACTTGTGCTATGAAATTTTCATTTTTCATTTTGTTTCTTAAAGTAAGGATGTGTGCGTTGGGGATTTGGAGACAACTTGTGGTAGTTGTCTCTAGATTTTTGAAGAACTTGTTCCTAAATATTTTTTTCGAAGACAACTTGTGCTAGTTGCCTTCGATTTTTGGAGACAACTTGTGCTAGTTGCCTCCATATTTCAAAGACAACTTGTCCTAATTGCCTCGAGATTTCTAGACGACCAAAGCTAAGCTAGTTTGCCCTAGTTGCTGCCTCCATATTTGAAGACAATGTGACTAGTTGCCTTCAATTTTTGGAGACAACATGTGCTAATTCTTTACCTCCATATTTGAAGACAACTTGTCCAAGTTGCTGCCTCCATATTTGGTTGTTACGTATTAATTTATCTTGATTGTTCTTCTTAGCTTAAATTGAATCCATAATGTAGCGAAAAATTTAGTTGTTACGTATGTAGCTTGACTTAGTTCAAAGAATTGCGTCACTACCAATAACTAGAGGCAACTTGATTAATAGTATTTTTGATTCAGATTGATTCTGTTTTTATTCTGGATTTGTGTAGCTGACTAGTTACCTCCAGTTTTGTAACTTTTTTCTTTGTCTACCTTTTCGTTGTTGTGAGTTTTTATTTCGTTTTTAATTGTTAAGTTTTCTTACGAGGTTAAAATAGTTGTTGCGGGAGACTACGTTTTGCAAACTCAAGCACCTTTCATCTTATTTACGAACCAACTTCCTTTTAGCGAGATGCAAAAAGTTATGTGTATGTTAATATTTCCGAATAGAACATGCACTTTTAGCTTCTGATTTTGAGAACTTGAGCAAGTTGCCTCTACTTTAAGATACCACTAATTTCCTGAATGGAACATACGCTTTAAAGCCGCCATATGCTAATCATTGATGCTACCATTCAACGAGGTAGTTCAAAGGGTGGTTTTTATGGTTGCTTGTGGAAAGATGGTAACCAGGTGTGCGTTTTCTTGCTTTCGATGTGTTTTTTATTGTTTGTTTATCTATGGTTAGACATTTTCTACTTCTTAAGACGTGGACAACTTATGCTAGGAAATATGTGGCCAACTTATTTACTCTAATTGTGAAACAATACTGGATTGATGATGTTGTTGTAGGTTATATTTTCTTGGCTTCAGTTTTTGGAGACAACTTGATCAAGTTGCTTCCATCATTGGAAAAAACTTGAGCAAGTTGCTTCCACTTATGGAGACAACTTGTTATAGTTGCTTTCATTTCTGGAGACGACTTTTACTAGTTGCTTCCACTTGAAACATTCTTTCAGTGACTCATTTAGTATTTATTTTAAAAAATTTCTTGTTTCTTTTTCTTACAGGGATTTTCTAGTTGCATTTGGTGTTGTTCCTGGTGAAGATGTTGAAGGAATGATTGTCAACTGTACATTCAGCCCAATATCTCACAGTTCCAAGTATTGAAAAGGTGAACAATGCCACCTTTGTCACTTTAGTTAATTATGATAAACTTGATATGCTTAGATGTTATATGATATTCTTGTGTTTTCTGCTCTAAGGATGTGGTTGAATCTCTTCAAATTATCCCTCGTGTTCCCATGCTCTTTATTAGATTGTTCGCACTGATAGTCGAGGTAAGAGAATCAACGCACCAACTATTGTTCTTTCTTATTTTTAGCATCACGCATACTTTTAGAGCAGGTTCCCAAATGCGAGACAACTTGAGCTAGTTGGCCCATTTTATGGAGAAGCATGTGAAATTATCTTTATACATACATCTTAGAATAGTTGCGCATTTAATCGTGGTGCAATGGTAGCATGACTGACTTCGTGTCAGAGGATGTGTGTTCGACTCACGCCAGATTCATTCATTTGCATATGTGTTTTTTTGTTTTTTTAGCCAAACTTGTGCTAGTTAGAAGCAACTTGACCTAGTTGGCTCCAGTTTAGGGCAACTTGTGCTAGTTGCTCTCGCACTGGAAGCAACTTGAGCTAGTTGGCTCGAATTCTGGGGACAACTTGTCTTAGTTGCTCTCACACTTAGAAGCAACTTGAGCTAGTTGGCTCCAAACTTGGAAACAACCTGGATCAAACTTTGGAGACAACTCGTGCAAGTTGCCTCCACTTTGAGCTTAGATTGGCTATTTTACTACACTTCCGAAACAACTTCAGCAATTGTGGAAGTAAAAAAATCAACAAAAGTACTCTTCAGCCCCAAACTCCTGTTGCCACCTCCCATCGAGAACCAAGGTTTTTGATGCTCAAGCAAAACAAAGACATATATAGATAAATGGGAATAACTACAAGTGGAACATTGGATTACTAAACAACTAGAGTTCAAGGACTGACATCATGAATTTATCAATAAGGAGGTATAACTACATCAACATGAGAAGTAATACCATACATTGGAAATAATGACAAGTGACTCCTATGTCAAAGATGTCAAAGAAAACACTTAATCTTATCACATCCACCAGGGGTTCATTCCTCCGGACTCGCTTATATCTGGCTTAAGGACCGCAACATCCTCCCAACCAACTTTCTTTGCATATTCCTCACTGGTAGTAGATTTTAACTGCATGGTGAGAAACAAAATCCATGAAATGGATATCAACCACATTCTTCATTGCTTTCTTGTGGTCCTCATTTGACCGGTCCCTGCTTAAATCTCACCACTGCCAATGTTGCTAGAATAGTGAAGGGTTAGACACCAAGTGGGCAATGGGCCGGTACATAAATGAATGGATAATAAATAAACTAGTCGGGATAGACTGACAAGTGAGTACAAATTTATTTATTATTAGATATAAAACTCACCTATTCATATTTCAAATGGGTCGGTGAGGAGTTGCTAGAGACCCATGCAACTTGGAGAAGCAACTAATGATGTGCTCCATCTGGATTGTTATCTACCACCAACTAATAAGAATTGAAAACAAAACTACTTGCTTCCGGCTATTGATTCAACTACGCTACGACTTACTTGCTGCCGGCATTGTTAGATCTTTCTACTAGGTCTACTTTGGTCTATTCTAAAATACATGGAGATAGACACCAACAATCTTTGTCATTGGGGTGATTTGTTTTGTAGTTCATTTTTGATTCCATGGTGTGGTCGGGTCCATTCTTTTGGCAAGCTACGGCAAGAGTCTAAATGTGACAATGAGACAAATGCTACGCTCGAGAGAGATTGTCACGGTGTCACCTATTAATGTAACAACAAAAATAAACCAGTAACTCCAATATCGGTGTAATTAACCCTTCGCTTTTGATGCTTTTTTCTTGTTTTCTTAATGTTTTTTTACCACAAGAATAACTAGTATTGAATCGGTTGCTTAAATTATGAAATATGAAAATTAGCACAATCCGTCTTCAAAAGCGGGAACAACTAGGACAAGTTGTTTCCAAGCACGAGTCAACTATACGGGTTGTTCCCAAACCGGATCCATAGCAAAGTTGTGCTCCAAATATAAGGACTTCCACAAGTTGTTTCAAAATTTGGAGCAACTTGCTCAATTGGGGAACAACTACCACAAAAGTTGAAGAAAACAATCATTTGAGAAACTCGTCGATGAGATCCCCTATAATGACATACAAACCCATGACTAGTAGAGATTTTGAGAGTTACCTTTTAAAGAAGCTGTTTATGTTGATTTTAACATCCATATCATCGGTTTCCATGCATCGATATATTGATTTCATTATTACATGCATCCATAAAAGTCATTAGTAAATGAAACAAAAACATTGATTAATAGATCCGTGCAGGATAAAGGAGATTTGAAACACAAAGCAACATCGATTAATAGATTTGTACCAGATAAAGGAGATTTGAAACAAAAAAAAACAAATCGACGAATCAAAATCAAACAAAATTAGCAGTTAAATACGAGATCAACATCATTAGCGAGTTAAGGAAGATTAATTTGAATAAATATCAAACAAACATTTAACACAGTTATTGTTAAACCCTAAGAAAATCAAAATTAATTGAAATATAAACTATTTCAAACGGGTTGAGTCGATGTTTCACCTTTGATTTGTACCTTAATTTGAAGATTACAGGGTTATCAACATTCAAACTTCGAATACAAACCCAAGTTTTCCTTTTTGTTTTGGTTTTTAATATTTTGTGTTTCGATTGATCTATCTCTCTATAATCCTATCAACAACTAGTTTTTATTTTGATTTCTTCAAAAAAATTTTTGAATCTTTCCCCTACTGTCTAGGTTTCAAAGAAAAAGCGAGAGAAAGAGAGAGTGAGAGAAAGAAGGGAAACACCGAAATGAAATTCACGCCTCCCACTTTCACTTTTTCACTCTCAGAGTCTCGGTTTCTCTTATTCACTCTTCAAATCACCACCGGTACCATCTCCGTCAAATCACCATCACCATCACCAGCAATAGGCCAATTAGGTAAGGTCAAATTCATTATAATTAGGGTTTTGCTTTTGATTTTAATTAGGGTCTGGAATTGATACCATGAATTCGATTTTGTTTTTCTTTATTTTCTTCCCAAGATTAAGCCATGAATACGATTTTGCTTTGCATGCAAGGGTTTCGTTTTTTATTTCAATTTGACTTCATAATCTCCTCCTTCACAGCTAGAAGAAAAGAAAGGGTCTGTAACTAAAACCCTAGCTACGCTACAAGCTGCAATACCATCAACTGAAGCAGTAGTATATGAAGTAGAGATTGCAAAGAGAAGAAGGTAATTATCCTAATTTTGTAAGTAGGATATATCCAAGTTTAATGTAATTTCTCTTTGGGTAGCTGATTGTTGAATCTCTTGAGTGCTAACTCAGCAGAGGGTTTCTGTTTAATGTAATTTCTCTATTGCCTTAATAAATGAAGAGAACAACATCAGATTATGCTTAGATTCACTAATTAATGTTTTTCATTTTCTGCTGAGCAATTTTAATTTGCAGTTTATGTTCTTTAATCTTTATGATTTTCAGTTTCCTTACTCAGTTAATCTGTAGTTATGAAATGTATTAGCTGTGTGTGATAGGGCTTTAGAATAATGGGGTTTTGTATAAAAAATGAACACAATCTCATAATTGGGGGTTTTGGTTCTGGCAAGGAGTCAAGGTGGCAGAAATTTGGGGGTTGTGAATGAGCAACCCTGAACATGCTTACTTGATTTATTAAGGGTATATTTTCATTGATTTTATTGGGTTAAGAAATCTAAATAGCTAGTGTAAGTGTGTAACCTAGAGCATATGATAATGAGTTACGAGTAGGGTAGCATACGCAGGGTGTTCCTACATCCTACATTCTAGATAACACTGATGATCAGTATGAGCATCATAGATTCTTCCATATAATGCTCAATATTTAGTCGTAGTCATGATGGGATTTGAAGCTCAAGTGGCGTATCTCTCTGAGTTAGTGAATTTCGCTTCCTTAATGTCTGTCTTCGCCCCAGTATGCATACAAAATTCTGCATGTATATTATCGTGTTTCTGATTGTAGTCTTATATCAGTTTACTTAGTAGACATGAAGCTTGAGTAGGAATGTTTAATTTGACCTTTCTGTTGATAAAATACTCATAATTCATATCTCATATGCATAATGAATCATTGATTGTCAGATGAATAAATTATATATTGCTTATTGATACATGTAAACAGTCTTTGATGAAGGCTGATTTCATTTTACTATTGCAATTTCTATTTCATTCATTCTAATTGTTCACTTTGCTTGTTGCGGAGCTATTTGGTGACCCTGCATTTTCTTCCATGATCATAGATGATGATTGAATCCTATTTGGTGACCTTGCTAGTTGCTGCTACTAGGCTACCTAGATGATTTTAATTTGTACTTTGCACTTTGCAGTATTAAAACTTGAGTTTATTGTATACTTTGAATTTTAGAAGTTACATTTTTAGATACTTGAATGTTGGTTAAAAGTAAAAATGGTTTATCAGGTGGCCTGAGGATCAAACAAACAATAAGGTCATCCGAAAATTTCAGCAAGGGAAATTAGGGTGGGTATACCCGCCACCCTCCTGACTCAACTCGCCGAAACGTGGGTCAGGTGAAAACCGACCCGCTGTGATGTTTGTTGGGTGCGGGTGATAATTCTGTTACCCGCCATCAGCGGGTAGGGTGGCGGGTGAGGCCAAACCCGACCAACCCGACCCCTTGTGCAGCCCTATAAGGAAGTAATAAAACTAATCAAAAAGCATTTTTATTATGAATTAGGTCGCTTGTCCACATTTATGATGAATTCATAAGAGCCCTCAAAACCAGATGGTCGAAGGCTTGGTTGGAGACCCACAATAACATTCAAGTTTTACTATAAGGCCTGGTCCGTTTAATATCAACCGTTTTATCAAATTCGTAAAAATTAAAGTTTGGCCTTTTTGTTTGTTTTTATTGACATCAGGTGTCCCCATAGCGGGGAATCGGGGATACTCTCTCGAAAAACACGTCCATGGCGGTCAAAGCTAAAGCTTCACCTATTTCATCAAAGAAGAAACTGATAAGAAGTATCAAAAAAGCAGCAGACGATGCAGATTCATTACCATGGAAATCTTCTGTTTCTCAAGATGATGATCCTTTAGCTCTTCCTCAAGGAGCTAATGATTTTGATGGCGGTCTCTCTCTCACCCTCTCTCTCTGTAATTAGGTTTTCATATTTTATTTTCTGGATTCTAAATGTTGTTTGTTTTATTTGCAGGGTTTATTTCTCTTGAAGAGATTGATGAAGTTGATTATGGTGTTTTGATAAATAATCCTTTTGAATCCAAGAAACGGATTCGTACTGATGACTCTGGTGACGATGAAGAGAAACTTGACAAGAAAGTAAAGAAACCAAAGACTAAGAAGAAGAAGAAGAAAAATAAAAGTGTCAAAGTTTCTGGTCAGTAGCCATTTTCAGTTATTTAATTCTGGAACAAATTTGTAGATTTCATAAACAAATTTTATGTTGGGATTTTCTAAGCGGCTTACTATGAAAAAAAATGCGAGTGCAGTTTAGAATATTAAAAGATTATTGACATTATTAAGGGTTTTTAGGAACTTAGCACATTAGGGTTTTAGAAAATTAGATTATTGCTACAATTTTTGGCTATAGGAGTTTGGAATAAGATGTTTTTAGTCTAGATGCTGGTTGTAATTTTTGTGATCTACAGGAGGGGATTCTACGAGTTTGGGTGTGGTGAAAGACGATAGTGACAGTGAAGTTGAGATAGGAGAGACAGTAGTTGATGAAGCTGAATTTTATGAATGGACGGCATTAAGGCTACATCCATTGTTATTGAAATCTATTTACAAGCTTGGGTTTAAAGAACCCACACCTATTCAGAAAGTTTGTATACCTGCTGCTGCGCATCAAGGAAAGGTTGGCTACTAGCTAAAAAATTTATGATGTTAGCGTAGGTACCTTGTATTGACATCTTTTTGTGGTATTAATCTTCTATTTTGACTCTAGGATGTGATTGGTGCTGCGGAAACAGGATCTGGGAAAACACTTGCTTTTGGGCTTCCAATTTTGCACCGTCTACTTCAAGAGCGAGAAAAAGCAGGTGTATCACTTACAGAGAGAGGAAATGATGTGGAAAAAGGAGCTCTTGGAAGTACACTTCGGGCGCTCATCATAACTCCTACAAGGGAGCTGGCATTCCAGGTACCGTGTAGTTCAACATCTGTTTTTTCTCTAAGTTTAGTAATTAATGCTCCCCAAATATACCCATATCATCTGGTTCCGGCAGCGTACAATTACTAGTTCACAAATTCAAACTAAGGTGCAAGTTAAGTGGCCCAAACGAAACTACTGTTAACTTCAATTATTAAAAATCTGAGATTTGAGTACTATGGTTTTGTTTTGGTTGCAGATATTGGTGCCTCAATTTGGTTTATTTTTGTTTGTTTGTTGATAATTTGCTCCTCTTTATGCAGGTTACTGATCATCTCAAGGTGGCTAGTAGCTTGACAAACATCAGGGTTGTCTCAATTGTTGGTGGGATGGCGCCTGAAAAGCAGGAAAGACTTCTAAAAGCAAGGCCTGAGATTATTGTTGGGACTCCAGGGAGGTTATGGGAGCTTATGCAAGGAGGAAATCCACACCTTGTTGAGGTACTCTCAAATTTATCATTTGAAAATTTATTGTAAAATTTACTACTTTGCTATGGCCAGTAAGCAGTGAGAAGGTAGATGACTTAGCTGCCTAAATTTTTGTAGCGCTGTTGACTTGTTATGCACCTTAGAATGTGATGAAGTTCTATTTTACAGCCTCGTAGGGCTTTGGAACCCATTAGGGTACTATATAAGTGACTTGTGATAAACGGCATTAGAACTACTTGTTTGGTTTCTTGCATTGACATGAGACACGGTGACCCCTAAGCCATACTGATATTGTCGAGACACTTTATTCAGCAATTGTTCGATGAATTATAACTTGTCTGCATCTTAATTAGTCGACCTCGTTTTGCAGTTACATTCGCTGTCATTCTTTGTTTTAGACGAGGCTGACCGTATGATAGAGAGTGGCCATTTTCACGAGTTGCAGTCAATCATTGACATGTTACCTATGACTGCTGCACCTGATGAAGGGCAGCTTGTAAATTCAGAGAGTTGTGTAACGGTTTCAAACATCCAAAGGAAGAAAAGGCAAACATTTGTCTTTTCTGCCACTATAGCATTATCTTCTGATTTTCGTAAAAAGCTAAAGGGTGGATCTCGTAAATCTAAAGAGTCTTTGAATGGTGAGTTGAGATCTATAGAAAAGCTTTCAGCACGAGCAGGGATGAGGGAAGATGCCGCAATTTTTGATTTGACAAATGCTGCAGTTATGGCGGATAAATTAGAAGAGTCGTTTATTGAGTATGTGCTCCTCTTTTAGCCCTATTTTAAATATTTTGGAGCATCTTTCATATGACCTTGATGCATTTTGGATTTCTCTACGTTGTGACATCATTTGTCGTTAAGTAACTGGGCTAGTTCAATTTGTTTGTGCAGATGCAGGGAAGAAGATAAAGATGCCTATCTATATTATCTTTTGAGTGTTCACGGGCAAGGCCGGACTATTGTTTTCTGCAGGTCAATAGCAGCTGTACGTTATATTTCTTCCTTTTGCGCCTCCTTCGCATTAATCTGTGGCCTCTTCACTCTCAAAAGCAGCAGCGAGCACGCTTGAAGGTACTTTCTCCAGTGTTAAGATATTTGATCTTTTCTGTGGCCTATTCATCCTTAGATGTTACCTCATTAATTCTTTTGATGATGGTACATAGTGAAGTGCAATACCAGTTTGGTTGGTAGATGCAAACAAGGGGATAACAACAAATAGATGTCGACAAATTACCTATTGAGCTGGTGGCATTTCACCAACTCAAAGACTACCAGAGAAGTAAATAACAGTGGAAACAGTATTAGTGAAGGAAGATGCAGTAGGAAAAACTTGTTATTTTTCTTTTTATGAGAGTTTGAATTAAGTGAAACTTAGCGTTGTTCAGCTAAACCAAATCTCTCCAATGATTTTTTGTTTGTTTTTCTTCCACGGTTTATGGTACACTTTACATGAGGGATTTGGCATTTAGAAAGAAGTAACTAAATATTTTGCTTCCAGGGAAAGTAATCTCAAAGACTGAAACCTACATTTCTGTTTAATTAATCACTGTGTGTAGGTCTGAGCAATGGAAATAGACCAAGTTTATGGCCTGTTTGAGCCTAGTGTGGATCAGCTTCATCTCTTTGCATTATAATATATATTTCTTGAGGATGCCAATATATATTTCTCTATAAATCTCCACAACATGTGATCCATGTACACCAGCATATATTCTTTTTTTTTTTTTTTTTTTTTTTTTCCCACTTTTTGTGTGTCAACTAGCACTAATGATCTTCTCTTTAATCTCTTGACTTTTCAGGCAATGGATCGTTTTCGTGAAAACGACAATGGTATACTTATTGCTACTGATATTGCAGCAAGAGGTCTTGATATCCGTGGTGTTCGAACCGTTGTCCACTATCAACTTCCACAATCAGCTGACGTAAGTAGATTCCAGGAATTGTTGGAAATGTTAGCTGTTATTCTGCACTGGTTTATTTGACCTCCTAACTTGAAGTTATTTGCTGTAGGCTTACGTTCATAGATGTGGCAGAACTGCTAGAGCATCTGCAGACGGTTGCAGCATTGCATTAATCAATCCAAATGATAAACCAAAGTTTTCATCCTTGTGCAAAACTTTTCGAAAGGTGAATTCCCTTGGAAATGAAGCAGTTATTTGCAGGACTGTGTTGTAATCGAGTATTTTGCATTTACTATCTTACTGTATGTGATGACAACTAGTCTTATCTGTTCTCAGGAAAGTCTTCGACGGTTTCCTTTAAATAACTCATACATGCCAGAGATTATGAAAAGATTATCTATTGCGCGTCAGATAGATAAGATCACGCATAAGGATTCCAAGGTAACCAGATTATGTCTTGGGTGAGGATAGTGCATGGTATATTGTTTGGTTTACTTTCAAATTACCATTTGGACACAATTTTACACAGACTTTGCACACAATGTTTGATTGTTAATTGAATTTCCAGCTTCTCATACTTCTAGTGTAGGTACGCATAACCCCTAGTTTCACTTCACCCCCTAAATTATTTCCCAATCTAGTTGTAGAAATGTGATGTTCTAAAATGGCGTAGCCCAATAAGAACTTCGAGTTGTGTATGACTTGTCTGTTTCATGTGCTTCTTCATTTGTTTCACTGTTTTCCAGGAAAAGGTAAACAAAAACTGGCTTGAACATAATGCCAAATTGGTAGAATTGGTTCTAGACGAGGACGACAGTGAGGAAGAAAGAGTGAATAGTCATAAGCAAAGAAAAGCCACCTCGTCTAGATTAATCAAGCTGCAGACGGTATCTCCTAACTTCACTCTTTACCTTACTTCTACATAAGTAGTTGATCTTGCTGTTGAATGTTAGTCCATGGTACACCAATCTGACTGGAAGTTTGATCTGGATAACTGATGATTTTTTATTGCACAACTTCAGGAGTTGAAGAGCCTGCTTTCCAGACCTTTACAGCCAAAATCATTCTCACATCGCTTTTTAGCTGGGGTAATTTCTATTGTCAAACTTTTACTAGTCTGTTGCTTTAATATTGGCAGCTATTTCAGTCGTTTCCCTTGTTGTATGGTTTCTTGTTTTCATATCATTATTTTGTATTTCTCAGTCTGGCGTTTCGCCTCTACTCCAACACCAATTCCAAGAATTATCAGCGAAAAAGTTGGGTGATAATGGCAATGTTGGAGAAAACAGAAAAAGGAAACTAGTTGTTATTGGGCAGGATTGTATTGAGCCACTTCAGGCACTTCGTAGTGGCGGGCATGAGGTATAACATAAATGAGACATATTTAGTAGTTTGTTGAGACATTCCTACTGCGTTACACAAAATTGGTCCTTTTATAACATAGATCAATTATCTGACATTACGGTAAATTGTGAGATAGAAACAACTTCATCATCGTGTTGCTCTTTTTTAATTGTTAATCTCATTTACTATTTTAAGGTTTCCATGAATGGGAAAGAGACGTCGCGAAGTGGAAGGAACATCATAGAGAATGCAAAAAGAAAGAAAAGAGATGCTAAAAACCGTAAGTGTATTGTGTTTATTTGTATGAATATCATGTTTCTGCAATTTATAAATGAGTAATATTGTACGTAATTGTACTTTCATCTCCCAGGTGCCAATGACCAAAAGAGAAGATACAAGAAAAGACTGAAGAGTAGAAGAGCTTTTTAGGATCTCATAACTTGGAAGAAGTGTGATGAGTAATGGAAGAGTTATTATGTATTTATTTCACTCCAAGTTTAACCCAAGGGGAATGAAAATCCAATTTTGGCCTTACTGATGGTAGCGCCCTAGTGCTGGCATATTAGTAGCAGTAGCTCTCAATTTGGAGTGGAACTGCATATTAGTAGCAGTAGCTCTCAATTTTTTGTTTACTTTACCGATACAAATAAAGAGAAATTTCCATGGTTGCAACTCTTTTAAGAGTGTCCAGTTTAGTACTACCCCAGTATTCGTCATTTCCACGTTTACTGGACACTCTTAAAAGAGTGTCCAGTGTTTTTATCATGAAGCGGATTTGCAAGCTCAGGACCTTTGCTGACATGATTGGTCAATAAAAAAAAAATTCAAGTGCACAGAGGTTCTTTTCTTGCTTACAAGAAGTTTGAACTTGATGCTTTGATGGTCCAACAAGGACGACTCGCTGAGGAAAAGGTAAAAGATGTGGATACCTCCAAAGTAAGACAGCCCACATTTCCATAACAACAGTAAATAGACAACGCTTAATTTGCCGCTGAATATCATAAAAAAATTTTTTGATGAGAAAAGATAATATATTAATCAAGCAATAAAATACATCAGCTTTACAATGTCATTCTTTTCAAAAATATTGGACATCAGACTAGATTGAGATATCCTTATCTGAATTTGGGAAGATATATGTTGAAGATTCTTTTCACGAGCTTCTTTTGCAATGTGATCTGCTGCTGAGTTAAACCTTCTGTTGATGTATTTCACTTGAGCCTGAGGTAGAGTTTGCAAAAATTTTTGTGTCTTCATTATTGTGTTATCCGCGTTCCAATCTGGGACTTTTTCCTCCTTATTGATTATCTCGCTTAACATCTTGCGATCGGTAACTAAAGTGACAATAGATAGAATATTTTCACTTAGCCATGAAACCGCTTTTAATAAGGCTTTTGACTCGAGTGGAAGGTGATAAGGCCCTATCTCGCTCCAGTTGCAATGTGCATAAAAGTTTCGTTGTCTGCTTGAATATAAGATAAACGCATAACCCATAGTTGAATTTTCCTTTTTGAATGCTGCATCTATGAATAGTATCCAGTCTGAAGATACGCTTGACCATTTATCCTTGTAATCTATATTTGGTTGAATCCTTTTGCTCTTTTTGATATTCTCTTATGGATATTGTATCATGAATTTGTTTATTTGCTCAACAAGAGAATTAGGGTTTGGGTTTATTTTATTGAAGATTACTGAACATCGATATTTCCAGATGAACCAGGATATTGTTGCAATCCTTCCTGAATAGTCAGCGAATTCCGGTACCGATATCCATTCTTTAATCCATTCCATCATAGATTCTGTATTGATTCTAGTATTAACTGCATCTAAAGAGAGATCGAACCAAATCGCTCTAGCAAAAGGGCAAGCCCGTATTAGGTGATATTCTGTTTCTGTCGATTTTGTATCACACATCGGGCATTCTGTGATGAATTCCTCATTATGGGCTCCTAATCTAGCATTGGTCGGAAGAGCTTGCTGAGATAATTTCCAAATGAACAATTTTATCCTCGGAATTACATTAATTTTTCATATTTTTTTCCATGGAAACTCATAGGAAATGGAGTTTTCTGGTCTTGGTTTATGAGGGAAGGTGTAAACATTTTTCGCTGAGAAGATTCCCGGAACCGTGGTGTTGCCATCCCGATTTTATCCGGTTCTTGGATATTTGGCGTGATGGATAGGATTTTCTCTTTAATATTATGGGTGAACAGTGTATCAAGTTTCTCTCCGTCCCAAACTTCATCTTGTGTAATTAGTTCACTTACCTTTTGTGGGATTGGGCCTGTTAAACCTGTTGGTTTTGGAATATTGTTTTCCGATGGTAACCATTTATCTTCCCAGATCTTTACCGAGGCTCCATTTTTAACTTGCCAAACGAAATTTCCCTTGATTAGTTTTAGCCCTTTGTGGATGCTTGTCCATATCCATGATAGATTCGAGGTTCTAGTAGCTTCTAATGGGTGACTGTTAGGAAAGTATTTGGCTTTCAATAATCTTGCCCATAGTTGGTTATGTTCTGAGATTAGTCTGCTAGTCAGTTTTGTTAGGAGAGAAATGTTGAAAAGATGCGGGTTTTTTATTCCTAGACCTCCTTGTGTGATAGGTTTGCAGATATTTACCCAGGCTTTAAAATATCCTCCTCTATTTTTATTCTTATCCTTGTTCCACCAGAAATCTCTTTGTATCTTATCAAATTGATCTAAGGTTTCCTTTGGGAGTTTTAGAATTTGCATTTGATATGTAGGAAACCCTTGTAAGACTGATTTTATTAGAACCGTTCTTACAGCTTGTGATAGAAGTTTAGATTTCCAACCTTGCAGTGTGTCATAATATTTTTTTAGAAGCGTCTCAAAATTTTCCTTTCTTTTTTTTATCGAAAAAGAGCGGAGTACCCAAATATCTATCATTTTTTGTCATCAGAGGAACTTTTAGGATCTTCGCAATTATTTTCCCATGTTTCAGATGGATTTTTTTACTGAAAAATATACCGGATTTCTGAAGATTTATCATTTGACCAATGATCACCCCAAATCTTGATAGTATGTCAAGAAGGTTTTTTGCCTCCTCTAAATCCGCTTTAGTGAAAAGGAAACAATCATCGGCAAAGAAAAGATGGGAGATGTTGGGGGCATTTTTGTTTATTTTCAGGCCCGAATTTTTTTTCTCCAAAACTGAATTTTCTAGGAGTCTAGAGAGAATCTCCATGCATATAAGGAATAGGTATGGGGAGAAGGGGTCGCCTTGTCTTAATCCCCGAGAGGTTTTGAAAGTAGGCCCTGGTGAGCCGTTAAGAAGAATAGAGAATGAAGTGGTGGATATACATTGCATAATGAGATTTATCAAAGTTGAATTGAAGCCTAGAGCTGAGAGAGCAAATTTGATAAAATTCCATTCCACTCTGTCAAAAGCTTTCGAAAGATCTAATTTTAGAGCGAGGTGTCCTTTTTGAGCTTTCGAGGTTTTCATTGTGTGGATAAGTTCATGAGCGATGATGAGATTGTCAGTGATTTGTCTACCGGGTAAGAATGCTGATTGGTTAGGGGATATTATTTTATTCAAAATCGGTTTGAGGCGATTTGAAAGAATTTTAGAAATTATTTTATAGATTGTATTACTTAGACTGATGGGTCTAAAATCCGACGGTGTTTGAGGGGTGGATGTCTTTGGAATAAGAGTTATGAAGGAATGATTTAACTTTGGGTCCAGGTAACCAGTTTTGAAAAAATCTTGGACCGAGTTTGTAATATCTGGTCCCAACGTGACCCAATTAGCTTTAAAGAAACCCGGTTGGTAGCCATATGGACCCGGGGCTCCCATTGGTTCATACTGGCTAAAGTGTTCCAAATTTCTTTCTCCGAGGGAATAAAAGTTAAAAGGGAGTTTTCTTCTATAGAGATACAAGGAGTTATAATGTTTGAAAGATCTTCCGCATAGTTTTGGATCTGCGAGGTTCCTATATTGGAGAAGTGATTGAGAAGAAGCGAATAGATTTGATCTCTTTCTGAAATCCATAGTCCTGAAGGCTCCCTAAGAGAATGTATAGCATTAATTCTTTTCCTATTAGATGCAGAAGCGTGGAAGTATTCAGTGTTTTGGTCATATTCCTTGAAAATTTTATCTCTGGAGAGTTGGTGGTAGTAGTCATTTTTTATTTTGTACCAGTTCCCTAGTTCTTCTTGTAATTTTCTAATTTTATCTAGGTTTGTAGAATAGTTTCTAGTTTTATGGAGAGCATCAATCTTAATATTTAGGGATTTTATCTTTTTATGAATATTCCCGAAAACATCGGAGTTCCATTGGGTAAGGTCAAAAGAGAGGAGGTTAAGTTTGGACTAGAGATTATTATTTTTATCATCCCTAGAATGATGATTCCAAGAATTAACTACCATGTCCGAAAAAGTGGGGTGGGTGAGCCAGGATCTAATACATCTAAAGGGTTTTGGCAAGGTTTGTTTATCTGGGTGTGAGTCTAGTAAAAGAGGGGTATGATCAGACCCTACTCTAGTGAGGCGACTCACCTTTGTATCGGGGAATTCCTGTTTCCATTGAACCGATGTGAGTGCTCTGTCAATTCTTTCGCATATGTTGGCTTCCCCTTGTCTATTATTTGACCAGGTGAAAGGAGATCCCTCGTAACCTGCATCTTGTAGCCCTAAGGATTCGATTGTATGAATTATGAAAGATATGCTGCTGGAACTAGATTTATTTCCTCCTTGTTTCTCGTCCGGATCAAGTATCACCTTTAAGTCTCCAATTAGTAGCCAAGGTTTACTGAAATGCTGCGCTGTATTAACAATGTAGGACCATTGATCAATTTTGTCTTCCGCTTCCACTGCACCATAGACACATGTTAAGATGACTTCTTTTTCACCAATTTTTGTATCAAAGTGGCAAACATTTAGGTTTGCTGAAATCAGATTCATTTCTATATTATTGTTCCAAGCAATCGCTAACCCTTTTGCAATTCCCACGGACGGTACTATAAACCAATCAAAAAACTGAGATTTTTTTAAAAAAGGTTCTATTTTAGACAGTTGGGCTTTGGTTTCCGATAAAAAAACTATATCGGGTTTATAATAAGCATTTAGGTGATTAAAATGGTCTTGGGTTATTGGAGTTCCAATACCTTGGACATTCCAAGAGAGAACCCTCATATTCAAGGTCAAAAAACGGAGATCAAAAGGAAATAGACTAAGACTCAAAGAAGATTGACAGAGAGTTAAGCAGGGCTAACCCAAAAAAGGCCTTTCACAAGAAGGGGAGCTTGAAAAACAGCCTGCCACAATACCAAAACAAAGAAATGGAGTTTAAACTAGCAGAAAAAGGCAAAAGTAGAGCGGACTGGAGAATACAGTTAACTAAAAACTGATCAAAAACGGTTAACTGAAGAATGGCTGACAAGAATCGGCAGGGATTTAAATTTAATTATAAAGATAACAAGAAACCCGACTGAAAAGTAATTAAACCTTAGATAAAACTCAACAAAAACTTCCTAGGAGAGAGAAAGCAAACACAGTTCTAAAACTTTTAAGGGGAACAATATAAGGGATAACAAAAGAGATAAGCAAAGATTTACAATGGCTAGCAGAAATTACAGAAACTAAAGGAAACTATATTACAAATCAGAAAGCAGCAAGAAAGATTACAGAAGCTAAGAATAACAAAATTACAGAGGTACTAAATATAGACTAGAAAGCACTATAATACAGGGAAATGAACTAACAGAAAAGCAAAATAAATACAAGACAGGAAACTAGGAGACAATACAAACAGATAGCATATAAGCCCTAATGGTTTCCTGATGCTGTGTTGTTAGATATGGATGTTCATTTTGTGATTGTATTATGGGAGCTGTCATTATCCTGATCTGCACTTGTGATGGATTGGCCTTTGAACCATCTATGTGGCTGTTCCATGAAATTGACAGTAGGTTCAATGATTATGACATCTCTCGCCTTTTTTGTTCATTGTTTCTTCCCCCTTCATTAATCCTCATTCTTTTAGATGTTGGCACATTACTGTCTTCATTGAAATACTTCTCCATTGAGTTCCAATTGTTCTAGTAGTCTTGTTCAGCTTGAGATAGTTGATGCTGTGATGAGGAAGGCACACTATGTGTATCTGGCTGTTCATGACTAGGTAAAGTGGAATGGTCTAAGAAGTCCAGCATGTGATGCACTTGTTGAAAAACTGCAAGATGCGAGCTTTTGTCTTCTTGACTTGTTATCTCTACATCTAATTATCTTTGAAGATCAGTGAAAGTTACTTCTGAGGCTAGAGAACTAGTTGAAGAAGAGGTCAAAGAGTCCTCATTCCATTCCATACCTACTTGCTCCATAGCTGGCTGGACTTCCTCCAAATTATCATAAGCAAAGGGATCATGATTTTGAGCCTCATCTTCTTGCTGTTGTTGCATTGATGCCCAATGAGCTTCCATTTCAGCTTGTTGTTGTTGGAGCTCTTCATGCTGTTGTGCAATTTCAAATCTTACACATTCACTGATTTTATGGCCAATCAGATCACAGTAACCACAAAACAATGATGGGAAGTTATGGAATTCAAAGATCACCCATTATAAAAACCAAGAGCGTTTTCTACATTAACTGAAAACCAAGAGCGTTTTCTACCATTATGATGGCGAAATGGAAAACCAAAGGATGAAATATGACCATTGACCGAAAAATACCTCCTAATATTTTCACTAGTGACTTGCTCAGGGAATAGGTTGTGAATCGTGACAAAAAACATCTCCATTATGGGAAACCAGTTTCTAATATCATAAGTGATTTCTAGCTTTTTTATACACAGAAGATCCCCAAAAACTCTTCTAGTATCTAGTGATAGAATTCTATTCATCTCATGCTCATATTCAAACCTAATAAGAAGAACAACAAAACGACTTCTACTAGTTCTCTTGACTGATATCCTACCTCTTACTTTCCAAAGAAAAGAAAGGTCTTTGGAGATATCAAAAGTTTTCCTATTAGCTGGGATTGGAGCAATAAACCTACCCAGAATAGTGCTCGTCCATAGACGCATGTTATTTTGAAAACGATATGGGATAATTTGGCTTAGGACAAAATCATTACCATTGCTTAAAACCAGAGAATTGTGTAGTTGATCGGAGAGTTGAGAAACATCACCATGCCAAGCACACATGGTGAAATAGTTGAAAAGCTAAACAGTTTAAAACCACACCTAAATAAGAACAGATGCTTGACACTAGAAAAACAGCAAAATGATAAAAAGCAGAAATTACTAAAACCACTTAGCATGAGATACAAACCTATGGGAAGCTTAAAACCCAACTTACAGAGTTTAAATAGGGGTGGGATTGATTGCATCGCAAGAAAATCACAGAAGAAAACATATGATTTGTTTTCCAATGAAGACATGATTACGGGTCAGGCTTAGTAAACCCTAAAATACGTAATTGGAAAGAGAACACAACCAGAAATTGCAACTGATGTAAAATTAAGAGGGGAAATTCGCCAAATATCTAATTACGATTAAGAAATTCCATTAAAATACCAGTAAATCCTAATCATATCTATAACGGGTGAGCTTTTGTACGATTAATCCCATCACTAGGTTAATGATTACCTTGATTAGCCATGAAAAGAATCTCCTGTGATTGCCAGACTAAGCGTATTGTAGTTGATTTATGAAATGGAAAGATTTCGATGCAGATCTTCAATTTCTCCGCCTCCATAAACAATCTATTTAATCCATAGGGCCTATATAAACCTAATTAGTTGCTCATAAGGTTGAAATCATACAAAAACTACGATGAATTTGTGAAGAAATCGGTAAAAAGAAGAAAAGAATTTGAAGAAACGGGTTGCTTTTTAGTGGTTTCCGTGGGAAAGCGTCGAACGGGTTTTCTAGGAATTTTTACTTCACCTGCATTAGGTTGGCTACTCCCAACAGTCGAATACATCATAAATGAAATTTGTTAATTTAGATAGGATTACTGCAACCAAGTCCATACATAAATTTTACAAATATATACGAGGAGGGATCCAAAATCAATCTGTAACGGATTTGAAGCTGATAATTTGGGGATATGTTACTATTACATAGCTCTAGGTTCCTACTGAAAATGAGCGTATTCCAAGACATGTAACACCACCATCTAATACTTTGAAAATACTACCAATAAAGATGCGGACGTGATAAGCTTATTTTGTTTTCCTAGAAGTGACTACATATCTTAATGGACGCATGGGTGCTGCCATTCCTGTTTATGTGCCATAAAAATACTACCAAGTCAGATTACATGAAGCAATAGCATCTCTTGTAGGTAAATACCTAAAAACGAATGAGAACATCAACTTACCAAAGGTACATCAACTCCTCCTTTGCTAGATAAGCAACAACTATATGACAAATTTCCCACTTTCAAAGCTCTCATTAGTTTTTCATTAGAAACCCCAAAGGATACTGATTCAGTGGTTGATAACAGGACTTCGGATTCCTAACACACACACGCAAACCGCAAAACCTCAGATCACTGTAAGATTAGAGATTTCTTTCTTATTCTAGATTTCACAGCTGAGTAGCGGATGAGTAGATTCGAATTTGGTGTCACTTATGTTCTATCCTTCAAAGATTCAAAATTCCTCTTATTTCTTATAGGTAGTTAATTTTTTTAAGCACGAATGAAGCATTTTAGGAACTTTTTTTTTAATCTAGGTGAATTGTTGTAATTCTACTTATTCAATATATTATTTGCTTTCATTGTTGTCTACCAATTTTCTGAACAATTCTTCCTTCATTTTTTGCAACTAATATTATAAATTATAACCCATCTGTTGAGGTGGGTAGGACTTTTTTTTTTTTTTTTTTTTGATCGAGAAAGAAGAGATTTATTGAAAAGAGGAGAAAAAATTACAAGCATAAGTTACAAGCAAATATGAATACTCAGGAATGAAAAGAGATAACAAGGGGATACATTCCAATCATAATGGATTGGAAGTGAAAGGAACAATAATACTACATCTTTGTGTTAATGAAAGATGTTATCCCAGGAGAAGATGCAGTAGTCTAACCTGAAGTCGAAGTTTCTTTTAAAGGCTAAACTCCATGCAAGAATAGACGCTTTAACATCGACACTTACTTGAAAATATGATTGGGATTTTTCCTGGAAAATTCTTGCGTTACGCTCATTCCAAATCGCCCAGAGAACAGCCGCAGGAACCAAGTCCCAAATCAATTTAGCAGGCCCTGTGATGCCATTACCTGACCAAGTTTGCGCCAACTGCAGAACTGATAATGGAGGGATCCATGGCAAATGGCTAGGGAGAATAAGTGACCACACCTTGCGAGCAAAATGACAGTTTAAGAGCAAGTGTTCAGTGGATTCACAGTGAGAGAGACAAAGTGGGCATCGACTGGCTAGTTTGAAATTCCTTCGCTGGAGAGAGTCTTGAGTGGAAATTTTGTTAAGGGATGCGGTCCAAAAAAATAGGTTGATTTTTGGAGGGACATGAGGGTAGGACTAATTGTGCCAATACAGAGAAGGCTTTTAGTTCAGATTTGATGAATCAGATACTAGATATGTCCATCACATTTTGTCTTTGACCACCACCAACTGTACTATTACTTACCCACTATGTACATATTTTTGTAGTTTCCCCATTGAATCTGAAATAGATCACCGTGACATTGTTTACGTTATCCTAAGAATTGTTAAAAACTGTTGCATCTACTTGCCAACTTCCTCGACTGTTTTTATTCAACCAACTTTTTCTTGTATGTATATATATGGGCTGGGGTTGATGTTTCGATTTCAAAGACACCAAACAATGGCTTCTCTTATTCAGATTTATGGCAATGAAAATGCTAGAAGAGTAGTTAGTGAAAGAATTAGAAGACGAGGAGGGCGATGAAGAGCAGTTTGAGATTGATTTGGAGGCAGTCAACAAAATTCCTCCCACAACATACTGGGAGAATGCTGTATAAAAGTGAGAATGCTTAAGCCTCACCAATAAAAGTGAGAATGCTGTACTCTTTTAGGCAACTGTTTTTTTTTTTTTTGCCGATTTCTTTAGCAGTTCCAATGTTATCGTCTATGATAATCCTTTCCAAGTCTGTATCCCAATGACGGCAAAACAAAAAAAAAAAAAAAAAACCAAACTATTTGCTTCAAAGCTGCACTGAAATTTTCGATAACATTCCCAACTTCACTTGCCTTGTATTTTTGGCCGTATAAGTACCAGAGTTCAGTGAAACTAAGCTCTCAACGTAACTTTCAGATTTAAGATGATCAAACCTACCAATGTTGCAATTAACAGACCTAACTCTGTCATTCTTTTCGTCATACAATACGAAATCTTCGCGAACTTGTATTAGAATCTCCCCAGTTTCAGTAGTCGAATAAAGCTTCAACAAGTGAGGATATGAAGTAATTACTACTTTGGTAGTAGTGCTGAATTTCTTAATCCAAGATTCTCCAACTCCATAATTTTGCATGACCCATGCATCAACTCGAGCATTATCGATACCACCAACTAAGCAGAGGGAATCTCCCAACACATTGAGAGTAACACAACTATATTCTGGAAGTAGGCTAATTTCTTCTGGAATAGGCCAAATCATGAACTTCTCACCGCTAATGCCAAAGCAAATTATAGCCTCGGAGTTTTCGGAACGCCAATGAAGAGCACCATTGAGAAGTAAACCGGCTGATTTAGGGGTATACCCAAAGGGTATGGTATTCAATTCTCTCCATGAATTTGATTTTAACGTGTACACATATACTGCATGATCCCGTGTTATACATACCAACTTGTAATCATTAATGCTGCTATGATAACCAAAACCAAACCCATCCGTTAGGATGCACATTTTTCCTTTTGGTAGTATAATTTCCTTGTATTCATGGGTTGTTGGGTTCCAAAGAATCACTGTACAAGCGGCCCCTAAACAAAGCAAGCCATTACAAGATCCCAAAATACCCATCTGACGACTTGCAATTCCATAATTTTTTATCACTGGATTATCCATTAGAACAACTGCGTCAGACTTGTTTGATGCCGACACTGTTAATAATGATGCATAAGCTACGGAATAAAACATATCTCCATCACCCCAGATGTTTTCATCTTTGATCATCATTCTAGGGTTTTTGTTGTTAAGACTGAGGTGATCGTTAACAAATTTAGGATTACAAATTAATCCATTCCATCTCTTGCATACGGACTTGAAACGTCCGATGGATTTCACTGGTAACCTTAATAAAATCTCTCCCTGTATCTCTTCGGGAATGCTTGACATTCTTGCCTCTTACTTCTTCTCTAGTCGTAAGGATTAGGGTTTGAAGATTTCTTGTGAATGCTGTTCCGTGGTTAACATTGTTTATATGGGTTAGCACTTAGCACGGGTGCAACCCGCCAATCGTCCCTATTCACCCGTAATTTGACGGGTGGACACCAACCCACTCATGGGCGGATCGGATATGGGCCCGCTTTTGAAAATCCATCAAATATTAGATCGATGCGGATGCATATCTAGAAAATACTACACTGACCATGAGGGAAACCGTACCAACTCGGTTAAGGGTGTTCTTAAAATTATAAGGTAAATCATGTTATTTGTCTAAAGAGTTTTTAGTTTTATACCTTGCTAGTAGAGAGGCGGAGGTTAAATACAGATAGTTGACAGTAGCAATTCAAGTACATATTGTGTTTGGATACGATTAGTTTCTTCTTCGCCGGTAGATCATCTCATCTTGCGTATTTATATTTTCTATCTTTAGTCTTAGACATGTTATTGTTAGTGTATCGACTATAGTACTATTATAGTGCCAACCAATGTTGCGTGACATTGGAAATTTTCTTTCTTTGAAGCACTGTAGAGTGTTTAACACAGATGTCCCATAATTACTGCAGTTCTTCTGTAAGTGAGTTGAAAATACATAGTGATATCATTTCTTGGTGATTTGGGTCCCTAAAACGGTCGTAAGTTTATACATCATCGCATCGTAGTTTTGGTTCAGAGATCACTCAAAAGACATATGCTATCTTTACTAAAGAGTACAATTCTAAAACGAAATGGTATAAAAATTCAGTAAAACAAAACGGCAGAAAGAGGGGAAATAGTGACCAAATTGCAAAATATGCAAAAGGAACATGAATGATTAATAGGAAATAATATATGATAGTCTATATTTAGGAGATTTATGAGAGCTATACTAGGAATGTCTTGAGAACCAAGTTTGTGGTTGTATAAATATCTTGAAGGATTAATGAGAAAAATAGACCAAGTTATTCTCAATGTAGTCTATTGCTTCCGCGCGTTTATGCTCTCCTCTCTCTTGCTCGATCCTTAACATGGTATCAGAGCAAGGTGAGAGGAAGAGAGAGGAGAAGGAGAAAGAGTTGGAGAATATTCATAAGTTTTTTTTTTTCGGTGTTAAAGAATTGTTTGAAGGTCTGTCGTGTTGCTGCGTTGGTGTGTGTCTTCACCAAGGTTCGAGAGCTAAAAAAAAAAAAAAAAAAAAAAAAAAAAAAAAAAAATGATGAAGAAGGAAGATGAAAGTCGCTGCTGATGGTTATTGTCGTTGGTGTTGCGCAGGATTATAAACAAGGTATGTTGCTGCTCCGTGACTTGTTACCTGTCAAGTCGTGTTCATGTGGTTTTGTCATTGAATTTGAAAAGGAAAGAGCACATGTGTGCTATGAAATAAGGAAACTAGGTCAAAGCTGTGTTGGTTATCGTCGGCAAACCAGGAGAAAGAAGAAGCATTGTTACTAATGAGGTTTGTGCGGCTGTTTGCGAAGGATGGCTTTGCTTCAGAAGCTGAGAAAAACAAGGAAACTTGGGGTTTTATCTCGAAAAAAAAAAAATTCAGCTGAAGAAACTAATGTTGATGCCTTGGATTCCGTAGAGTATTCCGGGTTAATCATTCGCTTGTGTTTTAGCGGTTTCATTGCAGAAGGTTGCTACCGTTAATTGGAGTTTGCTTCCGTTGATGTGCTGAGATGATTATCGTGATCTGTGGTGGCACGTAGGGTGATGGCGTGTTATTAGGAATACGGAAGACGGAAGGCAGTGATTTTTTTTCTTTTATCAACAGAGATGAAGACCGATGTTGTTTAATGGAGTTTGTGTTGATATCGTTTTGGTAAAGAGACGAAACAGGGAGAAGCTCGTGTTAAATTTCTTTTCTGTGAGACAGACAAGAGTTCGGGTGGTGCTTTTACCCAGGAAAGGGATGTTTGGTATCATATGTGTGCACGGCTATAAAGCTTAAAAAAGAAGAAGACAAGGTGTTTGTTTAAATTCCTTGCAAACACAAGTGTGACAATTATGTCGCAGAGTTCCAGAAATGTGCAAATCTGATAGCGTGGCAAATTTGTAACAGCAAAATAACAAGAAACAATATTTACAGCTTGTGGCAGAAGCATGAAGAAAAGAAGGATTGTGAGAGAATCTTGAGAACCAAAGAAGTGTAACCGTTTTCGCAACAAAAGCGTGACTGGAGCACTGATGAAAAAGAAGAAGAAACAACAAAGGTTGTGAAGAAAAAGAAGCAATCACCAAGTAGTGATGAGAGAAATAACAACAATAGTAGGTTAAAATCCTATGAGTTGTCTAAAGAGTACAAGAAGTATTCTACTGAAGAAAAGTTGGGACCGCAATGTCCAAAAACTACGGATTGGAACCTGTATGTTCTAAAACTAAAATTGGGACCGCAATGTCCATAAACTAAGAAGAGGACCGAAATGTCCCTAAACTACGAAGAGGACCGAAATGTCCTTAAACTTCCGAAGAGGACCGCAATGTCCCTAAACTACGAAGAGGACCATAATGTCCCTAAACTACGATGGGATCGTAAACTTCCGAAGAGGACCGCAATGTCCCTAAACTACGAAGAGGATCATAATGTCCCTAAACTACGATGGGATCGCAATGTCCAAAAACTACGAAGGGGACCGAAATGTCCTAAAACTACGAAGATGGGACCGTAATGTCCTAAAACTTAGAAGATGGGACCGTAATTTCCAAAAACTATGAAGGGACCGAAATTGGTAGATTTTTTTTTACACAAGTGTTAAGAAAAGATCAATTTAAATTTCTTTTGTCCAAGATGGGCATTCGTGATCTCCATGCTCCATCTTGAGGGAGGGTAATAGGAAATAATATATGATAGTCTATATTTAGGAGATTTGTGAGAGCTATATTAGGAATGTCTTGAGAACCAAGTTTGTGGTTGTATAAATATCTTGAAGGATTAATGAGAAAAATAGACCAAATTATTCTCAATGTAGTCTATTGCTTCCGCGCGTTTATGCTCTCCTCTCTCTTGCTCGATCCTTAACAATGATCTAACGACGTTGCAGTGCATCAACAATGGTCAACTGTTCCTCTTCTTAGAAATCAACTATTACGGCCAATTGTAATGTGAAATTACTCAAATTAAATTGAAATGCTTAGAAAGCACAATGATCTGGGTGAGAAGGTGATGATTGGAGGATGAACTGTGGAGGCGGAACAATCATGAAAGTGGGTAAGAAGAAATGAACCCTGGTCGAGTTCTCTGGATGATTTAGGAGAAAATTGGGAACGGACAATAGTTAGCCAGTTCAACTGTGTTTGACTGGCGATAACCAGTTAATTAGTAACCGTTCTGAATAGAATGGTTGATGGCTTTCCGTTTTTTTTTTTTGGCTTAGAACGGCTCATCAATAAAAGTGTGAATACTGTACTCTTAGCTAACTGTCTGTAGGTGTAAATAATCCACAAGGACAGGTGGAACGATCCCGAGCCATGGCGTACCAGAGCAAACATGTATCTAGAGTACCAGATCGCCTCTCCGAATCTGGGCGCAAGAAAAGAGGAGCAGGGACAGCTTGGAAAGTCGACGAAAAAGGGGAAAAGTTGTGATGCGATGGACATCGGGCGCTGGAGCAATAAATGCGCTGACAGAGTTGGTAAGAAGATAAGAAGAGCTCGGTCAAGGAAGACTCGGCCAAGGATCCTAAGGGCGACATCGATCATCCCCACCAAATGGGCGACATCGGGTGACGAGATGGCAGAAGAAGGCATCACTCGGCTTGACGTCCCGACCCGAACAAATAAGAACATCGGCTGAGACATCGACTGATCACCCGAGAGGAACATCGAGGAAGCTACGCCAGGCCTAACATCGTAGTACTGATGTATCATCATTTATAACTATAAATAGAGACCATGTAGAGAGGGAGAACTTAAGTGAAAAGTGAGGAAAGAGAGCATACTCATAGCATTGAGAAAGAGAGACATCCATCTTGTAACCTTGAGTCGAGCAATAACATCCTCCTTTAACCCCGTGGACGTAGGTAATCATGCCGAACCACGTACATCTCTTGTTCTATTACTTCTCTTGTTTGTTTTGCTTCCTTGTGTATGTGTTTAGTTACCTTTGGATGTAGAGGTAGGATTTTCTACATCTACATTCTGGCGCCGACTAAGGGGACCGTATAACATCTCCGGATACCTTGAACTCGGATGCTAGAAGGGGAAACTCCGAGCTCCTAAGCCACCTTGTGTGTTGGTTGATGCTAAGGGAGAAACCCTTTCGGTCTGCTGTCTTTGTTTTCTTTAGTAACGCCTTGTTGAGTTGATAGAGGTTAACTTTGTGTTCTTGTTTTGTTATCTTCGTTTTCTTAGCAACATCTTGTCGAGTTTGATAAAGTTAGCCTTGCGTTCTTGCTAGTTATCTTCGTTTTGTTATCTTCGTGTCGAGTTGATATAAGTTCGTTTTTGTGTTTTAACCGGAAGTCTCCATTTTCCAAGCAAAACAAGTTTTCCGCTCAAGCGAAGTCGTCAAGACCGCTCCGTAAACGAACAAGGTGATAAAAAATTATGAAGTAATTACTACTTTGGTAGTAGTGCTGAGTTTCTTAATCCAAGATTCTCCAACTCCATAATTTTGCATGACCCATACATCAACTCGAGCATTATCGATACCACCAACTAAGCAGAGGGAATCTCCCAACACATTGAGAGTAACACAACTATATTCTGGAAGTAGGCTGATTTCTTCTGGAATAGGCCAAATCATGAACTTCTCACTGCTAATGCCAAAGCAAATTATAGCCTCGGAGTTTTCGGAACGCCAATGAAGAGCACCATTGAGAAGTAAACCGGCTGATTTAGGGGTATACCCAAAGGGTATGGTATTCAATTCTCTCCATGAATTTGATTTTAACGTGTACACATATACTGCATGATCCCGTGTTATACATACCAACTTGTAGTCTGTAATGCTGCTATCATAACCAAAACCAAACCCATCCGTTATGATCCACATATGGCCTTTTGGTAGTATAATTTCCTTGTATTCATTGGTTGTTGGGTTCCAAAGAATCACTGTATCAGTGAAAGCGGCCCCTAAACTAAGCAAGCCATTACAAGATCCCAAAATAGTCATCTCACGACTTTTAATTCCATAATTTTTTATCACCGGATTATCCATTAGAACAAGTGCGTCAGACTTGTTTGATGCTGAAGCTGTTAATGATGCATAAGCCACGGAATAAAACATATCCATCACCCCAGATGTTTTCATCTTTGATCATAATTCTAGGGTTTTTGTTGTTAAGAGTGAGTTGATCGTTGACAAATTTAGGATTACAAATTAATCCATTCCATCTCTTGCATACGTTGAAACGTCCGATGGATTTCACTGGTAACCTTAATATAATCTCTCCCTGTATCTCTTCGGGAATGCTCGACATTCTAGCGTCTTCTCTAGTTGTAGGGAATTAGGGTTTGAAGATTTCTTGTGAATGTGCAATTTGGTTTTATTCCGGGGTTAACATGGTTTATATGTTGTACATCTGCAAGAAATAGAAGTAGGGGTCAGCGTGGGTGCAACGCGCCAATCCGTCCCAATCAATTTGACGGGTAGACACCCTACCCGCTCCCGGATGGATTGGACATGGGTCCATTTTCTAAAACCCATCAAATATCAGATCGCATGTGGCTGCATGTCTAGAAAATACTACAACTGACCATGAGGGAAACCGTACCCACTCGGTTAAGGGTGTTCTTAAAATTATATAAGGTATAATAAAGGTAAATCTAGTATTTTCTAACAATATTATGTATACCTTGCTAGTAGAGAGGCGGAGGTTAGAGAGGGTTAATTACAGATAGTTGACAGTAGCAATTCAAGTACATATTGTGTTTACATACGATTAGTTTCTTCTTCGCCGGTAGATCATCTCATCTTGCGTATTTATGTTTTCTATCTTTAACTACAGTTGGCATATACTTTTTAGCTAGTCAGTCCTCTATACTCGGTAGTCTAGACATGTTATTGTTAGTGTATTATAGTGCCAACCAATGTTTCGTGGCATTGAAAATTTCCTTTCTTTGAAGCACTGTAAGTGTTAACACAGATGTCCCATAATTACTTCAGTTCTTCTGTAAGTGAGTTGAAAATACATAGTGATATCATTTCTTGGTGATTTGGGTCCCTAAACGTACGGTCGTAAGTTTATACATCATCGCATCGTCGTCAAACAAAAGGATAACTACGGTAGTTTTGGTTCAGAGATCACTCAAAAGACATATCTTTACTAAAGAGTACAATTCTAAAACGAAAACGGTAGAAACATGCGAAATAGATTCATAACCAAAAATTGCAAAATACGCAAAAGGAACAAGAATGATCTAACGCCGTTGCAGTGCATCAACAATGGTCAACTGTTCCTCCTCCAGCAATACGAATAAAAAAACAGATCATAAAGTACAAAAAAATAAACTTAGAAATCAACTATTACCGCCAATTGTAATGTGAAATTACTCAAATTAAATTGAAATACCAAGAAAGCACAATGTTCTGGGTGAGAAGGTGATGATTGGAGGATGAACTGTGGAGGCGGAACAATCATGAAAGTGGGTAAGAAAAAATGAACCCTGGTCGAGTTCTCTGGACGATTTAGGAGAAAACTGAGAACTAGCCAGTTCAACTATGCTGAAAACTTGCAGATTAAAGTAAGATGACACTGGTTGGGATGGCTTGACAATACAACTCTTGAGAAAGCCTATGGATTAAAACATATGTTACCGCTAGGTGAGAATTCTATGAGATAAAAAAGAGAGGAGAGATTTCATACTATATGCTTCAAACTGCACTGGAATAAAAATTCAAACATTTACATGAGGTCCCTAGCATTCGCAACTTCACTTGCCTTGTATTTTTGGCCGTATAAGTACTTGAGTTCCAGTGAAACTAAACTCTCTACGTAACTAACGGATTTCAGATAATGAAACTTATCAATGCTGAAATTCACAGACCTAACTCTGTCATTCTTTTCGTCATACAATACCAAATCTTCGGGAACTTGTAGTAGAATCTCCCCAGTTTTAGTATACCAATAAAGCTTTATCGAAAGAGGATTTGAAGTAATTTTTACGTTGGTAGTGGTGAATTTCTTAATCCAGGATTCTCTCACTCCATAATTTTGCATGACCCATACATCAACTGGAGCACCAAGGAAATCACCAACACAAACTAAGCAAAGGGTATCTCCCAACACACCGAGAGTAACAAAACCATATTTTTTACGTAGCATAGTTTCTTCCGGAGTAGGCCAAATCATGAACTTCTCACTGCTAATGTCCAAGCAAATTATAGCATCGGAGTTTTTAGAAAACCAATGAAGAGCACTTTTCAGAAGTAAACCGGCTGAATCTGATCTAGGGGTATACCCTTCGGGTATGGAATTGACTTTTCTCCATGAATTTGATTTTAATGGGTGCACATAAACTGAATTATTCGGTGGTATACATACCAACTTGTAATCATTAATGCTGCTATCATAACCAAACCCATATAAAGTGATAAGAAATTTGCCTTTTGGTAGTGTAAATTCCTTGTATTCATTGGTTGTTGGGTTCCAAAGGACCACTCTATGACTGTACCTGGCCTCTAAACAAAGCAAGCCATTACATGATCCCAGAATATTCATCTGACGACTTCCCTTAATCACTGGATTATCCATTAGAGCAACTCCGTCAGACTTGTTTGACGCTGACGCTTTTAATATTGATGCATAAGCTACGGAATAAAACATATCTTCATCACCCCATTTAGTATCTTTGATCATGATTCTAGGGTTTTTGTTGTTAAGTCTAAGGTGATCGTTGACGAATTTAGGATTACAAATTAATCCATACAAACTCTTGCATACGGACTTCAAACGTCCGATGGACTTCACTGATAACCTTAATATAATCTCTCCTTGTATCTCTTCGGGTAACCTTAATATAATCTCCCCTGTATCTCTTCGGGAATGCTTGACATTCTTGCCTCTCGCTTCTTCTCTGCTCGTAGGGAAATTAGGGTCTGAAGATTTCCTATGAATGTGCAATTTGGTTTTGTCCCGGGGTTAACATGTTCACCTATTTGCCACCCTCATTTCTCCTATTTGCCACCCTCATTAACTACCACCCCCATTTATCCTATTTACCACCCATATAATTTTCAATAAATCCTAAATACTGCCTTTTCACTTTTTATTTACACCCAACAACCCTAACAACTAAACAAAAAAAAAGACAAAACCTAAGTTATACATAATTTTTGTTCTCCATCTCAACCAGTGGACACCTTTTCCGATTCCATCTCCACCGCTGGCCACCTTCAATCACCACCGACAGACCACCACCTCCTTCGTCTTTTCTACTTTTTATTTTTTTAAGAAATCGTTTCTATTTTTTACCATTTAATTTTAAGGATGTTTGAAAGGGACATACTTTTTAGGACTGTTTAGATTAAATGATGCCGCCTCCTTGATCGACTCCTAAAAACAAAAAACTTATGAGAAAGGAAGTTCGCATTTGAAGTCGTTAATGCTTAGATTAGTTTAGTTTGCAATCTTCCTAAAAGCTTTGACAATTCGTTGATAATGATGAAAGGACGATGAGTTTATAATGGAGTCTCCATGTTCCAATTTGGTTGGAAAGTTAATTTGTTGGTTCCGAATCTCCGATAAATCTAAGGTTTTGTATGTGAAGTTTTGACTTAATTAACCGGATGAGCAGTAGATGCTATTCATCCCATCAATTAATTAAACACTTCCATAATCCATCGACATACTAAGTTAGGATGGTAAACAGAGTTATAAGATAGGATTGATGGGTTTTGAAAAAAAGATTAGTGAAGAAGATAAATAAGGGTGGTAATAGATGTTTTGTAGGTGGTAAATATGGAAAAATAAAAGTAAAAAGTAAAATTGTTTTAAAATTTGTGAGGGGTAGCAAATAGAAAAAGTGAGGGTGGCAAATAGGTGAAACCTTTATATATGGTCTACATCTGCAAGAAATAGAAGTAGGGGTAAGAGCATCTCCAATGGTAACTTGGTGTGCATCTTTTGTGGAAGTTGTCTTTTCTTATTTAAAGACCAAATTTTCCTTAGTTGGAGGAGATAAAAGAAAAACATCTCCAACCATAATTGTATTGCTTTAGTTCTGAACTTTTTCCACCATTGATCTAAATTATGTATTTAATCATACCCATAGATAATGATGAGTAGGATGTTCACATCCTCTAAGAGAACCTCTAAAACCAGAGGATGGCTTTGAGGATGTCTACATAACTACCAGACACATCATCTTAACTTTCTCCCTTCACATTCCCATTGGAGAGGATTTTTTTAGTTAAATCATTAAAAATCCTAGGTGGCCTTATATTTAGGACATTTACAATGTCTCATTGGAGATGCTCTAAGCGTGGGTGTAACGCGCCTATCCGTCCTAATCAGCCCCCAATTCACGGGTAGACACCCAACCCGCTCAAGCCTCAAGGATGGATTTGGATATGGGTCCATTTTTTAATATCCATCAAATATTAGATCGGATGCGGAAGCATGTACCGTTGGACACACCCACTCGGTTAATGGTGCTTTTAGAATTACACAAAGATATTTTCCAAAGTACGACTTAGGATGTTGAATAATAATATTTTATTGTTAAAGGGCTCATGCCCATGGATGTGCGGTCCAAGATGGGAGTCCTTTGGGTTCCATTTCTTCATGTATATAGAGTATACAATATCTATGTAACCCTAATAACTATTATCAATATAAAATTATGCCTCTTTTTCCTTCCCTGCTATTCCACTACAAAACGTTATCAGGCACGAGTTCTACCGTGAACCTAAAGTTGGAATGAATGATTTTTTCTTCAAGCCGAGAATCTCACGGTTGGAGCAAAACAAAAGAATTTTTTTTTTTGTTATGGCAAAATTTTAGAGGAGGTCTAGGGCGTATATAATTAGGGAATTGAGAATGGGGATCTCTTGTTCGTGAAAGAGGCAAAGAGGATCTGTTGTTTGCTCAATCCTGAAAGAAAATGGGTGAAAGAGGAAAGCCTGTTCATATGATACCCACTCAATCCGACACAAGTAATGATACCCACTCATACCAATTCAAATTTTTTTTTTAATTTAATCGGAAAACTAACAGGTATATCTGAACCAAATCTCTTTCTCTTGGTAACATATGTCATGCCATCACCCACTTTTTGATACATCTCTGCCCTGATTGATTAATTTATGTATTTTTGCTTCATATGCTTCCATTATCATGATTGATTTTTTTTTGTCTTTCCTGGTTTGTTTCGGAATCTCAATTGCCAAGTATTTCATCATATTCTAATGTTTAATAATCACTAATTATCCAAAACATGATTCCATAAATCAATAATGTTGTTATTGCTAGATCTGATGGCATATCCTAGGTTAGATTATTTTTTGGATTTAAAGAACCCATAATTGAACGTCTTCACGCCTCGTTGATTCATTTACCATATTCCACTAGCCTGTTTTTTCTATCAAATCTATCCAGTAACGTAATACGTTTGTGCATTTGATTACGGGAATCTTCTGAGAACTGAGGAGAAGGGAGAACGTCTGGGAGAAGAGGAGAAGCCAACCCGGTTAGCTCCAGCCAACCCGGTTCGGTCCAGCCAACCTGTTCCGGTCCGGTCTATCCAACCCGGTTCAACCAATTCCGGTCCAACCTGTTCGGCCCAACCATTTCCGGTCCAACTGCTTAGGTCCGTTTTCCCGTTTCGACCGCTCTTGGGACGTGCGCGCCTGAAGTTGTTCCGGTTCTGTCCATGTACGGCGAGAATCAAAGTTTGAGGTATGTACCTATGGAACATCTATTGGGCTTATTTATTTATTTTTAGAACATTCTTTTGTCTTAAAATAAGTCCATTATATATAAACGGTCAATTTTTATTATGATATTGGTTATAATTGAATGGTGTCTTTTGTTCAATTGGTTGTACCAACTCAACTCCAATGTATTTATTTGGGGTTTAAAAGTACTTGAGCACCATTGTTGTGTTTTTGATATTTTCTGCCCAAATTTGAATTTTCCGTGGGATGTAATCCACTTGCTTGACTATTAAAGAGTCGGCATTTTCAAAAGATACGTTGCAAATAGTACATATATCCCAATTTTTGTGGAAGAACTCACAAAAGGTGATATGAGCCGGAAAATTTCTATTTCTCTACTTCATCCATGATACTAGCGAACCAGTGTATGTTGAAGTATAACAACAAGAGAACTATCTTTAGTTATATATTAAACCTGAAGTAAATGGTTGACATGTGTAGTGAGATTCTCCTAGCCTATTGAGATAAACAAATTTCTCAAATTAAGCTAAAGGTAGCAAAATTGAAAATGAAAAAAACCCCGAAGTAATGAGGGTTAGACGTGCCGACTCATATAAAGCATGTGAAAAGGGACATATATATCATGAAACAAAGATGTATTTTTTCCCAGTAGTAATGACACCAAAGTATTGGTATCAGCTGAAAATGGGATGAAGCTAAAATGTAATTCTATCTCCCATCATAAATGAAAGAGTTGGAAATGCACCTGGTCGTAGGTGTGTATCACAGTAGCAACCAATTTTCACATCAACTTTAATGGCAACAAGAACTTTGCTGGGCCAATTGACTATCTTATTCAGTTGAACTAGATCCAATATCTGCACCTATGGAATGAAAAATATATCATCCCTCCTAAAACGTAACATATATTCACTCTAAAGTACTTGAGTTGAATCTCACCTTTGTTACTAATAAGACCACACCACTTATTTAATATCTCAAGACTCAATGTCTAACAGATAGTGGTTTCCCTCCCACCAGCTTAAGGAATTTAAACTAGTTGATTGAACTATTTCCTTATAATGTGACTATGCGGATTGGATCATTGAGAGCAGCACTGCTCAAAATTTGTTTTCAAGATAGATAATCACACCTTGTTAAATTTTAAAGAAACTAATGAGGATACTCACAGTGATGAGAATGTAATTGACTGCATCTTTTATAGTCTTTAATATATTTGGAAGGAAATATATTCTAGAGAAACTAGTGAGTCAATATAGTGAAATGTAAATCATTATAGTACGTATTTGGATTATTGAATCTATATTGACTCCGAAAATGAAATGTTGGGAATTGACTCATACAGGCTTTGAGCACAACCATAAAGCAACCTTGTTTGTGACATGATGATCATTTTGAAAGGACTCATACGAACATCACTTTATTTGAGTGAAAAAAAAAAAACGGGAGAAAGATTGACAGAATGCGAAGTAACGACATATCTCTCAATAAGTGTTTTCTAAAGTACCAGATGCACAACCCCTCATCTCTCCCATTATGCTTTTAAGTAAGAGAGCATATAACTCACTTTACAAAGTCTTTAGTAAAACAGGATCGAGACCATCCTAAGGTGCAAATGGTAAACAATCCATATTTCGAAAGAAAACAAGGTGATCTAGAAATATATCCACGCAGAATGCGGACCATTAAAGTGACTTATGGCTATGGTGGATGCTTTCACACTTTGAACTAGTTATAGTTCCCAAGAAGTTTTGCGTTTGGAAAACTACTAGCACATATTATACATGTAAGGGCTCACCACCCCTTGTAAATGCTAGCTAGTACACATCAAAAGAACTTGATGGCTATTGCAAATTTAATAGGATCAATGCAGAGCATCCTATACCCAATGGTCTCGCACAGACTATCATCAAATGTTATAGATGATGTCTAAGGAATGAGTTATGCGTACCAACCTATCTTTTATTTCTTTGGGGATATGCAATATTACACGCATCTTACTTAATTTGTTTTTAGAACCCAATATTAGTCAACCTTTTCGCGTACCGGTTGGTAACTGGATTTAAGCCTGACATTCGTGTTTTTACGCATTTTTGGTTACACTATATATGTGCCATTACGACTCCACTTCGTACTATGATGGGTCTTCAAAACTGTTAAGTAGTTATGTTGGAAATGATTTACCAACAATTATCCGCATTTTAAAACTTTTGGCAGGAGATCTCTTACCGCTAGATTTGCGGGTTGTCATTTTAATGAGACATTCTTCCCGTCGTTAGGGGGAGATAAGAAAAAGTATTTTCTAAGGGAACGACATGAATTATCGTGGTGTGTTCCCACTATGTCTCATGTTGATTCTTGTACTCCACAAATGTAAATGTGAAGTGACAAAGAATAATCGATTTTCAGAATGTACACTGATGTCGCTAAAGTGACAAGATCACACATACCAGTTGCAAATATTCCTGCAAGGTTAGAAATCCTCATTATGGGGTACACCATAGACTAAGGTGTTGTAACTACACTTGGTGGAAGTGTAGTTAAGGTCGTGCCTCCATAAAGGAAGATGGAGATGCCACTAGGTTCGATCAATGCTCACCTAGAAAGGAAGTAGATGAGTAAGGCACAACCTAATTTATATCATTAATGAAATCATCTCATTTGATTGTCTCTGACTATGTCCATGAATCAATACTGGAGGACGCTCCAAAGTTTAACGATTCCAGAGAGAAAAATGACATCCCAAGTGGATTATGAGAACACATACGAGTCAATGGAAAGATCATGTGATCATATTAATGATTATTATTTTCAAATACAGTTGCTAAAGGAAATAGAGCACGATGAGATCGAACCATGCTTCTTATTGTTTGAATATCAACAATAAAGAGCATATTTGGCCTACACAATCCAGGTAGAATTTGATTCTTTGACAAATATATAGGTATTTGGTGTGGTAGTGCTAACCAACCAAGTGTAAAGCCTGTGGACATGCATGATTATTTGTCACAAAGCACAGTGAGAATAATGAAGTCGTAATGGTATAAAGACTCTCCTTGTGGCGCGAGGTATCTCACAAAGCCCTGGAATTGTTTACTTTGTCATAATGAGCATTATATCATTTTGCTACTTAGTTAGCTTGGTAATTTCAAAAGGACTTGAAATGCAGCATATGTATGTGGTTGTTACGTATCTCTGAAAGAATCAAGAGATATAAGATATTTACAAAAGTACTTGATAGACTTTTGTTTCCCAAATCAAATGACTCTAAACCACAGAGTGCGTTTACAGTTAGATAGAATGCTCACTTATAGATTCAAGCAATCAGGCGGATGTGGTATACTCGTCTAAGTGGCTATTCGATTTGGAGGGGATAAACAAGTAAGTTATTTTTCCTTGCGTATTCACAAGAAAGTTCCTGATTTGGAATTGTAGCTATTTATGTCGATGGTACAGACATGATGGGTACTCTTGATGTAATAAGAGACCTTAAAAGCTATTTAAAATCCGAATTTGAGATGAAAAATCTAGGGAAAGCTCGACCAAGTACTGAGCTTGTGGGATATTATTCCACCAGTTTGCATATGTCTAAAGTTCTCAGGCAATTTAACAAAGACATGCATCCTGATAGCACTCCCATGATTAGTCGAGGTTCAAATGTAAGTAAGTGACCATTTCGTCTAAAGGAATATGACGAATATGTGTTGGGAGATGAAATTCCCATATCTAAGTACAATAGACGCATTGTTGTACTTAGTATAATAATGTACTCGATTAAATTTTACATCCTCAGGTAACTTGTTAGCTAGATATAGCCAATACCAACGCAACGTCATTGGAATGGTATAGTGAATGTAATCATGTACCTAAAGGTAACCATTGACATAAATTTATTTTATCCCTACAAAGACATTAAAAGGAATGCTAATGAAAGTGCAATCCAAAAGTTGTTGATTATGAAGGAACAATAATCTCTTCTCCAACGAAAGTAATCAGAGGGAGATATGGTAGATTATTTTCTAGGTTATTACCAATATTCAGTTTCGAAAAGTATATGACTAAAGGAACTGTCTGGAACAACTCTGAAAGTAATCAGGGGGAGATGCCGACATCAGGGGGAGGATCCAAGGATATGATGTCGACATATTTTACTTCGAAATTGAAGTTGTGTTGTACTCTTTTTCCCTTCGATCGAGAATAGTTTTTCCCAAAGGGTTTTGTCTCTCGACAAGGTTTTTAGCGAGACAATACTAAAAACATCAAGTATGTTGAACGTTGAAGACATAAAGATCACCGTTGATATTACTGAAAATATCTGGATCAAAGAAATGAAATGCGATATTCTGTTAAGCAACGTAACTTCCATAATCAACAACATTGTCTTATAAACATTCAAGTCACCAAAGTAAAGTGTGATAAACCCCTTCGACCGCATTAGACTAACGAAAATTGTCGACATCGTGGGGAGCATCTAATAGTGTGTTGAACTATTTTCCTTCACCGAGGTTGTTTTTTCCTACATGGTTTTATAACTCAAAGCAAGGTTTTTAATGAGACAACAACAAACACCGGGAATGTAATTTCCTAACTAAGGCTATTGTCTTTCCCACGAGGATTTTCTTCCGTAAGAGTTGTGATGCAACTAGTCAACTTCAATGGAGCAAAGTGATCATCTGCAGCGGATCACCTTTACTTGCATCTGTCATGTTGTACTCTTTTACCTTCGTCAAGGTTTTATCCCACTGGGTTTTCCTTGTCAAGGTTTTAATGAGGCAACATATTCGAGTCTAACTATGTTCTACATTTGTGTAATATTGTACTCTTTTTCTTTAGTTCGGGTTTTGTCCTTTTGGGTTTCCCTGACGAAGTTTTAACGAGGCAATTAACTTAGACTCATCGATCTTTGAAGATCGTATTGCATGTGATGAACTACATGTAAAGTACGAGACAACATGTGAAGTACTACATGTGAAGAACTGTACGAAGGTTTTGTCCCACTGGGTTTTTCCTTGTCAAAGTTTTAACGAGGCAATTGATTTCGACGCAAGTCATCAAGGAGAGGACGACATTTGAAGAACTACATTCAAAGTACTATATGTGAAGCACTATGTATAAAGTTTTGTTGTTGAACCGCACAAGGGGGAGTGTTAAAGGGCCCATGCCCATGGATGTGCGGTCCAAGATGGGAGTCCTTTGGGTTCCATTTCTTCATGTATATAGAGTATACAATATCTATGTAACCCTAATAACTATTATCAATATAGAATTATGCCTCTTTTTCCTTCCCCTCGCTATTCCACTACAAAATTTATTTTATTATAGTTTTGTTTCATTTTATTTAGACGAAATTTTTAATAAAAATTCCGGATCCACCTACGTCCAACCCATCTGTGGATGTTAGAGCAGAGGTGAAGGATCGAACACGGATGGAAATCTAGCACCAACAATTAAATGGACCAAATGTGGGTGACACCAAATCCACGAATTTTACCCATTAGCTCACCTTCAAAGAGAAAAGGGGTAGTCAAACGAGATTTCTATGGACTTTCATAGATTTTTAATTTGAGTGACTCCCAGAGATTTTCTGAAAATCTAGAGATTTCTAGTGATTCTCTGAGAGAATTTTTGAGAGTCTTTGTGACTTGTAGAGACAAAAAATGAGATTTGTAGGGACAAAAATATGAGACTTGTAGAAAGTTTATGTGATTTGTAGAGACAAAATTTTATAATATCCCCTGATTAATTCCAAAAATTACCGATTTTTTTATTATTCACGTTACAGTAATAATAAAAGTACCATGACCACCTAATAAAATATGTGTACATTGGAAAAATAAATCTCATTGTTGTCCCATGCCTAAATTTTCATTCACTTTATTCTACTCATCCCACATTTTATTTTCTATGCTATCTCATCACTAATTTTCTACGGAGTTTTCCAACAACTTGAAATCGGAAAAAAAAACCTCATAACTTCTAAAATATATATTTTAGAATCGATATATATCATAAAGACTTTGTTTGTACCATAAGTAAAAATACCACTTAATGGGCCAAATTGATAGTTGAATCATCTTTTGGTCCTCATCCAAGCCCGCTAACCAGTCAGCCAAGGCAGCACACCGTCTGCACGAGACCACTCGATGGTCAAACTCGGTCAACTATCAAAGTCAACGTCCAGTCAAGGTCAATGGTCAAAGTCAACGGTCGGTCAACAGTCAAAGTCAACCGTCGGTCAACTATCGAAGTCAGTCGCACCCCTAGCCAATTTTCAGTCTTGTAGCCAGCAATGCTACTAACCAATTCCCAACCAAAAACTCTCCCGCATCGCCAACCGCTCTCCAACCATGTCCCGACCGACTTCCATCCACACTTGCCGACCATCATGCCTGTCAACCATCAAGCGGGTCCCTACCCATGCGGTCATTTGTTCCGCCAAGAAGTGTCCACCAATACCGCCACCATCATTTATGCAGAATTTATCATGGAAGCATAAATGTGCGAGTTTCATGCGAACTGAATTCCAGTGATTTGACCATGCGAATTGAATTCGATTTCAGCCATGCAATATTCATTCCAGCAGTTTCATCCATGCAATAATAATTCTAGCAAATTCATGCGGAATTGAAGAGGGAGGCATAAATGAGCAGTTAATGTCATTTAAGTTATATTGAAATTATACAATTGTATAAAGAGGAGGAGCAGAAAGGAGACAAAGGGGTAGCCAATAGGAGAAAAAACATACACTGTAATTCTACATATCAATAAAATATCACCCCCAAGGGGATTCGCCCATGGACGTAGGCAAACCATGCCGAACCACGTTAAACCTCTGTCTCTCTATTTGTTCTTCAATTCGTCTCTTAACCCAAAATACACACCAAACAATCCATTCATAATGTTTCGTGCCCAAAAGTAATTTTGGGTACAAACATTGGCGCCGACTAAGGGGACTACGAGAAAAGGAATAGTGTTTTCCCATTGAGAAAAATTGTGCAAAATACTTCAAAATTATGTCCGTCAAAAAGCAGTTTGGACATCTTGAAAATCACTGCTGCAGTCCAGTTGAACGAAACTGCTGCAGTCCAGTCTGATCGCAATTATTGCAGTCCAGCTGATCGCAGCTCCTGTTGACCATGTAATCACAGATACTGCGGTCAAGTGATCGCAACTGCTGAAATCCAAATTCGTTGTTCGAGATCTGCTAAAACTATTACCTTCGGAAACTACTAAAGCTGCATCACTACGAAGAACGATGAAATCACCCCTAAGACGTTCGGTCCACGGTAGAAGATGGCGTAAAAATACCATCAAAATTATTGCTGGATATTCGATCCGCAACATGGTTGGATCCAGTTTGGATTACATCACTATGATCCGGTGATCGCAGCTGCTGCATTCGATTAATCATCACAGTTCTGCGATCCAGTTGATCGCAATCTGCTGCAGTCCAGCTTCATAGTCAGAGGCCACCAAGACTAACTCATCGTAAAGATCGCTAAGATTGTTGCCAGGATGTTCGATCCGCAATATATTCAAGTCCAAAGTTGGAAAAATTTGCTTCCCAAATAACGTAGTGTCTACATGTTCGAGTTTGTAAAACGTCAAAATCACTACTGTCATGATCGCAAGGTTGTGAAGTTGCCTACATATCAAGGTGCTTGAATACTCCAGGGATAACCTCCAGAAAAGCATCTCAGAAAGTTCCATAAAGGGCCACAAAAGTGCAGCAAAACCATGGTGAAAGGTCCGTGAGAAACAGCAACAGTCCCTAGAACCGTTGCTAAAAATCCAAAGTAAAAGAAGAAAACAGAAAACTGTTATAAAAGTTCAAAAAGCAATGGCAACAGTCCAGCCAACCTTGACAGAAAATTCAAGACTAAAGACCACAGTTTAAAAAAACCGTTGAGAAAAGTTCTCATACAAAAAAAAAAAAAAAAAACCGGCCTACCCCGGCGGCCTAAGATCTGTTCACCCTCTTTAGGGTTTTCGTTCACCTACCTTTGTTTTCACTCACCCACGTCAAAGGTGTCCATCACCCACGTCAGAGTTCTTCGATGGTTCCAGTTACATCAGAGTTCGATGCGCAGCAAATGACCACCGTGGATTTTCTGAGGTACATCAAACTTCAATGCTCCGCGATACATCAAAATTCCATTCTCAGCAACAGTTCGATGCAACGGTGGTATATCAATCTTTGATGCACTGGACGCACAGACCGTTGATGCTCCCTGGTACATCCATTTTCGATGCTCTGTAAAACATCAAAATCAAATTTTTACAAAAAAAAAAAAAATGGCTAGACCGTGACCATTACGAGCTGGCCAGCACGGCGAACAGCAGCGACCACCGGTGAGCGACAATGGGCGATTACTCGGAGATCAAAGAGCGATTAGTCGGATACAACGATTAATCAGCGATTAATTGGAGGGTTTGATTTGGTACGGCGCGGTACAACTTAATTCCGTAGCCCTGTTTCAATGCAACACGGCGCAACTTAATCCCGTAGCCCTTGGATTATTCCGCCCCGTTTCTCTTGCCTTGCCGATATGTACACCCCACTAGGGCTTGGTCTAAAAATTTGTTTCGTTGATATCTTCTTCGTCTCACGTCCGAATTGGATGATTTTTGGCTCGTTGCGATCGCATTTCAATATCCTAAGAAATGAAGGTAAAATTTTGCAATTGGAGAATAATATTTTTTAGGTACAATCACTTCATCAACATGTTTGGAGCAAGGGGCTAACCAACCAATTTCATTTCTTCGATAACTTCTTCTTCGTGCATCCAAATTGAGTGATTGTCGGCCCGATGAGATTGTATGTCAATTACCAAGGTCGTGAAGGCGACATTCTAATTTTTGGAGAAAGTTAAAAATTTTAGAAATGTAAAATGACAGCACCAGAAACGGTCACATTCAATCACCACCGAAAATACTGCAGTCCAGTTGATCGAACTGCTGCAGTCCTTTTCCACATAACTATTACAGTTAGTTGATCGAACTATTGTAATCCGGTTTCATAGCAACAGCTGTTGGCCTGTTGATTGAACAGCCGCAGTCCTTTTTAATTCCTACAGTCCAGTGGGTCGAACTGCTGTAGTCCGATTTTCCCCAAAAACTGTTTCAATACAGTTTTCCTCACAACTGCTTCAGTCCAGTTTTGTGCATAACTGTTGCAGTACAGCTGATCACAGATGCTGAAATACAGTTCCGTGGAAACTGTCTTCGATCCAGCTTGGACTTAACTGGTGCATTCCAGTCCCACAGACAAATCAATTACTAAGTCGAGACGAGACGCTAAGGCAACTATACTAATCATCGTCGTTGGAAAACACCGACATAGCCAGTGGGCATCCTAATCACTTCGTAAACGAAGTCGCAGTAACATTTTCAATAAGGTAAGTATACAATTTACATATTTTTGCATCTTTTCATATAATCATGCATACTTTTGTTCAATGAGGCACCTATAATGTGGCGAGAATTTTCTCACGAGGAGATGCACACATTTCAATTTTGCGCGCATCTGGAATAGTGGGATTGGCCCCCCGCGCGAATTCCAGATAGCAGACATCTTCAAAATTTCATGCGCAATCAAAATGTAGCAAGGAAGTGCACCCTTGTGCGAGCATTAAGCAGCATGACAATCACTATCTTCTGGGGGCGAGCTTCATATCACTTCAACGTGACTGACTATCACTTGGGGGCGAGATATGTAACACCTCATGGTCTAAAATTACTCTTTTGGGGAAAGCTGTGTAACACTTCATACACTTGGGGGCGAGTTACATAGCACCTAATTGCAATGCGGAATTAAGCTTCTGAAAATCGAAAATTCAGGTAACCCAAACTTCTTAATCCTCCAATGAGTTGCAGGATTAAGAGGGGGCGAGCGTACACCCTAATATTTTTACGCAATTTTTACAATCGCAATGTTAAATCGCTATAGTTATGTTATTATACTCCAGTTCAAAAGCAACTGCTGCCGCACGCGGTTGGACGCAATCCGCGCCTTGATCCCGCTTTGCTTACGAATTCTCGTACTCGATTGGACGCAACCGATGCGCTCGTTGCACTCAGTTCGACGCAACTGATGATGTCTAGTTTTATTTATAACTGTTACACCTAGGTTTATCGAACTGTTCAATTCCAGTCCCTCACCAAGGCAAAGGGTCTTGCTCGTCGCCGTTGCATTCCAACTAATAGCAGCTGATGCAAGACGGCTATGCTCGCAACTCCGCAGTCTAGCCGATCGCAGCCGCCGCAAAGGCAAGGTTTGGCTCGTCACTCCCGCACCCAAACTTCATCGCAACCAGAAGTGCCGGGTAGCGGTCAAGGTCGCTTAGCCCACCGGGACAAGCCGCCGCAGTCTAGCTCTGTTCGCAACTTCGCAGTCCGCTTGATCGCAATGGCCGCAGCGCGCTTTTGTCATTACCCGCAGCCCGCTGATCGCAGCTGCTGCGGCGCCTCCGCTTCATTGCAACTATAGTCCAATGATTTAATCGGCCGTAGCCTCGCACTGCTCACAACTCCCGCAGTCCAGATATCGCAGCCTGCTGCAATGCAGTTTTGCTCGCCGCCTCTCGCAGCCCGGGCTTGAGCGCAAATGGCCGCAATGCTCGAGCGTCGGCCCGCATCTGCCTGATCGCCGGCCAGAGTCCGGCCGCTCGCAACTCCCGCAGCCTCAACCGACGCATCCGCCGCAGTTGCGATTTGGCTCACTCCTCCTGCCGATCGGTGATCGCAGCTCGGCGCAGATGCGATTTTGCCCGTCGCACTGAACTGAGTGGCGAAAGCCGCTGCGCAATGCTCGATGATCTGCAGACGGTGATCGATCAAGCCGGGTGTAGTCCACTGTTGCAACTCCTATGATCCGGTGATTGCAGCTGCCGCGATGCGATTTTGCTAAATCGCTCCTAAGGTCCAGTGATCGTACCGCAATGATCGATGATCTTGTAGTCGGTGATCGAAGTATTTGAGTCCCGGCTATATTCGCGATTCTGTGATCCGGTGACGCGCCATTCTGCTGCGGTCGATCTTTCTCGTCTCCATTCCGGTGATCAAGCTTCCGATTCGGCTATATTGGCAAATCCGTAGTCCAGCGATCGCGTAGCCGCCGCAGTACAATTTTACTCGTTTTATTTGCGCGAGCCAGCTGATTGAAGGCTGCCGCAAAACCATTTTTTCTCAATGTTGTTACTACCCGATTCGTTCATTACCGTAGAAGACGATTTTTGTGGCCATCGCATAAGTCCAACGAATCGCCATAGATTCAATTTTACATCGAGTTATCACTCACTCACAACACCACTCCATTCAAGTATCACGCTTCCGTTACTGAGCATTTCAGCCTTTAGCCCCGATTTTGCATACAACAATGGTTCATACTCAAGTGTTTCCCGCCGAACACAATAGACTCACTTGGGGGCGACTTGATTACGATTTCCATAATCAACGAAGACAGTTTTCTTTAAACTTCAGCAACAAAAATTTATTCTCGGGGGCGTCTTGACTTCCGCAAACAGCAGGAGAAGGTTGCCAATCGCCTCAACATCAATAATCCACACTTGGGGGCGAGTTTTGTCATTGACTAAGTAAAACGAAAATGTCTTAACCCCCAACAAGTTGGAGGTTAAGAGGGGCGATGTTTGTACCATAAGTAAAAATACCACTTAATGGGCCAAATTGATACTTGAATTATCTTTTGGTCCTCATCCAAGCCCGCTAACCAGTCAGCCAAGGCAGCCCACCAGTCTGTCAGACCAGTCGATGGTCAAAGTCGGTTAACTATCAAAGTCAACGTCCGGTCAAGGTCAATGGTCAAAGTCAACGGCCGGTCGGCATGGTCAAAGTCAACCGTCGGTCAACTATCGAAGTCGGGCCGCACCCCCTAGCCAATTTTCAGTCTTGTAGCCAACAATGCTGCTAACCAATTCCCAGCCAAAAACTCTTCCGCACTGCCAATTAGTCTCCAACCATGCTGCCAGCCAGCTTCCATCCACACTGCCAGCCATCATGCCTGTCAACCATCAAGCCAGTCCCTACCCATGCAAGTCACTGTTCCATGACAAGTGTCCACCAATACTTGACCATCATTTATGCAGAATTTATCATGGAAGCATAAATGTGCAGTTTCATGCAAAATTGAATTCCAGCAGTTTCAGCCATGCGGATTGAATTACAGCAGTTTCAGCCATGCAATATTCATTCCAGCAGTTTCATCCATGCAATAATAATTCCAGCAGTTTCATGCGGAATTGAAGAGGGAGGCATAAATGAGCAGTTAATGCCATTTAAGTTATATTGAAATTATATAATTGTATAAAGAGGAGGAGCAGAAAGGAGAGAAAGGGGGTAGCCAATAGGAGAAAAAACATACACTGTAATTCTACATATCAATAAAATATCACCCCCAAGGGGATTCGCCCGTGGACGTAGGCAAACCATGCCGAACCACGTTAAACCTCTGTCTCTCTATTTGTTCTTCAATTCGTCTCCTAACCCAAAATACACACCAAGCAATCCATTAATCGTGTTTTGTGCACAAAAGTAATTTTGGGTACAAACAGACTCACATAGCCGATTTTAAAATATATATTCTCCAATTTAAAAAATCAATTTATTCCACAAAGACTCACATAGTCTAGGTTACCCCTTTCCAAGTGGCCCTTAAGTCACTACGGGAAAAATCATCATTGACGACACTTTATTAGCGTTGTAGTACCCCTACGACAACGCTTTTTTATGTATTGTGTAGGTGGGGTATTGTAGAAAGTCCAAGCTTTTCTACAATACTTGAATATGAGTTGTAAAGTGTGATGTGATTCATGGTTCTACAATATTTTCCGAAGTTGTGATTTTCTTTCGATTTTTTTGAAAGCCTAACACAACCCTTGCTTGTGTTGTAGGAATATCTTGGACAACACAAGTTTTGTATCGTGGAAACATATGTAACAACAAATACTAGTATTACGAATAAGATTTGCACGTCACTTGTGTGAGTGTGGAACTATCTTGGACAACACATAGTTATGTTGTAAAGAAACTTTTTCGCAATATCTGGGTTGTGTAGTTGAAAACTGGAAGACAACATCTATTTGTATTGTGAATACTACTGTCATTACACTTCCTAGAGTTGTAGAAATATCTTGGACAACACCTAGTTATGTTGTAAAGACATTCTTTCACACCTTTGGTTTCTGTAGTTGAATTATAGAACACAACTCCTATTAGAAGTTGTGTGCATAAAACTATTTTGAAAAAAAAAATTATAGCTGGAATCAAATTTCCGAAAGTATTTCACATTTACATTAATCTACCAAGTATTTCACATTCACATTAATCTGCCAGTGCAACACATTTACATTCATTCTAAGTTGCTAAAAATGACAACCTTATAGTGTTAAGTTTTTTCCACTATTTCTTCTTTCTATTACAACACCAGCAAAAAATCATATCACGAAAAGAAAAAGAGAAACTATAACCTATGAGATGAGGGACAAGTTCATTGCTCGGTCAGCATTTAATCGGCATCAATCCCACTTCTCTTCATCAGTCAGAGTAAACACTGGCTCCAAATTCCTTCTTACAACTAGTCAAAAGCTTCCTTTACTTCATCCTTTTGTTTGTTATACCCTCATTCAAATCTATTTAAATCTATTAGGGTCATGGCTCCCTGCTTCTTGTGCCCCACCCACTACCACTTCGAGGCCGACTATTACGAGCACCATAGACTCTTTCATGAAAGCTCAAGCGAGAGTCATCCTCAAACCCAGAACTGGATCTCCGGTTACCTGAAATTGGCACCAAACCAACAAACAAAGAAATTATATTTTCAAAAATATCTTCTTTTCTTTTTACCAATAATATAAACGAAGAGAAAAAAACTAACTAAAAGTGGAAGCACTACATATAAGAACATTCTATATATTACTGGTGTCAGTACCATTACAACAACATTCCAAGTAACTGCATCCAAGCAGATTATTCAGAATACAAGTTAATATCCAAAGCCAACCCTTACTAAATAATTGTCACCACATAATTCCCAAAACTTAGACTTTTTAAGCCTAACAAATAACTACATCACAACTCTTAAGTCCAAAACAAATATGGGAAACAAAAGAAGCAAACTTATGTAATCTAGAAAGGCTACAAAACAACCAACAAGTGGATTATCAGAATTGCATTACATGAAGGAACTGGATTGAACCTTACCAGTCGGAATTTCAAGATGAAGAAAATCATCAGAAGATGCCGAGGCTTCAGTTTTAATTGCAAAGGCTTCTAATGATGCACTCACATGAACTGATTAGCTGTCTCCATTGCTCTCGTAGTCATCAGTGGAAGAGAGGATCTACAATACCAAAAATTGAAGATAAGGCTCATTCACTCGGAAGATACATAAACCAAAACAAGAAGTGTTCAACATTTCCCTAACTATTGTCCCTTGACTACCTGGATTGCGAGGTAGTGAGATTGGAACACCAAGAAACACAATGCATAATACCCGAACTTCATCAAGGTTGACCCCATTTTCACCGAGAAAATCTTTAAAGTGTCAAGGTTTTCTTGGTTGGGCGATAATGTCCACTATATGCGTAAATTGTCTGCAATAGGATAAAGAATTAGAGCCCAAAACAGATGAAAAAAAATATTACATTTCATTTGAACTAAGTTCGGTTTAGTAAGTAGACCGAGTTACTTAGGATTGATTATAACGCCAATAATTCACCTTGAGCTTTCCATTCTGGACAACAAGCCTTCCAAACCGGCCAAGTAGTTCCCTAGCAAGAAAACCGGAATGATGAAAACACCCTTTCTTTTTCTCGCACACAAGAAGCAACAAGTGTGAGCAACTCAACAACATCCAAAGTAGCAGAATGGTGCGGCAACATAGATTGTAGTGTACATGCTCATCTTAAAATTTATTACCTCTCCTGCATAAAGTTTCTTGGATGTACAAATATCCATTTAGCTCCTTCAGATCCTATACTTGTATCTATAAGTTCTCCACTTAACTTGTGAAGAATAATCCCACCAACAATTATGTACTCATAGTTCTCCTCTCATCAATCCCACATCCTGCAAACTGCACATTAGAGCCAATTAGAGAACACGAATAACAACATCCAGGGCAAATACAGAGACAGGATTTTGTTTGTAGAGTCCGCAAACAAACCTTGTCAATCTCCCCACGCAGCTGTGAATCTCAACATCACATCTCTGATAAAACTCACTCAATATCATCACTAATACACACAATTACATTCATCTTACAAAGCCACCACCGCACTTCAGTTCAACAGCAAACTTCATTTCCATTACATACTAACAGACTCATAACCACAACCACTAGGCACCAACATTACAAAATCCTACTCAATACCAAAATCATTAAATCAACAGCTTCACCAAATCATACAGATTCAAACACAGATATTAATATTGATCTTAACATAACTGCATAACTTAACAAACATCATAGATTAGGACTATTACCTCAAATACTAGCCCAATACCTTAAGACTAATCCATCTTCTCAATTTTTCTAGTTCAGCAACAATCAACACCAAAAATATCATCTGTTGCTTCTACAATCATCAACAACCCTGCAACGTTCATCACCATCTTCAATTCTCAAAACCTTAATTCTTAAATTGGAGAAGAACAAAAACCCTAATCTTCTTTCTTCTTCTCTCATCTTCTTCTTCTTTTGTTCTTCGCCTCAGGCGATTTCGTGAGAACTCTGAGGTTGTGAGGTCGAGAGATTAGAAAAGTTAGGGATAACGGTTGGTGGTGGTGATTGACGATTATTGATTTGTGGAAAGGAAGGAGTCGATGCTGTTATATTCAGAATTAGGATTTATAGAACCGATTGATGCTCTGAAGTTTTAAGAGATGAAATTAGAGTTGTGGTTTGATGACGAATCATGGGTTAAGTCTCAATTGAAGTTCTAAACTTGTATTGGAGATGAACTGAGCTAGGGTTTCTGAATCTGGTCTCGAGATTCGATTGAAGATGAAATTAGGGTTCTATGATGTTGATTAGAGATGGGTATGATGCAGATCCAGAAGTAAATATCAACAATACGCATTAAATCTGCAGAAGAAGAAAAAAGAGGGAGAGCCGGAGGCGCGAGCCGAGGAAGAAAACAGACGGAGAGGAAGAAAGAGAAAATTGATAGGAATTGGAGTTCTTAGTGTTGAGGAGGGTTACGTGTAAAAGAATGTACGAACAAGATTTCATTTGATCCACTCATACGGATTAAGGGAAGATCTTGACGGTTGAGATTGTACTTGGGATGCTCATACGGATTGAGAAACATGTGTTTCTCTTTGTGTTAATACGAACTCATTATTCGGTTATATTATCAACCTTCGACACGAAAAAAAATTCCAAAAAAATATTAATAAATTTATGGCATTGTTATCGATATTCGATATAAAAAAATCCAAAAAATGTATAAGAATGAATCGGGAAAATAAAAATGAATTCGATAATTGGTGTGTTTCTTTGTGCTTTCTCTTTGTGCTTTTGTACTTTTTTTTTTTTTGTGCTTAGGTTTGAATTTCGACAAGTCACATAGGTCATGAAGTAATTTTGACTAGTCATACATGTCATGAAGTAGCTTTAGTTCATACCGGTAGACTCGGGTTATAAGATTACTAGAGATGGACCACGAAATTCCGGATGGATTCAAACTTCAAATGTGATATAAATACATACAAACTATGAAGACACGAAGATCCGGGAGGGTCCTGACTTGAAACGTAGCATGATACATCATCGAAATCGATAAATATGAAGCTCATTGTCGATTCGAACTTCAAATGTGGTATAACGGCATACAAACTATGAACCGAGAAGCTCTAGACTTAAAACTTAACATGATACATCATCTAACTCAATAAATATGAAGGGTGTCGATTCGAACTTCAAATGTGGTATAACGGCATACAAACTATGAACCGAGAAGCTCCAGGAGGGTTCAGACTTAAAACTTAACATGATACATCATCTAAATCAATAAATATGAAACTCAGTGTCGATTCGAACTTCGAATGTGGTATACCGTCATACAAACTATAAACCAAGAAGCTCATTCGACTTCAACCTTAGCAGGATATATCAAAATATTCTCTGAAACCTTAAACAAACCCTTTTCTAACGACTTCGAAAAAAGAAAGTGGCTCCGAGATCGAACCAACCATATAGTTAACCGAAGTTAGCCATATGAACAGTTTTAACTTAACCATATATTTATCTAACATTTAATCAAATATGATGATCAGTCAATCATGAAAGATAATCAAATGAATCTAGTTGTGTTTTGAACTTTGCATTAAGCCACTGTTTGCAAACTTTGCATTCCTTAGATCTTAAATGTTTTAGTTTATGAGTATGAGATTCATACAATACCGATTCTAGAACTTAACTACTGTGTTCACATACTAGGTATGCAAACAAGAGTTTCGGACCTTCTCGTGTAAACAAACCTTATTTCTACATATTGTATGCAAACCAGGCTCTGAATCGAAACTGACCGCGAGTTGACTACTCTAAGTCGTAAACTTGGTAGTAACGATGAATCCATCCATTTACAGTAAGATTCCTTCGGAATATTTTACGAAACCTTAAATAAACCCTATTTCTGATATTGTATGCAAACCACGCTCCGAGATCGAAACCTTCGAGATATTCAACTAAACCTTCCAAAAAAACCCCGCGAGTTGACTACTCTAAGTCGAAACTTGGTAAGAATGATGAATCCATCCATTTATAGGTAAGATTCCTTCGAGATATTCAACGAAACCTTAAAAAAACCCTATTTCGTATATTGTATGCATATTGTATGCGTACTCTAAGTCGTAAGATCCGAGATCGAAACATGGCCGCGAGTTGACTACTATAAGTCGAAACTTGGTAAGAACGAATAAACCATCCATTTATAGGTAAGATTCCTTCGAGACATTCTACGAAACCTTTAAAACAACCTATTTCGCATATTGTATGAACGTACTAGGATCCGAGATCGAAACCGGCCGCAAGTTGACTACTCTAATTCGATATTCTACGAAACCTTAAAAAAAATTCGGTAAGAACGAAACGAATCCATCCATTTACAGGTAAGATTTCTTCGAGATATTCTACGAAACCTTAAAAATACCCTATTTATCCGAGATCGAACCGGCCGCAAGTTGACTATATTGTATGCGTCCATCCCTGTAAGATCCGAGATCGAAACCTCGGCCGAGCAAGTTGACTACTCTAATTCGAAACTTGGTAAGAAACGAAGAAACCATCCATTTACATATTGGTAAGATTTCTTCGAGATATTCTACGAAACCTTAAAAATACCCTATTTCTCATAAAATAAGATATTGTATGCGTACCAGATCCGAGATCGAAACCTCGGCCGCAAGTTGACTACTCGTAATTCGTAAATTCGGTAAGAACAACGAATCCATCCATTTACAGGTAAGATTTCTTCTAGATATTCTACGAAACCATAAAATACCCTATTTCTGCATATTGTATGCGTACCAGGCTCCGAGATCGAAACCTAGCCGCGAGTTGACTACTCTAAGTCAGAAACTTTGTAAGAACGAAGAAACCATCCATTTACAGGTAAGATTTCTTCGAGATATTCTACGAAACCTTAAAAATACCCTATTTCGATATTATATGTACATTTCGTGATCCGAGATCGAAACACGGCCGTGAGTTGACTACTCTAAGTCGAAACTTGGTAAGAACGACGAATTCATCCATTTATAGGTAAGATTCCTTCGAGATATTCTACGAAACCTTAAAAAAACCTTATTTTCGCATATTGTATGCGTACTAGGATCCGAGATCGAAACCCGACCGCGAGTTGACTACTCTAATTCGTAAATTCTAGAAGAACGATTTAATCCATCCATTTACGGGTAAGATTTCTTCTAGATATTCTACGAAACCTTAAAGAAACCCTATTTCTGCATAAATGTATGCATACCAGGCTCTTAAATCGAAGCCTGGCCGCGAGTTGACTACTCTAAGTCAGAAACTTGGTAAGAACGAAGAAACCATCCATTTACAGGTAATATTCTTTCGAAATATTCTACGAAACCTTAAACAAACCTTATTTCTGTATATTGTATGCATACCGGGCTCCAAGATCGAAACCTGGCCGCGAGTTGACTACTTTAAGTCAGAAACTTGGTAAGAACGATTTAATCCATCCATTTACAGGTAATATTTCTTCGAGATATTCTACGAAACCTTAAACAAACCTTATTTATGCATATTTTATGCATACCGTGCTCCGAGATCGAAACCTGGCCGCGATTTGACTACTCTAACTCAGAAACTTGGTAAGAACGACTTAATCCATCAATTTTGTGTAAGAAATATATTTTAATTGGATAAGAAATATATCAGAATTGAACATCCCAGGTTCGAAGATTACCAGAGTTAAATGACCATATTACCCTTAATAGAATTAAAGGTAATAAATATTACGGAGATTGTGAAAATTACTAAACTATCCTTATCTGAAATAAGTAAAGTAAATAATACAGATAGTGAAAATGATCATATTACCCTTCATGGAAATTTGTGCCATAAATATTATGCAGATTGTGAAAGTGACCTGACTACCCTTATCGAAAAAAATTAAAGTAAATATTACTGCTTGTGAAAATGACCATATTACCCTTCTTGGAAATTAATGCAATAAATATTATGAAGACTATGAAAATGACCAGACCATGCTTATCGGAAAATAAGTAAACTAAATATTATAAATTGTTAAAATCACCATATTACCCTTACTAGAAATAAAGGTAATAAATATTATGGAGAGTGTGAAAATTACCAGACTACCCTTATCCAAGTGAGTAAAGTAAATATTACAGATAGTGAAAAATGTATGTAATTATTTACAGAGAAGGCGTGTATGTGATTGTTTACAGAGAAGGCTTCGTGCTGTTTGCGGCTCAGTCACCTGAGTATTATTTTTGAGCATTACATTTTGTTTTACAACTCTTATGAAGGGTTGTCATATAGTTAGTGTATTAAAGAACCACAAACTTGACAGAACATGTAATAGTGTAGGTATGGTTAGTGGTGTAGACTTCCATACAGGAGGTTGAGGATCAAATCCCCCCATCCTCATTTCTTCTAATGTTCTATATTTTTACTTCAACAACACTTATAAGTGTTGTTATACATTTTTAATACAAAAAGAAAAAAAAAAAGCCAAAACTTGTGAACGGTAAGGATGGTTGATGAGTTAGACGTCCATGCAGTAGATTCATGTTCGAATCTCCCCTATAACCTCATTTTTTCCAACATTATATATTTTTACTTCAACAACACTTATAAGTGTTGTTGTAGGTTTCTATTTAAAAAAAAAAAAAAAAAACATAACTTGTGAACTTAAAGGATGGTTGACGAGCTACACTTCCATGCAGTGGGTTCATGTTCGAATCTCCCCTCTAACATATTTTTCATTATCATATTTTTGTGTTCTTCCACAACACTTGTGAGAGTTGTCATAGGCTAAGTCACTACACTTATAAAACAGAGTTGTTATAGCTAAATGTCGTCACAACTCTTTTTCTTAAAGAGTTGTCGTTTTTTTCTTATCGAAACCCCTTGGTCCTAAGTGTTGGTAGTGATGATATACGACAACTCTTACTTAAAACAGTTGTAAAACATATGACTTTCTACGATATTTAGCAAAGAGTTGTAAAACCCCAGTTGTAGATGTATATTTTTCCTGTAGTGAGTGTATTACTGCACAAGGAGAGAAAAAAAGGTTCACTCCCAAAACCGAAAATTCTCCAAATTTCCAAGTCTCTCGAAATATCACCTCTTGAGGAGAGATTTCTACAATGCCTATTTTCAAGAAAAAGTCTCTCCAAATCTCTGAAAACAACAAATCAATGACTTTCAATTCTCTTTCGAATAACAGGAGGGTTGGAGTGACTCTTATGAAATTCTAATCCAATAACATGGAGTTTCAGAGAATTTAAATGACTTGAAAAAAGTCTCTAACCAATAACAAGAGACATTAAGAGACTCTCCAAAAGTCTCTATGGACTAACAGTATATTTAAGAAGAACGTGAAATTGGGGGATATTGATTACTTCTCCTAACCCATGGTGTCTGCTAAGGGGTGACTTTTGGGTATGAAAATACTAAAATACCCTTCCCTCAAAATAAAAATTAAAAACTTAAAATCAAAAACAAAATCATATCCCCCATTTCCATCTCCACTTCTTATTAATCTCTTTCGGGTTAGAGCTTTGAAACCCAAATATTCCCCATTCCCTTTCAAATTCTAAACTCTCCCCACTCTCTTTCAAATTCTCTTCTCCTTCTCTTCCGGCTCCTCACTTTGGAAACGATTTTTTTTTTAATTCGGAAGTGATGAAGATCATGCTGCAAGTGATGAAGACCATGCCAGGAATTGATGAAGACCATGCCGGAAATTGGTGCCGCATGCTTGGTAACTAACATTCAATGTCAGAACTAAGTACCGGCATGCTCAATAGAAATCTATCAATGCCGGTAGTCAAGTGAAAAAAAAAATCAACTTTCTGGATACTTTACATCATGTGCCAGCATAAAAATTAAAGCAACATACTATGCCGGAAACCAGTGCCGGCATGCTCGAGAATTAACTAATTGTGCCGGAAGTGGACTGATTAAAACCAGAAAAATTCAAAACGGAATATTTTTTACATCGCCGGAAGTGATGAAGACCATGCCGGAATTGGTGAAGAACCATGCCGAAAATGGTGCCGGCATGCTTGGTAACTAACATTCAATGTCGTAACTGAGTTCCGGCATGCTCGATAGAAATCTATCAATGCCGGTAGTCAAGTGAAAAAAAATTGAAGTTTCCTGGTGTTGATGGTGGTTTTTAGACAAAGGGAAAAATCGTAAAACCCCAAATAACCTAATGTCACCAATGACACATTTATTAGAACATTTAATGCGTGTAGTCAGTAATTAATAGGGTTGAATTTTTTCAAATTAGGGTTACAACGAACAAAACCCTAATTCACCTCCGTGCCAATGGCAAATCATGCCAGCCACACCTAGCCCGAGCTAGCCGCATCTCTATGCCAATGGCAAATCATGCCAGCCATACCAAACGCCACGAAGCATGCCAACCATGCTAGCCGCACCTCCGTGCCAATGGCAAATCATGCCAGCCACACCTAGCCCGAGCTAGCCGCATCTCTATGCCAATGGCAAATCATGCCAGCCATACCAAACGCGGAAGCATGCCAACCATGCTAGCCGCACCTCCGTGCAAATGGAAAATCATGCCAGCCACACCTAGCCCGAGCTATCCGCATCTCTATGCCAATGGCAAATCATGCCAGCCATACCAAACGCGCCGAAGCATGCCAACCATGCTAGCCGCACCTCCGTGCCAATGGCAAATCATGCCAGCCACACCTAGCACGAGCTAGCCGCATCTCTATGCCAATGGCAAATCATGCCAGCCATACCAAACGCCCCCAAGCATGCCAACCATGCTAGCCGCACCTCCGTGCCAATGGCAAATCATGTCAGCCACACCTAGCCCAAGCTAGCCGCATCCCTATGCCAATGGCAAATCATGCCAGCCATACCAAGCGCACCGAAGCATGCCAACCATGCTAGTCACACCTCCGTGCCAATGGCAAATCATGCCACCACACTTAACCCGAAGCTAGCCGCGCCATGCCAAACACCCTTACATTGGCCATAGCCGCGCCATGCCAAAGTAGCGCCCGTACCTAGGCTTGCAAACCATGCAACCTAGGCCAAATTGGCCACGCGTGCCATTGGCACATGCCAACATGCGTCACTAGTAGCTTTTCCTACCAAGGCCACGGCCCTAACGGCCACGCATGCCATTGGCACATGCCAACATACGTCACTGGTAGCTTTTCCTACCAAGGCCACGGCCCTAACGGCCACGCATGCCATTGGCACATCCCAACACGCTCGCTGGTAGCTTTTCCTACCAAGGCCACGGCCTCTAACGGCCACGCACGCCATTGGCACATGCCAACACGTCACTGGTAGCTTTTCCTACCAAGTCCACGGCCCTAATGGCCACGCATGCCATTGGCACATGCCAACACGCTCGCTGGTAGCTTTTCCTACCAAGGCCACGGCCCTAACGGCCACGCACGCCATTGGCACATGCCAACGTGCTCGCTGGTAGCTTTTCCTACCAAAGCCACGGCCCTAACGGCCACGCATGCCATTGGCACATGCCAACACGCTCGCTAGTAGCTTTTCCTACCAAGGCCACGACCCTAAACGACCACACATGCTATCGGCACATGCCAACACGCTCGCTGGTAGCCTTCATCACCTAGCCGTGCCCCTAATGCACGCCTGTAGGTAGGCTAACTTGCAATCCGTGCAACTTAGGCCAACTTGGCCGTACGCGCCATTGGCACATGCCAAAACCCACGCTGGTAGCCTAACTCGCAAACCATGTAACCTACCACCAAGGCATTCCGCACATGCCATTGGCACATGCCAACACACGCCACTAGCAGCTCTGGCATTGCCACTTACACTCAACGTACAACCTACCACCAAGGAATTCCGCACATGCCATTGGCACATGCCACATACGCCACTAGCAGCTCTGGCATGGCCACTTACACTCAACGTACAACCTACCACCAAGGCGTTCCACACATGCCATTGGCACATGCCACGCACGCCACTAGCAGCTCCGGCATTGCCACTTGCGCTCGAAGTATAACCCGCAACAAGGGCATTCCGCGCATGCCAATGGCACATGCCACACTTGCCACTAGCAGCGCCACTTGCACTCAAGGTGCAACCAACACTCGAGATATCAACACAACCGGGGATGCTTTCTAGGGTTTTGGTTTGGCGGTCACAAAGATGCGGCGTACACTACGTTCACATTAAGAAAGCGTGAATAGGAATAAAGCGGTCAAATAAAAGAGGAAATAATGGTGAAAACGTTTTCACCCATTAACACCATGCGGTTACCACCTCCTCCCATTATTTCACCCTTTACTCTCTTCCTTCATGAGGCCAGTGGTACGTTTCAATCTCGACTTGTATAAATAGGTCTTACCTATTTCCACCGCAGAAATGTGTCTCGGTCGGGAGAAAAATATTATACTCTCGGAAAAGGCAACTTTACAAGCTCTCCAAAAGCTTTCATCTCTTGCAAGCTTACGAAGCTTCCACTTTCTCGATACAAGTCGAGATACTACTCTCTCGTAATTATTCGGGTCTCAACACCTTTCTTTGCTTCCCTCCCCAAATCAACCCTTCTCCTCCACTTTGTGACCGAAGCAAGTCCTGGAACGGCCATTTCTTGGTTTAGGTAGGACTTGTGAGATTGATCTCTCGAATCTATAAAGTGCTCACGTGCATCACATTTGTTTAGGGTTTGAACCAGTTTCTCACTCACCTACCAAATTTACCGAAATCGGCGGAAACCATTTTTACCCATAAACAATTGGCGACCACAGCGGGAGGATTGATCTATCGGCTATAATGTCATACTGTCGATCTCGTTCTTCGACCCAGATGTCAAGATGGTAGGGGAAGGCGACTCAATCCGACGCAACTACTAGACGACCCGGTTACTAGTTATAAAAACTACAGAAGAAACTGGGGACTTGCCGAAGATGCTACCACTCAATCCGACGCAACTACCAGACGACCCGGTTACTAGTTATAAAAACTACACAAGAAACTGGGGACTTGCCGAAGATGCTACCACTCGATCCGACTCAACTACCGTGGACGACCCTGTTACCGCTTGCAAAAACTACACGAGAAAACGGGGACTCGCCAAGATGCTATCACGATTGGGGACTTTCTTGACGATGCTACCAAAGAAAGCCGCCTTTTACATGGAGAGGGGCGTGTTCACAAAAACCTATGAAGTGAGTAAATTTAGACTGCGCAAGATATAAGATTTATTTTAGGTTCTTAGTAAAACCATTATACTACCGAGTATTGTGCCTATTGCTAGCACACACTTTCATAAAAGCAATATTCCTTTCCCAAAAGCTACCAGCTGTCTACCAAAACTGGTCAAACCTTGAACCAGACATCCAGTATGTCTTTCAAAAAAAAAAAAAGAGAAAACCTAAATGAAAGTTTAACAGAGAAACATTTAAGGAAAATCATCCAACAAAGGTCTGTTCTTCTTGAGAAAGTCAACTTTGCATCTTCAAGAGCCGCTCTCTTCATAGTCAACATCTTGGAAAGCTTTTCGAGTTCTACCTCCTGTCGTGCAATCTCCTCGCCGGAAAGGCTTTCGGTTGCTGCATCTTTCAACTTTTGGATCTCAGCAAGGCCTTCGACAAACCACGAAGTGTTGAACTCCTTTTCTACGCACACGTCGTGATGGTGCTCCTAGTCGGTAATAACGTCTTCAGAAACGGTGTGACCAGTCACCTCACGCATATCCTCGATGGAAGATAAAGCCTCTTCTACACGCTTAACCAGCGCAAATCGACTAGTGACTTTCTTGGTTGTGGCCATATGTCCGTACTTCTCCCGAGATTCTAGTGTACAACGCCTCATGCTTAGCCGGCACGTCGAAGCCGCCAACCAAAGACATGACCTGGATAAGGAACCAAGTACGGAGGATCAAAAATGGCGCCCGCACTGGCCTCACGACTCGCGCAGAGGATTTTCTTCCATGTCTACGGCAGCAACCATCGAGAATCATCCACCGTTTGAACCACATCTCGTGTCCCGACAATTGGCTAACTCCCATCTCCAAGTCACCGGCGGTGGCCACCAAAGGAAAGTTTACGTGTGGCTCTACCCCAGAATCGTCCTCCGAACCGGATTCCTCATGCGAACTTGAGTCAGACATTTTTCAAAAGAAGAAACATAAGAAGCAAGAAGAGAAGCGCGGAACTCACCGAACCACTTCCCGAAAAAGAACCAGTGCTGTCAGAGGAATCACTCTCACTTGTCGAACTTTCTTCTTTCTCTGACTCATCACCGCTATGAGAAGGCTCGGTCTTCTTTGGAATTCTTTGAAGAAATTGCCGTCTCTCGGCAACGTGCAAGGGCAAATAAAGCATTAACACTACCAAAGCCCTGGAAGAAACAAGACACATGTTTTCAAAGCAGAAATTCACGTGTTTTGAGACAAACCAATGAAGAAGCGACACATACTGGTTATTGGAAGAAGCGAAAGACACGAGAGCTGTGGGAGGATCTTTTGAAACCGTCCAGGAATCCGCCAAAGCCACGATTCTTCGTTCTCCGTTCCTTGGCCTCGGGACTTTCCGAAGTTGCTAGGCAACTTTCGCTGAGATCTCTCAACATTGGATACTTCTTCAAAACTCTTTGGGAAGGTTTACAACGAACGTTCTCCACCACGTTATTCACAAAATCTTGGATCATAATAAACTCGTCGCAATTGAGAACTCATTATAGCCGAAAGTCGTCGAAGTTACTCTTCCCGTTTGAAAGAAGGGAAGGCGGATACCCAGCTCAAGGGCACTGGCATTAAGGGCGGTACGCAATGAATCCTTAGGGATCACCGGATGGTAAGCAAGAGGCACCCCTTGATTGAAACCCATGTGACGAGCAAACACGGTCGATATTGTAAGTAGCTATTTGGAAAGACCCCATGAAGAAAGACGGCATATAACCGGAGCAGAAGCAAAGGTGTCAATTTGAGTCACCGACCTATGGACCGGCTCCCATGGGCGAAAACTGATTTCATACGACTTATCAAGAAGACTAACCAAGCTCACGCCAACTCTTGGACGCCTTTGTTCACCCATCGAAGAATTCGAGAACCGCCCAACTCGCGGGAATCGAAGGCATCGGTTTTTGAGCATACTTCTCAAAGTGCTCCCATAGCCAGACTTGCAGAAAAGCAACGTGCACATATGAATTCACTTTCATGAAACCATTCGAAACTCGCATGTTCGCAACTAGGTGATCCAGATGCACATACAGGGAACCGAGGAATAGCTTGCCAATAGGAAGAACTTCACCTTTTGCCAAATTCACAGCAATCACTAGCAACTCTGGTCTTATCTCCTTCTTACGTAGGCGTCGTCAAAAATGTCTCTAGACAACCAGAGAGCCAAAAGTCGCAACGTGAAGATCACGTTTTTACATTCAGTTCCACTCGTCCGAAACCATTGAGATATCCACCGCTATAAAGGCACCTTTCATCCTCTTTCCGGACAGAATCCTTCGACTTCGCGATTGGAGTCTTTCTGAGAGAAATCTTCCAACTTAGCGGCAAGGTCATCCCGCATCTTCCCCTCACTTTCAAATAATTGGATTTTAAGATTCCCGATTCTGGGAAGATTCAGCAAAGAGAGCCATACTCTCCAAGGAGAAAGTTATCTCACCCCATCTACATATGATCGTATGGGTGTCCGAACACCATCCGGAGATGAAAGCAACCAAGCTCGAGATATCCTTCCTAATCTGGAGATTTACCGAAGCTCGACAAACATCAATAATCTGCGCTCGAGTCAAGTTGGTATTTATATGCTCCTTACTCACCATGAACTCAACCCATCTATCAAAAGAACGCAATGGGCTTTGGCACATCCCGAAATCAATATTGGAAGAGGAATATACCCCTTTATGAAGACAACCGTATGGTGTTCTCGGGCGGACCGAACGTGTCTTCTTTTCATCTTCACCACCGGTTAACAAAATTGGCACGAAGCCTGGGTGATTTTTTCCGAAGCAGAGGCAAGTTTTTGGCGAAGAATTCATCATCCGTGTTCGGTTTGGAACTATGGACATCTTTCGATGGGGCGAAATTTTGTTCGAGTAACATCTTACTTTGGATTTCTTCATAACAACTTAGTAACAAGATATCGCACACGAGAGAAAGACAAAATTATCTCCCTGACACATAACCGCGCCCAACAAAGGAAAGCCCGAAATACAAAAAAAAAAAGAGAGAAAGGGCGTATCATTCTTCGGGATCAAAATTATATATGGAGCATTTTTCTACGGGTTCAAAGTGCACGCGCAGTATTTCTTTCAGGACCGAAAATTCATGCAATATTTCCTACGGGTTCGAAGTCATATGAAGCATATATACAGTATTCTTCTTCGGGATTCACACAGTATTCTCTACGGGTTCGAACGCACACGTGATATTTTCTTCGGGGGTTCAAAATTATACACGTGATTTCATACGGGCTCAAGTGCGCTTGCAGTATCCTTCTTCGGGTTCAAAATTGTATATGGAGCACTTTCCTACGGGTTCGAATAATATATGCAGTATTTCCCTTGGGCGCATACATACAATATTTTCTACAAGAGGCACGCCAAGAAATTATATGCACAATATATAAACGCCTACTCTTAGGGTTTACACCTACATAAAAGGGAAAAAAGTGAAAATCTTGGAAGACATACGGAAGATGGTTTTTCTTTGTGACTCTGCCGCTAGTAGGAAAGGATGAAAAGATGAAAGTGCAAGATGGGAGAAAGGGACTTTATATATATAGGCATGAAGATTCTGAAATAGGGAAGGATTTCCCTTCACCAAAATCGTGCGTGTAAGAAACGGGCCCACAAGGGCACCCAACTTCCCAATGTCACCCAAGCTGCACCGGCCCCACCAATTGCACCGACTTCCCAATGACCGCCCAAGTCACGCCTGCAAGCACGCACAGCTTCTACACCTTGCGCCGGTCCCACCATCTAGCACGCTCAGTTTCCAAACTAACGCCAACTTCCTAACGTCTCCCAAGCTGTACCGGCCCCTACCAATCACGCCAACTTCCCAATGACCGCTCAAGTCCCGCCAGCAAGCACGCACAGCTTCCCCACCTTGCGCCGGTCCCACCAACCTAGCATGCTCGGTTTCCTAAACTCGCGTCAACTTCTCAACGCCGCCCTGACTTCTGTCTCTCACGACGCTAACTTCCCAATTGTGCCCGACCTCCGATTTGCGCAAGATCGCCAGAGGCAAGGATTCCAAATCCTATTTATAAAAGGTCGACGAGCCTCCTCAATTCTCTTTACGGTTTTTGCTGATAGTTTGTCACCATCTTATGCTTACCCCGCAACAAAGCTCTGTTCCGAGCTAGCGGGGGACTTAATGTTGATGGTGGTTTTTAGACAAAGGGTAAAATCGTAAAACCCCAAATAACCTAATGTCACAGTGACACATTTATTAGAACTTTTAAAGTGTGTAGTCAGTAATTAATAGGGGGTATTTTTTCAAATTAGGTTACAACGAACAAAACCCTAATTCACCTCCGTGCCAATGGCAAATCATGCCAGCCACACCTAGCCCGAGCTAGCCGCATCTCTATGCCAATGGCAAATCATGCCAGCCATACCAAACGCGCCGAAGCATGCCAACCATGCTACCCGCACCTCCGTGCCAATGGAAAATCATGCCACCACACCTCCAGCCCGAGCTAGCCGCATCTCTATGCCAATGGCGAATCATGCCAGACCATACCAAACACGCCGAAGCATGCCAACCATGCTAGCCGCACCTCCGTGCCAATGGCAAATCATGCCATCCACACCTAGCCCGAGCTAGCCGCATCTCTATGCCAATGGCAAATCATGCCAGCCATACCAAACGCGCCGAAGCATGCCAACCATGCTAGCCGCACCTCCGTGCCAATGGCAAATCATGCCAGCCACACCTAGCCCGAGCTAGCCGCATCTCTATGCCAATGGCAAATCATGCCAGCCATACCAAACGCGCCGAAGCATGCCAACCATGCTAGCCGCACCTCCGTGCCAATGGAAAATCATGTCAGCCACACCTAGCCCAAGCTAGCCGCATCCCTATGCCAATGGCAAATCATGCCAGCCATACCAATCGCACCGAAGCATGCCAACCATGCTAGTCGCACCTCCGTGCCAATGGCAAATCATGCCAGCCACACTTAACCCGAGCTAGCCGCGCCATGCCAAACACCCTTACCTTGGCCATAGCCGCGCCATGCCAAAGTAGCGCCCGTACCTAGGCTTGCAAACCATGCAACCTAGGCCAAATTGGCCACGCGTGCCATTGGCACATGCCAACATGCGTCACTGGTAGCTTTTCCTACCAAGGCCACGGCCCTAACGGCCACGCATGCCAACATGCGTCCTTTGGTAGCTTTTCCTACAAGGCCACGGCCCTAACGGCCACGCATGCCATTGGCACATCCCAACACGCTCGCTGGTAGATTTTCCTACCAAGGCCACGGCCCTAACGGCCACGCACGCCATTGGCACATGCCAACACGCTCGCTGGTAGCTTTTCCTACCAAGGCCACGGCCCTAACGGCCACGCATGCCATTGGCACATGCCAACACGCTCGGCTGGGTAGCTTTTCCTACCAAGGCCACGGCCCTAACGGCCACGCACGCCATTGGCACATGCCAACACGCTCATTTTGGTAGCTTTTTCCTACCAAGGCCCGGCCCTAACGGCCACGCATGCCATTGGCACATGCCAACACGCTCGCCGGGTAGCTTTTTCCTACCAAGGCCACGGCCCTAACGGCCACGCACGCCATTGGCACATGCCAACGCGCTCACTGGTAGCTTTTCGTACCAAAGCCACGGCCCTAACGGCCACGCATGCCATTGGCACATGCCAACACGCTCGCTAGTAGCTTTTCCTACCAAGGCCACGACCCTAAACGGCCACGCATGCTATTGGCACATGCCAACACGCTGTTGGTAGCCTTCATCACCTAGCCGTGCCCCTAATGCACGCCGGTAGCCTAACTTGCAATCCGTGCAACTTAGGCCAACTGGGCCGTACGCGCCATTGGCACATGCCAAAATCCACGCTGGTAGCCTAACTCGCAAGCCATGTAACCTACCACCAAGGCATTCCGCACATGCCATTGGCACATGCCACACACGCCACTAGCAGCTCTGGCATTGCCACTTACACTCAACGTACAACCTACCACCAAGGCATTCCGCACATGCCACACACGCCACCAGCAGCTCTGGCATTTTCACTTACACTCAACGTACAACCTACCACCAATGCGTTCCACACATGCCATTGGCACATGCCACGCACGCCACTAGCAGCTCTGGCATTGCCACTTGCGCTCGAAGTACAACCCGTAACAAGGGCATTCCGTGCTTGCCAATGGCACATGCCACACGCGCCACAGCAGCGCCACTTGCACTCAAGGTGCAACCAACACTCGAGATATCAACACAAACGGGGATGCTTTCTAGGGTTTTGGTTTGGCGGTCATAGCATGCAGCGTACACTACGCTCACATTAAGAAAGCGTGAATAGGAATAAAGCGGTCAAATAAAAGAGGAAATAATGGTGAAAATGTTTTCACCCATTAACACCATGCGGTTACCACCTCCTCCCATTATTTCACCCTTTACTCTCTTCCTTCATGAGGCCAGGGTACGTTTCAATCTCGACTTGTATAAATAGGTCTTACCTATTTCCACCAGACAACAGGTCTCGGTCAGGAGAAAAATACTATACTCTCAGAAAAGTCAACTTTGCAAGATCTCCAAAAAGCTTTCATCAATTGCAAGCTTACGAAGCTTCCACTTTCTGATACAAGTCGAGACACTACTCTCTCGTAAGTATTCGGTCTCAACACCTTTCTTTGCTTCCCTCCCCAAATCAACCCTTCTCCTCCACTTTGTGACCGAAGCAAATGCTGGGAACGGCCATTTCTTGGTTTAGGCCGGACTTGTACAGATTGATCTCTCGAATCTATAAAGTGCTCACGTGCAGCACATTTATTTAGGGTTTAAACCAGTTTCTCACTCACCTACCAAATTTACCGAAATCGGCAGAAACGATTTTTACCCATAAATAATTAGATACTTTTCATCATGTGCCGGCATAGAAATTTAAGCAACATACTATGCCGGCATAGGTACCGTCATGCTCGAGAATTAACCGACTGTGCCGGCAGTGGACTGATTAAAACCAAAATAAATATGTTCTGAAGATCAAAACCAGAAAATTTTGTTACGAGACAAAGTCTTATAGGGGCTACGCCCTCCGGATAGTGGCAAACATTTATGAAAATTTCCAACAAATGCCGGCATGGTTTTTTAGGTTGAATACAATGCCGTCACCGAGCTATTTCAGCTACAACAATGGTGGATTCAAAGAAAAAAAATCAAATTTTCAACCTCTTAGCAGCAATTCTCTCTTCACAATCATCCTCCACTTTCACAAAAAAAAAGTTCCCTCTCAATTTTTTTCTCCATCTTTCTACTCTCATCTCATTCACCCAAATACAAATACACACTAATCATTTAACAAATACTTAAGATTTTTACTAATTATTATTAACCACTAAACCTGATTAGTGAGGGGTAGATTAGGATTTAAAAAAATACTTAGATAAGGGGTGACCCCGAATTGATATCTGGATTTAGTTTTTGTCATTTTCTTATATCCCCAATTCCTTTTTATATCCCCCAATTTCGCGTTCTTTAAGAACTCCCTAGAAGTCATTCTAAATCTCATTTGACTAACCCCCTGTAAATAAGTAAAGGCAAATTACAAAATTAGAAAACCTCCAAGTCCTAGAAAAAGAACCATTTTTTGGGGACCATGCTTTTTTTGTGGGGACCATGATTTTATTTTAGGAAAGACATTACAAGTAATCCTAAGTCACCCCTTATCTAAATATTTTTCTTAATACCAAACTTACCCTTCTTAATTAAATGTTTTGTTTAATGATTAATTAGTTATTAGTTTATGATTAGTAATTAGTATGATTAGTAATAATTAGTTACTATATTACAAAAAAGTTAGTTAATGATTAGTATGATTAGTAATGATTAGTTGCCGATAAGAAGTTCGGTTACAAAAATTGAAAATTTTCCTTACGATCAAACCGAACTATATAGTTCGGTTGAATTTTTTTTAAGACTTTCTAAATTTATTACCAAGGACCGAACTTAATGATTAGTAATGATTAGTATGATTAGTAATGATTAGTTACCACTAAGAAGTTCGGTTATAAAAAATTAAAAATTTTCCTTGCGATCAAACCGAACTACATAGTTCGGTTACAAAAAAAATTTAAGACTTTTTAGGACCAAACCGAACTTAAAGTTCGGTTTACCAAATTTATTACCAAGAACCGAACTTAATGATTAGTAATGATTAGTATGATTAGTTACCAGTAAGAAGTTCGGTTAAAAAAAATTGAAAATTTTCCTTGCGATCAAACCGAACCATATAGTTCAGTTACAAAAAAAAATTAAGAATTTTTAGGACCAAACCGAACTTAAAGTTCGGTTTCCCAAATTTATTACCAAGAACCGAACTTAATGATTAGTATGATTAGTAATGATTAGTTACCAGTAAGAAGTTCGGTTAAAAAAAATTGAAAATTTTCCTTTCGATCAAACCGAACCATATAGTTCGGTTACAAAAAAAATTTAAGACTTTTTAGGACCAAACCGAACTTAAAGTTCGGTTTCCCAAATTTATTACCAAGAACCGGTTAAAAAAAATTGAAAATTTTCCTTCCGATCAAACCGAACTATATAGTTCGGTTACAAAAAAAAATTAAAAGTTGTTACGATCAAACCGAACTAAAGTTCGTTCCCAAATTTATTACCAAGAACCGAACTTAATGATTAGTAATGATTAGTATGATTAGTAATGATTAGTTACCTGTAAGAAATTTATTAGTGATTTGTATGATTAGTTACCAAAAATTAAAATTTTTCTCTCGGTAGTAGTCGGAGGTGGTGGTGGTGGTGGGCGGTGGGAGGAGGTGGTGGTTATATATAGGTGGTGGTGGTGGGCGGCGGTGGGAGGAGGTGGTGGTTATATATATATAGAGAGAGAGGTGGTTATTAGGTTAGTTTTAAATTAAATTAGGTTAAGGGTAGGTTAGTCATCTCCACACTTTAGGACACCCCTTATAACTATAGGGAAGGTGGCCTAATAAGACCATGGTCCCCAAAAAAAACCATGGTGCCCAAAAAATGGTTCTAGAAAAATATGCCTAGAAAGAAAATTTGAATCAATTCATAACGCTTGTTTTTCCATAGGCATGGACATGTTTTGTCTATAAAAATCCATGCATTACTTTATTATGTTTGGCAACCACCAACAAAAGTTCCTCTGTTTCTCTAGAAATACAAGTCATTTTCAAAGTTTCTCACAAGATTTTTCTTTTTTTTAAGTGGTTATAAAATTTATTTACTAAATAAATTTTGACATTTAAACTTAATAAGTCGTGAAATTAGTTTTGATGTAATATCCAAACACCCTCCTTTGGAATCTCTTCATGGATGTGGTTTGATTTGGATCCTGAATGTCATTAGTTATTTGACTTGTCAATGAAAGCTATTATCTTCTACCAAAGACCGATGCACGTAGATGTAGAATTTCTTCATGGATGTGGTTTGATTTAGGTCCTGAATGTCATTAGTTATTTGATCCCCATTTTAAATCATTAGTTGATGAAAATTATTGTCAAACGAATGCTGATGCACATAAATTTAAAACAACATGCGAGTTTCCTTCAATTGGACTAGTTTTGGTTTTGGATAATCACAAAACAGGATCACAAGCTTCACAACTTTTTGAACTTTCCAAGCTCCTTCCAACTCTACCTAACTCAACATTTAAAAATCAAGAATGAATCTCCAATGTTTAGTCATCTCATTAGTCATCTCAGGAAGTCAATACCCCATTAATTCACTCAATCTCTTTCCTTATTTTCCAAAAGAAACTCATTAAATAATTTGTCATATTAACAACCGGTTACAGCCAGTAATTACCCGGACATACAGTCTAGTCCACTAAAAGTCTAAAACATTCCATAACCATGCCACAATTTCCCGGTCTTCTTCATTCATCAACCGTTTCAAGAAAAATCAATGCTCTTTTAAACTTCGAAGTTATAACCACAATTTCATTCTAGCAACATCTCTCTGAGATTAGTAGTAGAAGATCATGCTTAAGAAAGTTTCTCGAAAATGAGTGATGGTTTAACAAAATTTCGTATAGGAATATCTGTAGTTTTCGCTATCACGCTCCTAATATTGTTGTTTCAACTCTGTTACGTTTTATGGCGTCGCAGGTTACACCGGAGACAACATCTGACCACCGGTGGTGAGTCAGACATCAACAGTACCATCGACACCACTGGTAGCAGTACTCCTTATTATTCCAAAGAGCTTCTTTACTTCTTTTGTTGGAAAAATCAAGCTGGAATTGAACAACCAGTGTTTCCTTCTTCAACTACTGGCGATAATACTACTACTGATCATGAGCGGGCTGAGTCTGATGATCATGAGTTAGATGTATCAAAACTGCAGGAACTGTATGGGCTGTTTACGATCAAAGAAGACAAAGAAGAATTTGAGTACTTCTCTGATCATGATAATCTTGGTGATGATGAATCTATTTCTTCTATAGAAAACAACGATAACATGGAAAGGGTTTCTTCTTCAGAGAAGAGTTCTGATGATGAGTGTGATTCAATGGTGACTATAGTGATCCATGATGAAGAAGAAGATATAGAAAGTAGTACTCCTTATTCAACTCCTTGTAATTCACCTCCTTACTACACTCCATCTCCGTCCCCTTCTCGTGATGATAATCATGATGAAATTGATCAGGTTTAGATTTGGTGAATCAGAATTTGAGAAATGTCCGTCTTTGACCACCAACTGTACTATTACTTGCCCCACTACATACATGTATTTTATTTTTTGTAGTTTACTCATTGACTCTGCTATTTGAAATAGATTATCATTGAGACAATATTGTTAATGTGCAGATAATATTGTTAAATCGGTTGCATCTACTTACCACCTTCCTCCATCTGTTTTTAATCAACCAACTTTTACTTGTATGCATATATTGAATCGGCTATGAAATAAAATTGTACCTGAGAGTTCTGGGGTAGTCCTCTTGCATTAGGCTTGCATAATACATACCGTACGTGTCTGTCGGGATCGGTTTAGAATAGAAACAAACCAAGAAAGAATGCACATTTTAGAAGATTAATTAGATTGGCTAATATTAAAAGGCTTTGGAAGATAAAAGCGAAACATAAAAAGTACCGACATAAACCAGTTGCAGACGCATAACAACCACGACAAAAAAATTGCACTAGGTTTGTATGTACGTACCGTAAGAGTCTGTTGGGATCGATTAATTAAGAAACAAACCTAAGGAAACAAAATTAGATTGGCTCAAACTTAAAAACTAATTCAAGCTTCAACCTTGAAGCAGATTAACAAGTTGGTGTAATAAATTACAGTACATTTTTAGGAGGAATCAAACGAGATGACTAAGACATCTTTGCCTAAAATTAACGATAAAGATTGCCTAAAATCAACGATAAAGAATTTTGTATATGTGCTTTTGCGATGAGAATTGTTCAGCATGTTCTTTTGTTTTTGGAACTTGCCGTGCAGAACCGTGATGTGTTTTGGCGGTAGGCGCATACACGTGCAGCCACTTTTGAGATTTGATGGAGGTGACCAACAAATTTTGTGACCAGCGCAAAGGCTTCAGTAAAAAAATGACTTCAATAAACGAGCGTCACATAATGCATGCAAGGCCTATCTCTGATTCATCTGAATCAGGCTCCTTAGATTTGACTCAAAATTTTGTTAAATATTTTAATCCAGACGGATATGTATTAAACGAGTAAAAAATGATTAAAGATTCCTGACTTAAATAGCTCTCGATCATTTGTTTGATCCCAGTCAGAACTTGAATCAGAAGTTACAAAAATGAAAAGTTGTCGAAGCAAGGCAACTAGCCAAGCAAGCCCACGAAGAAATCCCAACATCCCATGCCCTAAAGCTGACGACTATACAAACGAGTCCCTAAATCTGACTCGGTCGAGTCAAATGCTATTGCCTAATCAAATCCATATCACGAAGTAAGAGGTTAGTAACGCGTGTTATTCGTTTACTTACGCTAGACCAACGTCCGACCCTGTTTAGTGTTTACATTCTGACTCCGAATTAAGGGGACGCGTGTTTAAAAAGAAAATTCGGAATCAAAACCCTAACCCTAGAATTACAATTATGGATTCCGATGCGACGAATTCCGTTACAGAAATATCATCAAACGAAGAAGTTATTACAACTGCGACCTCGAGTACTGGTGAGTTTGTTGCTGAGTGTATTCTGGATGACGAAAAAATTAGGGAAAAGATTATAGAAATAGTGCGAGAAGGTCTCGGAAGGTTGGAAAACATTGGGTGGTGTTGTAGGAATATTCGGCGTGTATGCCGTTTCATTATTAGGTGTATTTGTTGTTTTAGAAATCCGTAGTTTTCAGCGAAGGAGGAGGAGGAACCAACCACCACCAGAATAAAGATGATTGTAAGTGTTCTTATTCTGTGAATGAATGTGATCCAGGAGCTCTGAATATCCCCCTGGGACTTTATCTAGTTTTTTTTCTAGGAATTCATGGTTCATGTACCCTTAAGACAGTATTATATGGTGGTACTGTACTTTTAGATTTTTTTATAAGGGGAAAGCCACTTTTACTTGAGGGAAAGCTGACCTAAGTCTTGCCTATTTGACTCTGGGTCAGTATTGGGTGGAAAAAGTACTCCGTCCCACTATTAGATGACCTAGTTGAATTTTGCACACTTCTTAAGGCAAGGAATGGGAAGGAGTATTTTTAAGTGTTTTTTACAGTTATACCCTTATGGATAATAATTTGTAAAACAAAACTAGTGACAAAACCCCTAGGTGAACAAACTAGTGATAAGAAAAAACCGGTCATATTATTTTTAACAAATAAAAACCGTTTGATAAAAAAGTGGCACAAAAACCCCAAGTCAAATAATAATGAATAAATTTAGTTTTTGTTACTTAAAAAAACCCAAACATACCCTTTTTACCTCCTCCTCTTCTTCTTCTTCTTCTTCTTCTTCTTTCTTCCATCTCCTTCCATCTCCTTCGCCCCACCATTATCACCACCAACAGCAACAATAGACCTCCACGAACACCAGCAGCAACACCTCGTCACCAGCAGCAGCAACACCTCCGTCTCCTACATGAACACCTCTATTTCGTCCAGCAACACCTTCTTTATGTTCAGATCTATCATCAATAGCAGCTCCGCCACCATCAAACCAACCAATGTGTCCAGATCCGCCACCATTGACATTATCACCTCCATCTCCTCCATTAACACCATCATCAGATCCGCCACCATTAACATCATCATCACCTCCGTCTCCTCCATTAACACCATCATCAGATCCGCCACCATTAAAATTATCATCACCTCCATTAACATCATCATCACCTCCATCTCCTCCATTAACACCATCTTCACCTTCTTCATCTCCGTCTACTGATTTTCCATCAACAACACCGCCTCTTATTTTTGTTTTTTCCCACCAGTACATCAGATCCGCCACCAACACTACTTCTGCCTCCTCCTTTTATCATCTAAAACCACCACCAATACCTTCAAATCAACCACCAACAACACCTCATCTACAATCAACACCGGTACTTGCGGATCTGCTCCAAACAACACCTCTGCCTCCTCATTCAATCCTCTACAATCACCACCACCACCTTCTGATGTTTCATCACCAGCAAATGATGGTACATCTTCAATGTCGAAATCAATATTGTATTGGGAAATGACAGATTTATGATGAAACCAAAATTGGTTTCATCAAATTCTGACAGTTTTGGTTGGTGAAAACAGTAAACTAATGATGAAACCAAATTTGGTTTCATCATGAACTTGCTTATTTTTTATCATGAAACCAAAGATTTTAATGATGAAAATTAAGTTTATGATGAAACCAAATTTTGGTTTCACCTGATTTTTGTCTAGTTTTATTCGGCCTGACTTAGAAAACGGCGTGTTTGGTTTCATCATTGAAGTTATGTTGGTGAAATGACAACATGTGGTTTCAATTATATGTACAATGGTGATTTTGATTATATGCGTGTCTGAATTGGGAGAATGTGTATAGCAGGTCTGCAGTACTTATCTTTGCAGTCTTGGTGAAGAAGTTATGTTGGTAGTGGTGGCCTTAACTTGAAGTTATGGAAGTGATAAAGAATGGATTAATTGAGTAAGGGTGGTGCTAATGCAATGAGAGTTGTAGTTGAGCTTCAGGTGTTGCATAAAGGACTAGTATGGGTTACAATTAAAGAGGTGTATGTCTGGATTGTTAAAAGTGTAATGAATTGGCTGAAGTTGATGAAACGGTTTCATCGTATTTTTTTCATTTTGTTGAATATTTGATATATGTGAAGGCAATTTTTGATGGTGGGATACAGGTGGATTATTTTTTGTTGAAACTGGTTGTAGTTGAAGGGGTAATGGTAGTGGTGGTTGTGGTCTTGGTGGTTGTGGCGCTGATGGGGTGGTGCGATTAACGGTGGTGGTAGGTTTCATCTTATTGTGGAATGTTTTTTGTTGAAAGTAGTCTTAGTTAAGGAGGTAATGGTAGTAGTGGTTGTGGTGATTATGGTTGTGGTGGCGATGGGGGCGGTGCAGTTGACGCTGGTGGAAGATTTCATCTTATTGTGTTTCATTTCTTCTTATTCTTCTTTCTCCTTTCATTTATGATGAAACCAAAATTTGGTTTCATCTTATTTTGGTGAAACCAATTTTTGGTTTCATCATTTTTCTGGTGGTGGCGCGGTGGTGGTCGGTGGCGGCAGCGGCGAAGGTGGTCGGTGGCGGCGGCGGTGGTGGTCGGTGGCGGCGGCGACGGCGGGCGGTGGTGGTTGCTCGGTGGTGGTGTTGTTGGTGGTGGATTGTTGTTCGTGGTGATAATATAATAAAATTTAAAGGTGGGGTTGATTTTTATTTTTGTTGGGGTGATTTAAATAGTAGAAGGGTAATATAGACAGTTTATGTTAAATGGGATTTTTTTGAACAATTTGTTTTGTTGGAGTTTTTGTATATGGATAGTGACACCTTTGGGGTTATAACTCGCGGACCGTTTGTAAAATTTAGAAATGATTTATCTCTCAAATTATTTCATGGATTTTCGTAAACTTTGTATCATTGGAAAGCATTTTAAAACACCTACGTAACGAGTATAAACATGGATATCAAATTATATACATTTCTTATACTAACGATAATCAATCAAAAGGATAATTTTAAAAATATTCCCTTGTTTAATGAAATAGGTCAACTAATGGTGGGACAAAACTTTAAACTAAGTAGGTCATCTAATAGTGGGACGGAGGGAGTATTAGCTTTCCTACTATCAAAAACTACGTTTGAAGTTCAATCTGCTATATGACCCTTTACCCTTACATAACCGTAGCCCATAAAAATCCTATCAATTTATTTTGTTGCGAACAATGAATTGCAATCAACAGTAGCAACCGTAAAATGATCAATTAATTAACAAAATAGTTATGCTTCATTTCTAAAACTATATAAACAAGTTCATTATGAAGAACTCATTAGTTACTGCAAACGAGTTCACCAATGAAACAAACAATTTATCGGACACCAATATTAATTCTTGAAAAAGAATGATTGCACATGACCGCCTTTCCAATTGTTTTAGATTCTCAGCAATTTTCTTCCACAACCTGTCATCTTTAACTTGACTACCGTCCTCCAACATAGCTTTGTACACAGTAAGTAGTTGCTTCCCATTATCTGTGCAGTTGGCTGTTGCACACTACAGTTTATTGAACGTAAACAGTGAAGGTACAATCCAGTAACTTAACTTAAGATATATGTATATATAGAGAGAGACAAGTTTATGATTGCATTTAAGACTAGTATAGCTAAGTCATGTGGCATATATTTCTAAAAAGTGGATACAAGTTTCTTATTGGGTACTGCCACCCTCATATACTTATCTCTTTGCTACCTAATTAATAGTGATGCTACTTACACTAATATATACTAGAATTGAGAAATAAATTGATGCGTACGAATCTCGCCATATCTGCACAAAGTAAGCTGTCCTAACCACTTACAAAATAGCGTTAATCATCCAAGTTAATTGTTCCCAGGCTTTCATCTTCATTACTGGCCTTTCCAAGTTTCGAGAGTGCTTCATAAACTGCAATTCTCTTCTTGTATAGGTTTAGCCATTCACGTCCACACTCGGTCAACGCTTCATGTGCAAAATCATATTATGGGTATGGAGGGATTGGCGCATTGGGTTTCATCTGCAGACTAACAAAATGTGATCCATCAACATAACCCATAAAGATGATCTTACCCTTTGTCCTAATGGAAGGTTTAACATGATTTGGCACAAAAGTATTGCTGCCCTTGTTGTTGTATATAACAACGGCCGCTGTGAAGGTCTCGGCTATAAGAAAACCAGCTTCCGGCAAAGTCATCTAATATTTGACTTCCATATCAACACCACTAATTTGGAAGTCTACATTCTCCAGTAAATCTTTAAACCCCTTGACATCCCACATCAATTGATAGAAAAGTCTCATCTTTTTTAGATTTTTTACCATCTCTTGTCGTACATACCTCCATAGTGCTTCTACATTCTTTATCAACAATTTCGATTGTTTTGCCACAACCCAGTACCCACAATGTCCATCCTTGTTCACATATTCAATGTGATTTACAAAAGGCTGAATCTCTAATGGAAGTTAAACCAAGTAGTATTCATCAAGTGGTTGTTTGATTGACACTGTTTTAGCTTGTGATGTCCATGGTTTGCAATCCTTCTTCAGCACTGGCTCCTCAGCACACGATAAAGCATTTTTAACACGTTCAAATTTTGATAAGTTCTTTTTTGTTAATTGTTCTTCGCCTGATGCAACTTTTTCGGCCTACCATGTTGTACTTCAGACACTTTCGGTTCTTTAAAGTAATTTGTCTTCGGATTTCCAAGCACTCCGAGCTCTGATTGCATAATATCTCTTTGAGTGTCAGTTGAAGCATCCCACACTTTATTAATAGCTTTTATTTCTGGCAGATCTTGAAACGCTTTAGTTGTATACTCTTTCACTGTAGGAGTACTTGTCAACTGTCGATAAAACGTATCGATGGCGCTTAGAGGTATGAAACCATGAGAATCCTTAAATCGAAGCAACAAGTGTGCACAAGGTAACCCATTGGTTGTACGAATCACACACCCACATTTTTTTGATATCCGACCCATGCTTGTCAACACGTGTTAACTCATCAATCAAAAGCCTCAAACCTAAGTGCGACACATTATTAAGAAGCATCTGGAACATTGGTTGTCTTGGAAAATTATGCATGGTTCTTGTTGCGTTATCTTCGAAGTCACTTTGAATTTGCACAAAATCATTTTCAAACCTTATATGAGCATTATACCAACAAGTAACAAATGACCCTTGTGACGTTCCGAGGTATTTTTTCAGTGCACCATGAGCACTTTCCACCCTAGTTGTTGCGACATTGTTGTATTGTTTGATATTATTAGTCCATGCCCGAACAAACTTCTGTTTTGACTTATCCAAATAAGTATCTATCACATACTTCACTGATTTGTTGATCATCTAGTACAAAACCTTTTATACCAGTCATAATACTCATCTACGGTTGATGACCAACAAAGGGACTTCCAGTCGTCCATAAAATTATCGAACAACTTTTGGGTTTTCTCTTTCTCAGCATCTTTGTCATCATTCTTAACATCATTATTTTTGGCTTTTTTTGGCTCCACAGTATCTCCTTCTTCTTTGTTTTCTTCATCTGGGTTATTCCTAACAACTATAAAATGCTTTGCACATTTTGCATAAACATTATTTCCAATATGCCATGTACACAAAAGATGAGATGCCATTGGGAATACATGCTCAACTGTAGTACCCAAGCCGCTATGTCCATCGGTTACGACTACCGAAGGAATTTCATTCTCTTAATACAAACCCTTAACACATTCCAAAGCCCATATGTAGTTTTCAATTTTCTCTCTACTCATGAAAGCAAGTGCAACTGTAAACATCTTTCCCGTTGATGTATGAGAGACTACATGGAACAACGACAACTTATACCTATTGGTTTTGTAGGTATTATCGAGTAGAATAAACTTATGGAAACACCTAGCCAATAAAATATATTTAGGGTGAGCAAAAAATAGATCAGTTACCTCCTTTGTTATAGAATCACGTTTGCATTTAACTGTGTACTTGTGTTCTTCTGACAACTTCATGAATTGTTGCATTACTGACCTGCCCTCATTCGAAATCTCTTTAAGTTTAGCTTTGGAATTGTACACGGTTCTTATAGTACAATAATTATCTTTATTGTCCTGTTTTAGCGAAGTTAGAATATTTCGAGGTCTGGCACCATCCACAGTAAAGCTGTCGACTTTCTTGATCTCTTCTTCCTTCAACCTTGCGACGTATGCATGTCCCGTAAGAGTTTTAGGCAGATCATGATTATGAGAACCACACTTTACCCGAACACGCCATTTTCCATCATCTCCACAAAGAGCACTGAGAAAAAATGGGCACCCACATTTTTTAGTATTGGAATGCCTTTTCCTCACATTTGGGGTTTTGATATAGTTTTTACCCTTGTGGCTAACTTTCACACCACTTCTCTCGTATTGCATTTCTAAATATGATCCCTTACCATTGTGGTCTAAGTTTTTTTCCCTTCATGATTTGTAAACAACAACACAGTTCAAAGTTTTGCCTAATTCCATGCACCATTCACGAACTGCTTTCTTGGACTCAAATACCTAAAGGATAGCAAATCACATTAGATAAGCATTTTGAATGACTGGATTAGATTTAAATCCATTAATTATACCCAACGCACCTCATTGGTTGTAAAAGAATCAGTTAAGTCCCAATTGGAAGAAATAGATTGACCTGGACCGATCACATCCACTGTCTGCAACTGAATCCTTATTTTCATGATCGACAACCTTAACAAATATACAACACAAAAGTATAAGTTTCTGTTTGAGGGTGAAAATAGTTTCTGCTGATTTTGGTAATTTCGGGTGTGTGGGTGAGAAACGAATTTAAACCCTAAACAATGTACTACAAGGGAGTACTTTATATTCGAGAGATCAATCTGTACAAATCCGACCTAAACTAAGAAATGGTCGTTCCAGACTTGCTTCGGTCACAAAAAGGAGGAGAATGGGTTGGTTTTGGGGAGGGAAGCGAAGAAAGTGTTGAGACCGGGTTGATTCTGGAAGAGTAGTGGTTTCACGACTTGTATCAGAAAATGAGAAGCTAACAGATGGAAAGCTAGCAAATGTTTCTGAGTGTTCTCTTGCTCCTGACTGAACTTGTTGTTCGGTGGAAATAGGTAAGACCTATTTATACAAGTCGAAGTGAAACGTACTCTGGTCTCATTAAGGAATAGAAAAATGGGTGAGTAAATGGGAGGAGGTGGTAACAGTTAACGCATGGAATTGATGTTACATAAAAAAGAGCGTTTCACCATTACTCCTTGTATTTACTAACCACCTCATCCTTATTACACTTCCTTATGACGGGCGTAGTGTACGCTCGCACGTCGTAAACCGCCAAACCAATACCCAAAGTGGATCCCCCAGTTTGTGATATGTTTTGATGTCTCGAATGTTTTCGTGGAAAACATGTAGCGTGGTTGTTTCCTGGCAAGTCAAGCTTGGGAGACTTGCTAGCTTGGTGACCTTTGACGGTCGAGATTTTGCATCTTAAGAGGAAAGGTAGTCGTTGATCGTTGCACGCTTCCGTTTTTGATGGTGGCGCGGCTAGGTTGGCATGCCATTGGCGCGGTTTGGCGCGGCCAAACTAAGGTTTTGGGCCAAAGGTTACCATGCATTGTCTGGTAACCTTGGACGGCTAGGATTTGATCCTGGGATTGAAGGGCAACCGTTGATTGTCGCACGCCTTCGTTTTAGTAGCCGCATAGGGAAGGCCAGCATGGTGGCACGACTAGGTTGTTATGCCATTGGCATGGCATGCCTTGGTGCGGTTTGGCGTGGCCAAACTAGGGGTTCGGGCCAAAGGTTACCTTGCGTTGTCTGGTAACCTTGGACGACTAGGATTTGCTCCTGAGATTGAAGGGCGACCGTTGATTGTCGCACGCCTTCGTTTTAATAGCCGCATAGGGAAGGCCAGGATGGTGACGCGGCTAGGTTGGCATGGCATGCCTTGGCCGGTTTGGCGTGGCCAAACTAGAGTTCGGGCCAAGGTTACCATGCGTTGTCCGGGTAACCTTGGACGGCTAGGATTTGATCCTGGGATTGAAGGGCGACCGTTGATTGTCACACGCCTTCGTTTTAGTAGCCGCATAGGGAAGGCCAGCATGGCGGCACGACTAGGTTGGTATGCCATTGGCATGGCATGCCTTGGTGCGGTTTGGCGTGGCCAAACTAGGGTTTCGGGCCAAAGGTTACCTTGCGTTGTCTGGTAACCTTGGACGACTAGGATTTGCTCCTGAGATTGAAGGGCGACCGTTTATTGTCGCACGCCTTCGTTTTAATAGCCGCATAGGGAAGGCCAGCATGGTGGCGCGGCTAGGTTGGCATGCCATGGCGCGGTTTGGCGTGGCGAAACTAGGGTTTCGGGCCAAAGGTTACCATGCATTGTCCGTAACCTTGGACGGCTAGGATTTGATTCTAGGATTGAAGGGCGTACCGTTGATTGTCGCACGCCTTCGTTTTAGTAGCCGCATAGGGAAGGCCAATGGTTTGGCATGCCGTTTGGCATATGGTGCGGCTAGCATGGCTAGGGGCCAGTGCGGTTTGGCTTGGCATGTGGGGCCAAGGGCTTGGCATGGCGTTTGGCATATAGTGAGGCTAGCATAGCTAGGGCCAAGGCAAGGTGCGGTTTGTCTTGGCACGGTTTGCCATTGGCACAGTGGTGCGGCGGGCATGGTTGGCATGCCTTGGCGCCGTAGATGTGGCTGGCATGGTTTGCCATTGGCACAGTGGTGCGGCTGGCATGGTTGGCATGTCTTAGCGCGGAGATGTGGCTGGCACGGTTTGCCATTGGAACAGTGGTGCGGCTGGCATGGTTGGCATGCCTTGGCGCGGTAGCACATGAGGGTTTTGTACAGGTGATGTCAATCAATGTTAGGGGTTCTACCGTGGAACATGATACATAGAAAGAAAAAAGGTACCCTGATAATTCTTACGTAAGCATGCTTATCGATTCGATAAATGTTCTAATGGTCATAATAACGTCATGCCAGATGTGCAGTTTTACGATTTTAACCCTAGGCTAAAAGCCACCATCAACAGTTTCATATACAGATAAACATACATTAAATCAGTAAACTAATCAATTGTATTAAACAAGTTGTTCACCTCAAACAGTTGATTTTCTTCTTCATTTGCATCTCGTTGTATTATACTTGAAGAACTAACAAGATATGTTATTGCTTCGTTTGATTCTTCAATTGTCTGTGATGTAGATTCGTTATGGCTATGATAATTTTCTCCCATTTCGCTTTACCATCGAGATGAAAGTAATCTTCTTCAGAGATAGTTGGATTTCTCTAGGGTTTTTTAATGATTCACAGGGAACAATAAATACGAACGGTTTAATCGTAATACGTATCTCCAACCGTAATTTTTGATAGGGGGAAAGCTAATACTTTTTTCCACCCAATATTGACCCAGAGTCAACTAGGCTAGACTGAGGTCAGCTTTCCCCCTAGTAAAAGTGGCTTTCCCCCTATAAAAAATCTATTTTTAATAATAATTATTGGTGTTGTGTTTTCAAAGTACGTTTGGAGTTGGTTACAGTCGCACTTTTTCTATACTTTTTTTTTTTTAAATTGTTAGCATGAAAGAATGGGAATTTCAACTAGTATCGTTGTTCAATTGAGTCTACTATTAATTGCATGTTTCCATATGTCTACTATTAGTACTAGGATATAACCCGTGCCGTAACGGCACGGGCTTGGGTATTGCTACTTCTTAGTGTGATTTTTTGTTTCTTTATTTGATGGACAAAATAAGCTTCCTTGGTTTTTCTCTCTCTCCTGTATCACAGTACCACACGTTCTAAGTAAAGAGTCCAATTGTGCAATGTTTCAAAGAAAATGAATCGGTATCCCGTTGTTTAAGAACTTGTCATAGAAGTTGTATTTTTTCTTCCGCACTGGAACTAAAAGGATATTTACTATCTAAATGATACATTTATCCTGTTTGGCAGTTGCAGTTGGATCCAAATATAATATGTGAGGCTTTGTGATGATAATGAGGATCACCATATCGCCATTTTAGTTACAATTCATTCAGTGTGTACCGGGTATTTGCTCAAGGTGATATACAATGTGATGTCATTTTCTTTCGCATCACATAGGTTTGAGCAGGACCATACGATGACGGGCATATTTATTTAATTGTATTAGAGTATAACCTCTATTTCAGAAAGCATCGAGACCATATAAAATTATTCTTTTATATAGAGTTTATACCGACGCGATTTTTATAAAGATTTATAAGCCAAATGGAACCGCAACTTTTAAATTATATGTGGAGTTTATCGTTTTACAAAATATTCTTCTTACACTTAGCTAATTGTATTGTGATTTCCACCTTCTACTGCAACCCATTAGACAGACTGACATATTTCGTCAAACGTAGACTGACATCATTACATATTTCGTCAAACACACATATCCTGATGCAATACCACATCCCAATAAATAATTATGACAAATGAGCAAAAACCAAAAGAAAGGAGAAGGAAAAATACGTTGAAAAATATGTTTTATTGATCTTGACCGCGTCGGCTAATAAATGACGCACTAACTACTGAGTTAAAATGAAACTGTAAATGATATCAACTACAACTGTAGCAATCTAGAAGGGCTTATGCCACATTGGGCCAATGGGCTTCCTAGTAAAAAAACTTTTGAACTTTGAACTGTGAAAGGTATCACTTTTCCAAAAAGAGTGAGAGTATTATGTAACAATTTCCACAGTTCAATTCCACTCTAATTATTATAAGCATTTCTATATTAAAGGCATTTGTATAGTATGATAGGCGAAGAATCTCAATGTCTAAAATAATTCAAGCACAAATCATGTCAAAAGAAATGAGGCTTCTACTTATGATTATCAAATCCTAAAGTTTTCAAGCACAAATCATGTCAAAAGAAATGAGGCTTCTATTCATGATATCAAATCCTAAAATTTTGCAGTTGATAAAATCGAATTAGCTCACTCGACACAGGTAATAATGTAGGCACGGTGGTGGGTACGTTGGAAAATTGTCTCAGGCCGTCATTGCGATACTTCACGGCCGATCAACTTCTGAACATTCTACACAAAAATAAATCACTGAGTTGGCAGCTTGGTTTAGAGGGTTGCTAGAACGGATATGAGGAGAATATGAACAAAGTGGCAGGGACACATGCAGGAAAAAAAAACACGTTGTTATCCTATGTCTCACAATGCCTAAATTTACAATAGAAATCGAAGTTGCATAATTATTTATATCAAGTTCGAAATTTACAGTTAGATGTACTTGCAATAAGAAATGAAGTGCATAACGGTAATAAAATAGACTACGAACTGAACTTCCTGCCACTTTCCATGGCCGTCTGCGTTGTTCACCTGTAGTTAGGTATCACACATCAAATTTTATACAACTATTTCCACTGTTCAATCCACTCTATTTATTAGAAGCATTTATACAATCTGATAGGTGGCGTACCTCAAGGTTCAAAATGTTTCGACCGATCAAAAAAAAAAGTTCAAAATGTTTCTAGCACAAAGTGACGCCAAAAGTAGAATAATAAGGGAACTTAATAACCACATAGACTGACCTGTATCTCTCTTGGAAAGGTGGCACGAAATAACATGGTCTTCCTTGCACCTCGCGGAGACATGTACATTTTCTCAATAATCTTTCTGATTTGTGGTTCAAATCATATATCTAACATTTTTTCAGCCTCATCTGGAGACAAATACCTGATCATCTGTAACGACACCGTAGCCCTTTCCAGCAAATCCACAAATCCCCAGGATAGGCACAAAAATATCAACAGCCCTTCAACATCATAGCAAACTATATCAGAGAAGTGGCCGAGCCCGTTTAAATTGCCAATAAGATAACCATGTCACCTGCATCATCATGCCGGTTAAACATGCTTTCATTTCATTACACCAAGCAAAAAACAAAACAGGAAATATAAACTTTGATTTGTAGGTGATGTCTAAAACATCAAGGAGCATAGTCCATGATCAACCAAATTCAAGAAGCATATAAAACAAAGATGGGGTGAGATATCCTCAGGTGAAGCTGCTTAACAATCATGGAAAAGTTGGTTAAGACATGCTTAAAGTACCAGCATTAATCATTAGGACATGAGATTGTGTTACACAATAAATTGGCTAAAATGAGAGAAGAATCGTAAAAAGGAAATTAATATAAGGAAAAAGAGTCACTTTATTAATTAAACACCATGTAAACTCATTAAACACACGAAAATGGGCATTCTCTCAATCTCAGTTTTTCATCGTCAAGATACGAATCTTTAGGAATTCTTCTCTAATTGTTAAATTTTCTTATTCGACCTTACCATTTTCATGTCTAAGATCAGTGGTATCTGCTTATTCATGTAGTGACCTTACCATTTTTATTTGCAAGAGCAGTGGTATCTGCTTATTCATGTAGTGATTTCACTGGAAACATAAGATTCAATCTTAACTCAAAAATGTAGAAGATTTTGTAATAGACAAAGTGAGCTTGGTTACCTTCATCTGGGTTCTTCTGTTCTGGCGATTTTAAGAGTTAAATGAAGTACAACAACTGTATTAGGATTCATGTAACCTCCTCCCTTCACTCTTTAAATTCTTAATGTCCACCATCACAATTAAACCCTAAAATCCCAGCTAATTTGTAAGAAAAAAACCAAATTATGCAATTGGTTCAGATAATCAAAACCCATTATTAGAAATCGATTAAAACATTTAAAAACAAAAAATTCAGAAATCACACATCCATATCGACTTACCTTGTTCTTCACACACACACAAAAAAAAAAAAAGAGGTAGAATTATAATTCATTTCTTCAATCGCTGATGTTCAATCAGCAAATCAAAAACGCATTAACGGTAAGTCTGATGTTGTGTAAATAGAGCCTCTAGTCTAGTTTATATTGAACAGTTGATTCGAAGGGTTTTTCTTAGTTCTCGGTCCATAGTTGAATGAAGAATTTATGGTGGATGAATCGAACAATTTCTCCATAGGAAGACGAATCAAAACGTTTTAACCCTATTCTGAATCAACCAAAATAAGAATGAGTGATACCTGTGATAATAGATCTTTTCGATGTGAAAACATTTTTCCATCTTTAATCGCTAAAGAGTAACGCCTTCGATAAATGAGATTTATTAACCGATCGCTCCCGAAGAGTAACGCCTTTTACATTGTAGGGCAAGATTTACTGGTGAATATTTCAAGGAGATGCGAAATGCTGTAACGGTTCGATCTCGGCCGTTCCTTATCACCCAAAAGTGTAGACGTCTATTTGATTTGGTTATATGATAGAACATATTCGGAAACACATAGCAGTGGCTCGATCTGGACCGGCTTTTATGAATCGAAAATGTAAATCACCATTTGCAAATCGATCATGACCGTCCTTTATATGTCCGAACTGTAGACAGCCGTCCAATAAGAAAAACACCATTGTCCCTTATAATATAGATTCTCATTGCTTACCTCACAAGGTTGAAATGGTATTTTTGTTATTATAGTAGTATTTGTTTATCGTCAACAAGAGTTTGTACACGACTGCTTATGGTTTTTGTGGTGATGAGCATAAAGGCATGATAGCTTATGCTTGTTTCTTAATTTACATGTTATTTTGTTTGTTGGTTATAATCTGATCATGTTTTTTTCTTCGTTGGTTATTAATATTCGAATTTGATGTCTCTTCATGAGAATATTATGTACCCCGTTAGCTGTAATAACTTTTCTTCCTCTTTATTTCTTGATGTAGTCAATTTTATAGAGCCTTATAGGTGATCGAATTGCTTTAATTTTTTGTAGTTATTTAATAATTAATACTATGTGTTTTCATTGTTGTCTACCAATTTTCTGAACAAATCTGAGTAAATGCAGTTGACCAGTAGTTGTGAATTGGCTAGTCGAATGGGGTACCTAGTTAGATCATGGTTGGACTAATGCTACTAGTTGGATCGGTAGTTGTAAATTTGGTACATTCTTCACACGATGGTTCCTACATAATAATGCACTGACTTTGCTGGTCAGTGACGATAATCAGCCACACCGGGACAGAGATACGACCCAAATTCCTACACGAGGCAGCAGTGGTTCTTTTCCGCAATGGGTGAAAGCTAGATGGAGCCATTCTGCATGGAGGTAAACGGTCCACGGGGCATGAACTTCGTTTGAACCTTGATCTCTGTTTTGAGGTCATTTTGTAAGAAGTGGGGATCCAGCCTAGGACCATATCAACTAGAGTTTCGGTTAAGATTTTTTTTTCCAGTATCATTGTTAATATATATTATGTCCCATCTGTTGAGGTGGGTACGACTGCTTGTGCAAATTCATTGAAGGCGTTAGTTCAGATTAGGAGTCTTTAACCACCAACTATACTTACCACCCCACAATCCGCATATTTTTGTAGTTTTCTTCATTGACCTTGTTATTTAAAACAGTTCATACATTGTTTGTGTGCAGATAATATTGTTAAAACTGCTGCATCTACTTGCCACCTTCCTCCATCTTTTTTTATTCAACCAACCTTTTCTTGTGTATGTAGTATATATGACGGATGTTTCCATTTCAAAAGACAGCACAAAATGGCTTCTCTTACTTCGGTTTATGGCAATGAAATGCCAGAAGAAGAAGAAGAAGATAACTCTAATAAAGGATTCGAAGAAGAGGAAGAAGATCGAGAGGACGATGAAGATCTGTTTGAAATTGATTTGGATGCAGTCAACAGAATTTCTCCCACAACATACTGGGAAGGTTGCTTAAGCCTCAGCAAAAGTGAGAACACTGTTCTTTTAGGTAACTGTCTTTTGCCGATTTCTGAAATTTCTAAAGCTGTTCCAATGTTATCGTCGAAAGGCCCTTGCGGAGATATCGAATCGTCTGTGAAAAATGCATCAAGAATTGTTATGATGATTGAATTTGTACCTGAGAAGTTCTGGGGTAGTCCTTTTGCATTAGGTTTGTATGATGCGTACCGAAAGAGTCTGTTGGGATCGGCTTAGAAACAAACCAAAGAGGATGCATTTTAGAAGATTAAAATTAGATTGGCTAAAACTAAACTAAGTCAAGCTTGAACCTTGAGGAAGCACATCTTAACTAGTTGGTGTGACAAATTTCAGTACAATTTGGGAGGCGTCGAATGTATATGTATTTCATAGTATATGATAATTGATAATCATCCTTACATATGAGTACGATTGCTGGCTGAAATAGGCCTTGTTATCCAAAATTCTACATAGTATAGATTAAAACTTCACCAATGTGAGTCTGTGGTGTATAGTTAAGACCCTCTATCTCTCGCAGAATGAGCCGCTTCCTAATCTGCCCGCTAATCCAAAATTGCTCCCTGACTGAAATTCTAATGAATCGAAGTTCTTCAATTTCATTAAAAATCACTAATGCAGTGGAAATCATCTTTTGTAGCAAGGGTGATTGAGAATCTTGTAATTGATCATCATTAAAAGTGAAGACCAGAGTTTTTAGTTTGAGTGTACGTGCCTTGATTATCAAAAACGAAAATCCGTAGTTGTAGGACAGGGCATTTATCGCCTAATCCGTCGACCTGGGTCACTTTTTCTAGGTGGGTGCCCAATCTGATGCATTGGACATGGGTACCATTTTAAGAAGTGAAAAATACTAGAACCCCTACTATATGGGTTCAATATATAGAAGCCCCACAAAATGGATCCTCCACTATCAACTCCATACTTTCATTTTTTGATATTTCTAGGCCCAAAACTTTTATTTTCAGGGCTTTATAATAAAGATGTTTTGTTTTAATGGCAATTATACCCTTTTCTATATATACAAGAAGAAAATCAGAAAACACTTTCATTTCTTCATTTTCTTTCTCTCTCTTGTCTCTCTCTCGGTTGCAGAGAATTCTTTTTTAGGGTTTTCTGAGATTCATTTTTCACCTTTCGAATCGATTTGATTCATTGGAGATTTCATAAAAATCAATGATAGTCGAAGATCTTAAGATTCCAGCAAAACCTAAACGTAGTTCGAACACCTCCGATCTTGGTTCTGTAAGAAGAAATCTCAATCTAAGAGGAGAATCAGAAGATTACGATTGAACCACTACAATTTCATCATCAAATCTAAGAAATGAGATAAGTTTTTCTCCTAACCTCTGTTTTCTCTTTGATTAGAGTGATAATTTTGTTCTGAAAAATCAGATTTACGACTATAAAATCTAATTTCTAATCAATTTCTTGATTCAATTTACTATTGGAGTCTATATTTGTGATTGTCTCTCTTTAATATTTGTTCTGAGACAAAAGAAAATTTAGAAGAAATTACGCAAAAATAAATAAATTAGGGTTCGAGATTGAGATTTGATCGATCTTTCAATCCTAATCCACGATTAAAAATCCAACTTGATTTGTAATGAGAACATCTAAATCTCTATTATCCATCTAACCTTTTCAAGTTTGAGTTACTCTCAATTTTTGGCCTAACCTGGAACTTCTGAAATTATTATTATAGCTTCAATGAAATGATTGCAATTAGTTGTTCCTGTAATTGCAGTTAAGAAACAAGGTTTGTAACCTATGATTTCCAGCAACTGATGAAGAAAAACAATTCAGAACGAGTTATTGAGGATCAATTCAATTGTTTTTAACTCTTTAGTATTATATACAGATTGTATCAACTTTATAGTATGAGTTTACTATTCTTTTGTTCAGAATTAGATACATGTGCAATTTTCTTATAGAATTAAATATTATGATTTGTCATCCCTAGCTTATTTGTTCTTATGAATATATTGTTCTTGAACTTCACTACAGAATCTAAAAGTTTCAAAAGAAAGCTGGTCTCCCCTGCATCATCAAGAATAATTACAACTTTGAGAAACCTTTCTTGTGCCTCGCGAGGAAGCTTGCAAGGTACTATTAAGTTTTGTATACTTTCTCTAGTTTGTTCGGTTATGAGATAGATTTGATTGCTCTGTATCCCTTTGGTTTTGATTTTTGGATGTCCTATTTTGTCCATTTGTATGAGAAGTGTTCTAGCTTCTATGGTACTGATATCATTTGCTTGTCATGTAATAACTAAGAAGGCAGACCCCAAGGTGTTGGCTAACAAAGCTGCCAAGGCTGTCAAAGCTGGAGCATTGGCAGTGTAAGTAGTAGTTACACATGCTAATTAAATGTGTAACTCCTAGGTACACAAGATAAATGAATGTGTATCTACTAGTTACACATTCAAATTAGATGTGTAACTTATAGTTACACATGCTAATTTGATGGGATATGCATATGTAACCTAATATGAAATTTCTATCTGTTAATGCAACTTCAGTTGAGGTGAAGCTAAAATTATTGTTATGTCTAGCTAATGGTTGTGGTACTTGTGGTATGGAGGAAAGATAATGGATGTATATGCTGAAAATTTTGTAATGGAAAGTGCAGAATGCGCTCAACAAATTCCGGACATGGAGGAGGTTTCATGGAGCAAAGGAGTAGAACTTTCTAAGACTCATGTGGAACTCAAAAGCGATGATTGGGCTCTCAAAAAACTGCCTTGGATTGGTGGTAGAATGATTTCTGTACATCATCTTCTTTCAGGTATAGCTTAGAATCTTTTTTTATTGGATTTGCGTAATCTATACTGAGTTACTCTTTTCTAGTTCTGCCATGAGTAAAATTTAATATGATTGGACAAATGATATTGCATTTACTAGTTACAATGTAAAAAAAGCATGTGTATCTTCTAGTTACAGATGCATTATAATGTGTAATTTTTGGTTACACTTGCATTTTGGATGTGTAACTGTTGATTACACATGCCTTGATCAGTCTTTCAAGTTGCTAGGAGGACGAGATCTATGCATACATACTGTTCCGGTAATCTTTCGTTGAGTTTCACTTTGAAATATACTGAAATCATTGTTGAATATGTGGTGTTTTAACTGTTGAGTATCTATGTACTTGATGAACATTTTTGTGCTTGGAATTAAACAAAATGCATGGCAATGTAACTGCATGCTTGCCTACATAATGACGTGTATAACTGTTGAATCTGATTGGCATGGAAATAATGATGGCTGGGAGAAAGATTGTTCGATCACTGGACTCTTGAGCTTATATCATAATTGTCTCTTCTTGATTCTTAGACCAGGCTTCTGTTCAATTTTTTTTAATTAAGCTGAAATTTTGGTGTGTTTCTAGTCGTTAGTAATTTTGATTTGATGGTAAGTTAGAGAGGGTTATGTAGATAAACAGATGGTAAAAAGCAATTGAACTTTTTGAATATGTAAAAATGCTGCGGAAAGCACAAGTTGGCATTGATGCTGTATTTGTGTTGTTTCTCTGGTCTTTTCTTCTAATCTCATTATCTTTTATCTGCTCTGTATCACTTTATTCTTTGAATTATGACACAACTTTATTATTAAGACAACAAATAGGAGATAAAACTTTATTCTTTGATTTACACATGCTAATTTCGACTTCTTCATCTATAAAAATTCATTGAAATTAATTTTTCTTTGTGAAATTATGATCTCTATTCAGTATTAATTCTTTGGTCGTAAATCAATAATTTAGAAATCTCTGTTCTGAATTCAGTCTTATCAATTATTATAACTTCTGTTTTTCCCATGGGATGATTAATTCAGGTGGTGAAGAAAAGCCGATCAAAAGTGTATAAGATCAGTGATATTCAAAACAATAACTACAAGGCGGCGGCGGCACCATTACAGGAAACTTCAAGGTCTGAGTCGGCTACATCAACAGTATCAAGTGAGCCGAGTGTGATGAGCCGTCAGTCATATGCATTTGACAGGAGCTGTCACACTGCAAGAATGAAAATAAGAATGATGATGAAGAGGAGGCGGAGGATTATGATGACAACACCTCCTGAATTTCCTGACAATGATAATGTTATTACTGCTTCTATTCCAAGTCCTCGACCTAGTCCTGAATTATTAGTTATCCCATCAGCTTACATTATGCGCCGAGCTGAAGCCATACTCAAAGGTTCTCTCTGACAATACTGCTGCTTCAGAGACTGAGATTCGTCAAGTACTTGGTGACAACCCTACCACCAGCAAATCTCTAAGAATGTGCGTACAATCACACCATTGAATATTTACTACCAATTTCTTTGATTCACTATAATACAGCACACTCATGGAATGATACGTGTCATGTGATTGTGTTTTGACTTGTTGGATGATATGATAATTTTGTTTGTAGGTTTTTGAAGGGAAAAATAGTCAAGAGATCTGGTGCAGCAGGATCTAGGGATCCTTATGTTTATATGGCACGTTCTTGAACGATTACATTTTACATATATTTACGTATGTAAGCCAACTGATTAATCTCCTTCAATTGATCGGAAAAGTGTTATTTGTTTCCACTTTTTGAGTAGTTTGTGCATTATGGGTGCATGTGTAACTCACAATTACACATGCCATATGCATATGTAACTCCAAGTTACACATGCATATGGCATGTGTAACTCCCAATTACACATGCATTTTGTATGTATACCAAACTGATTACACATTTTGTATGAGTTAGGAGGTATGATTAAGTAAGACTTGAGATGATAGAGAAGAATATGAAGATCAATTGATGTTTTGGATTGGTGTCTCAATCTGCAGGTGTTGATTATTATTAAGACAACAATACTAGTAATACTACCTCTACGATGGTGGTGGTGTTGCTTTGTTGACAACTCTCTCTTGTATTGAAGCACAAATTACGGCTCCTATCGAAGGTAAATACTTCTGCTTAATTGACACTAACTCATCTTCTTTACCATGATATACTTATGACCGTAAACAATCAAGTTATAGAGGACATACCAAGCATCGTTTCACAAGGAAGTAAACTATTTCATGTCTCACTTTTACTAGAAGATTGTTTGGAATGTCTAATTTTGTGCCATGAAGTTATGAGTGGTGTTACAAATGCTTGCTAGTCTGAAGTAGCATATACCTTAAAACATTGATATCTTGTTTTATGCATTCACCCTATTCTGTCATTTTCTGCGTATATTATAGCTTGTTACTCATACTTGGATGCAGAATGAGGGCTCTGACTCAAGATACATTCACTTGCTTTCAAGTTTCTTTATTGTGTTGTGAAGAAACTGGTCACTTTCAAGTTTCAAGATTTTTGATGTTTAATTTTGTTTTTTAGGTAATTTTTGCGTTCTAAAATTGGTACAACAAATAGGAAAGCAAGGTGTTAGGTTCAAGATGCTGCAACAAAACTATGGGAGGTAAAAACTAAACTCCAAGAACTTTGATTCTCTTAGTTACATTAGGAAAATTTATGTGTAACTCTTAGTTACACTTGGAAAATGCATGTGTAACTTTTAGTTACACTAGGAAAGTGCATGTGTAACTACCAATTACACTAGGAAGATGTTATTGATTTTGCTAGATTCAGTGTGAACTCTAATGAAATTGTGGTAAAAAAGTAAGAAGTAGAAGTAGAACCAGAACCAGGAGTAGTGGTTGTTTCTGGTGCTGAAAAAGCCATGGATGTGTAACTGCGGCATACACATCTATATGTATGTGTAAGTGCTCATTACACATTCATATTGTATGTGTAACTTCTGCATACACATCTGTATGGATGTGTAACTGATGATTACGCATGACGGATGCATGAGTAACTCCCAGTTACACATGCTAAGATAGGTTATCATATGTATTTTCTGTGATCTTTGTTCTATAATTTTGCCTTACAATTGTTCTATAATATTTTTATTTTTTTGCTTTTTGTTCATCCAACCTAATCCATGGATGTTTATTTCGTTGCAGATATGCAAGCATTTTGGAGGGAGGAAGACAAGAAGGAAAGGCAAAGATTTAAACTTCATAAAGCACAAATCAGACGCATGTGTAACTCTCAGTTACACTAGATAGATATATATGTAACTCTCAATTACACTAGACAGATGCGTGTGTAACTTTTAGTTACACATGCTAAGAAATTATTGTAAATGAATAAAAAATTAATATATATATGTATTTTTTGTATGCGTTCTTTTTGATGTATAACTTTGCATTATACATGGCATAAGGATGTGTAACCACGGATACACATGCCATACATGTGTAACTTCATTTACACATTCACACTTTGTATTTTAATAATTTTGGGCCTAAATTTAAATTTTATTTAATTATGGGCTTGACAATATATAAAAGGGTATGGATGTCCTTTAATAACTCGGGGCCTAGATTTAAATTTCTTTTAATTAAGGGCCTCATATTATGGGTTATCCATGGGTTGGGCCTTAGCCTAATTTTCCCTTTTAAGAATCCAATGAGTTCAATGCGGGTAATGGCTTAAAACTCGTTGGGCACCATCATATCCATTAGTGAGATACTTGGAAGAATTATTCTAAAGCGATTTAATTGGTTTTGTTTCAGTTTTGTTTCAGTTTAGACCTTGGAGTACAGTAAAATTTTTATTTTATTTTCCGAAAAGAGAAGGTTATCTTTCTTTATAATAAGGGACCCCCAAATAGCCACAGGTCGCCTCCACAATCAGTTTTGATTTTGGTGAAGCCACATCAGCACCACATTTCTCTGTCATCGCAATCTGATTGGATACTCCATTAGTCACTTCCATATTAGATGAAATCCAGTTGGCACCTTGAAGGGTCGATATTACAGTTAAAAAGGAAACATATCCTTTCAAAGGAAAATAAAATGCACACAGATGGATGAATTTATTAGGCATCTCTTTACCAAGCTCCTCAAAAGATGTTGTGCCCTAATGTGCATTGTGTCTTCCTAACCAACAGACACAACCATTCACCATCAATAGTTTCCTGATTACAAATACTTTTACTACAAAAACTTGCATTCCGATTGAAAGAATTCTCAAAATAGTAACGAACTAAGCATTGAGCCAGAAAAAAAGAGAAGAGAGAAGAACGGAGACTATTTTTGTTGGAACCACAAAAGAAGAAAAAGATGGCGGATTCAAATAATAAAGGTAATCATTTGGAACAAATTCGGTACTTCTTAATATGAAGGAAAATGTTGAGGCTGACGAGTTGTCACTAAATGGATTAGAGAGCTCCGTGGCATGTTCCTCAAGAGATGGATGTTCCTGTTGTCTAACAGATGCGTCTTTTCGTCGACAGTTGCACGTTTTTTAATGGATGTGTCTTTTGGTCAAGAGTTGCAACATTTGTTATTGTGTCTTTTGATAGCTAAGAGCGATTTTTATGGGATGAACAAACTCAGAGTTTGTTCATTTTGCTCCCACTATCGGATGGACAAACCAAGAAAATGGATGTTCAAATGAACAGATATGTTCATTTGAATCTTGGAACATTCGGAAGGCGCGCTGGTGCAAGAACGCGCGTCATGACCAATAACTCGGGCGACAGCACAGGTGACGCCCACGTTTTCAACCAAAACGCGCGTTTTCACCCAAAACGCCAACGTTATTTTGCAAAACTCCAGCATCTTGGTTAATGTCGCCAACGGCTCTGTTTGAACGGCTGAAAAAATTTGTGATCCAACGGCTACATTTTGTTTAATTCTTTAAATACTCCTCATTTCAACTCTAAATTAACACATTCTTCTCTTCATTCTCAATTCTTGATTGAACGTGTCTCGACCCCGATCAGTTTGGCAAATTCCGTTTACTAAAGAAGAAGATGAATCTAATTGCAGAAACTATGTTTTTTTATTTACTCAGCTTGCTTCGGCAAACTATCCATGGGTGAATTTCTGGGCGGTTATTCACGATGAGTTCTGCAGTGACACTCGTAATCCTAGTCATCGTTCTATATCAGACATAGAGCATCGTTTTGGTACAATTAAGAAAGAAGTAAAAGAGTTTGTAGCTTTAACCATACACGTAAATCGATATCGACTGGGAGGTGAAACTAATGCTGAGATGGTGACAAGATCGTTGTCTGAATGGCGAAGATGGAAAAATGTGGCTTTCTCTTTCGACCAATGTTTTGAAATCCTTAAGGTGTTGAACAGTTTCAACCCCTTCCTTGGTGTTGTTGTTTCCACCTAGTTCTTCTTCTCATTAGTTAAGCTACCTAGTAATTCTTCTCATTAGTGAAGCTAATGTAATGTGTAGTCTGTCGTAATTGAGTTCAGCCAATGTAAAACAGTTACTTTTAAACATATGTAATTTTATTTAATTAATCGTACTTTTAAAATGAAAACTACAAATGTAGCGAGAATTAAAAATTACAAAAACTACAAATGTAAAACGCTATTTCTAATGTCGCTCATCTCTATCTTTAGCTACCCCATTGTTATTTTCAGGCCAAAAATTCGAGAGAGTCTGGGGATAGACCTCCCGGATATACTACGCCGACAAGATAGTTTGTAAATTTCCAAATGGTGATAGACCTGGCTGACCTGGTTGAACAAAATAAGGCGATTAGTAAACACTTTGTGTACTCAGGCCAACACTCTGTGTACTCGGTCCTCCAAGCATATAAGAGATTTGTGGTTGTGGTGGTCCTAGTGTGTAGCATTCACTTTGGTCGTATGGCACATGTAGATTGTATGCCAAATTTGGGTTGTAGGGCGAGAATGAAGATGAAATTCGCATAGGTTCAATCCGATAAGCCTGAGGTTGAGATACAAGCACAATTTATGGTGAAGAATGAGGGATGTGTTGTGTCTCTCGCACCATTGTTTCTTCACTTTCGTGGAATGCTGATCTGTTGTTTTCTGGGATTTCGTGCAATGATGTGTTGGAATCGGAAGAATGTGATTGCCACACATAATCATATGCAGTTGGGGTGGAGTTGGAGTCATTCTATACATTGTGTTTGTATGCTATTTCCGGACTGTTTCCAAGTGTGTCGCTTATAATTGTCTTGTAAGCCAGTGCAGATCGTTGAGTTGTTTTCGCATTTTATCCTCACTTGCATTGACATTGTAGTAAGGATAATCACGTTCCATACCTTGGGAAACAATGGGGATCGTGGTCAGCTCACCTTCTGAAGTAATACTTTGAATCTCCCAACTAATTTCAGGCATATTTGACGAGGAAGATGAAGAACTTGCACCCGTCCTGGGATAAGAGACAAAGCTTGGCTCTTCTGGAGGTGGTTGGCTAGGAATGATATTTGGATTATGGGAAATATTTTATAACCCTGGAAAATCAACCCCATAGACGTGCATACTATGTGTCCCAATCACAGGCTTCATGATAGACGCATTTATGTGTCTATTTTAGTCTCAATTCTCTGTAATGTTAGTACTCGATTTTGCGCTTATTTTGGTATTTTATGTCTTTGTAGGTGTTTTTGGAGAAATAAGCTTTTGCGGCGAAATTGGCTCGAAAAGTGGTTTTTTGCGCTCGTGGGAGAAAATTACTATTCGGACTCTCATTTTGGATAAGGGGTGACCAAATTACTAAGGGGCACCCTCAGGACACCCTAAGGCACTGCTATCGGCACCCCATCAGAGGATAAGGGAGGTCATCTTCCACATTTCAAATGGAAATTTTGGCGGGAAATTTGTTAAGCGAGCGAGAACGATTTAGGGTTTGATTTTTAAGCGATCGTGAAGGAGATTCAATCGCTGTATAAAGTTAGATGGACTTGATTTAGCTAAACGAGCTTAGTATGATTGATTGGATAGGCTAGAATTGGGGTGGATCATCGAAACGAAGTTAAACGGGGGGAGAAGAAGTGTTCGAGTAAAACAGAGATTTCTGGGCAGAGTTTGGTTGAATTTTAACCGGAGTTCTTCTTGGATATGGATTCGTTTGGGCCTAATACACAATACAGGGCTGCTAATGTGTTTGGTATCGTAAAAAAGGGTAGATATCTTTACATCCTGCTAAAACAGGGAAAGACCGAAAAGAGAGTTTCACGGGAACTAATATTGGCAGTTGCGTGCGGGAAGAATTGGAGAAGATATTTACTGTAGATTTGGTTTCGATTTTGCGAGAGAAGTTGGAGTAAAAAAAGGGAGACGCGTGAGATTAAAAAGGAAAAATATCCCGTGACTTGCAAAGAAAATAAAGAGAAGAGAAGTGAAGATTTTACGGAAGATTCTTGCTTTTGTTGGCTATATATATGCTGTTAAGAGTTCCAAAAAGGGAATCGAGGATTTGGGGGTCGATACGGAGGCTCGGGGGGGAGGTCTGAGGCGAAAATCGAGTTACGGGAAAGTAACTTGCTCTTCTGAAGAAGAAGAAGGTCAAGAACATTAAGGCTGTGCGGGACAGTCGTATTTCGGTGTCTTAAATTTCAAAATCCTGTGAGTCCATCACCAACTATTAGCTTGACTTTGTAACAATTTTAGTAACGATGACTTATGTGACGCCACTTTCGTTACAAATTCTCGTGTATATTATTCCTTCAATATAAACACCTTTTGGAGCTATGGATTATTATTTTGAGCGAGTATTTGACAACATGAGCTAAACCCCAACATTTGGGATGACGGAGGAAGCCATTCTTTACGCGTGTGGTAATTCTAATTAATTCTTTTATGACTTTTGCACTATTCTAAATTGATTTATGATTTTTCTTGGTTATTTGTGATTTTGTCGATGGTGTATGCTTAGTCTAAGAACTTTTGATGCATCATGCTTATGATTTACATCTAATACTTTATAAAATCTATTTTTGGCAAATAAAGAGTCAATATCTTATAAGCTATAATTGTCTAGAATTAATAGTTGAACCACATGAATATAAGAATTGGTGAAATCCTGAGTCTCAGTCTCTCGATATTTTGTGACAATCTTGTGAATATATTTTCTTTGTTTTTTAGTATTTTCTGAAACCAAATCTTTACAAGTCTGAGAGGAACGACATCTTACTACCACTTTCTACAACTTGTTAAAATCACATCAATTTTTGGCGCCGCCGACGCGGACTTGTATTTAGATTTGTTTTAGGTTTATTTTTCTTTTTATTATTTTTTTGTTCTTTTTTACGCCTTTGGTATTTTTTCGATTCTTTTCAGATTTGGAGCGAAGCTACAAGGAAAGAAAAAGTGCTATAAAAAGGAAAGCATCGCCAAAGAAGGAAAGAAAGAGGAATCTGAAAGGAGTGAAGAAGAAGATTTTGTATATAGTTATTTTGTTTTATTTTTAGAAATTGTAAATAGGGTTTTATTTTTGTAAATTTTTCTTTTCATTTTTGGACACTTTTTGGACTTTATTTTGGACTTGGACATTATTATTTTTAAACCCTAAGGAAGGGTTAAGGTTAAATATAAACTGTTTGCAGGGAAGGACGGCGATTCACGATATTGTCTCGGCCTCGGGGTTCGTACACCGACATAGGAGTCGGTGGCACTGAGTCGACTTCAACGGTTCATCGCCGTCTGCAGTACGGGAGGTAAGACTCTATCCACCCACGAATCCCCTGTCGGTGGGTTTTATTCTGTGTGACAACTCACACCCCTGCGAATAGAATGTCGAACTGGTATTACAATGGCCAATACAACGAATATCCGACTGAGTTTCAAAATGGACGTTACTACTTTGACCATAGTGTGAATAGTGGTTGGGAACATCGGCCTTTTCAAGGTTATGGCTCATACCATGATGAGCCCAATTACTATCCATACACCCACCGGTCATACGAGCAAAATTCCTCTCTACTAGAGTCCGCATGTAAGTTAGCTGAGTCAACACAAAAGTTACTTGAGTCAACACGTAGTTCAGATGCAATGAATAACTTAGTTTTGGACGAAAGCAATGCAACGTGTGAACCTTCTTTCCTAGATGAAATCAGGAAGTCATGTGAGTCGACTCAGAAAATGCTGTTAGAGGCCCAGGAAAGAAATGCTCAAGATAGTTTTAATTTCCAATATAGTGTTTCCAATAGTACCTTTGAAAATGATGATAGTTATTTGCATAATCAAGATGACGAGGTTAGAATTGGTAACACTACTTTAGATGAGGTTCGACCATTTTCATGTTATTATAACGATGATTATGATGAGGATAGTGTTAATGAAGAATTTGAAATAAGTACACATAGTGATCAGGAATTTGCTACTCCAATTGAGCTTAATAATGATAATATTTCTAGTTCAAATCCAAATAATTTTAATAATTATTCACCTATTCAAAAGGACGAGGATTTGACTAGAGATACCACCGTTTTAGACGAGGTAGTATTTCCTTATGATTACGAAGCCGATTATGGTTTAGAGGAACGAGTTTATTATGAGAATACTGTTTTAGAGTCTAGCGATTTAGAAACATTAGTCGTAGACAAAGAAAATGAACTCGTAGAGATGAGTGAGGATGAACCCGACTTAGAAGAATCAATTGACCATTTTCGGGAATCGAGATGACCTTGAAATTAGGGAAGTTGTGACTAGTCTTTCTAGAGACACTGAAAACTCTAAGTTTGGGGTGATTATCATTCTCCATGTGCCTTAACTCTTAGAAAGGTCCCTCACTTGGGACTTGACATATGTGCCTCAACCATTTTAAAATATTATCTTCATACACGTTTTCCTGAACCTAGTGATGTCCATATGGAAGTTCAGTTGTTAGAAACCCATCCTCTGGTTGATGTGGTTAGCCCAGGCTATGATACCCAGATTGATTTTGTTTTCCCACCAAATATTTTTCAACCAACTGTGGGAATGTATGAATTTCAAATGTGTCAGTTATTAAGTTCTGAGACCAAACCTAATTATTTTAGGAGAATAGAAACGACACATTTTCTTAAGATTGACCGCCAGTTTCATCGTGGTCAATTGTGTGAGTCAAACTTGATTGACTTTAAGGATCCACAGTTATTTAGGTTATTATTATGTGCTTCTAAGTTTTTACTTGAGTATTTTCAGACTCTAATACCTAAATCGGATCTTAACTACAAGGAAATCCAACCCATGAAAATATTTTATTTGGACCCAGTTATAGAACCTGAACCTGAACCACAGCTAGATGTAGTTGTCTTAAACAGGAAACTAGACAAGGGTGTGCTTCATTTGTTAATTTTCTTGGCATGTTGCAGATTCCTTTTACTTGTGATAGCTCTGTTTGGTTTTGATGACCCACAGATATTTCGGCTATTACTTTATGATTCTATGAGGTGACTAATCCTTTGTTAGTCTGGCTGAAGACGTTAAACTTAGCACTTCTTGGGAGGTAACCCATGCTCATGCAACACGGTAATATCTTTCCTTAACTCTTTTACTTCAAATGGTAACAGTTTCTCCTTGTTCATGCTTTTAATTTTATATTTAGAACATTGAGGACAATGTTAGATTTAAGTTTGGGGGTATGGGATAAACTGTTAGTTGCGATAAATAAACTCCAGAGCCTAGATATTTATGTTTACTAAGGATGGCACTAACCAATCTAAGTGGATGGAAGCATTTTGGTTGTAGGAGTTGAGGAACCAATCTGATTAGATGGCAACATCTAAAGAGTCTATTCATAAAAGCACAGAGCTCAGGTGTTAGAAATAACATGATAGTTTCACCAATCTCGTTGAGTCCTTTTCACTTCTGTTTTTATTTTGTTTTGTTTTTAAACTATGTTTCTCTAAGTGATTAGGTGGGGCCCACGATTCAAGTTGTTACCACTGCTAGGGTGAAATAGAGTGATTGAGTTACTAAAAATTCTTCATTAACACTATGTGTACTTATTTCAAATTCCTGATCACTATGTGTACTTATTTCAAATTCTTCATTAACACTATCCTCATCATAATCATCGTTATAATAACATGAAAATGGTCGAACCTCATCTAAAGTAGTGTTACCAATTCTAACCTCGTCATCTTGATTATGCAAATAACTATCATCATTTTCAAAGGTACTATTGGAAACACTATATTGGAAATTAAAACTATCTTGAGCATTTCTTTCCTGGGCCTCTAACAGCATTTTCTGAGTCGACTCACATGACTTCCCGATTTCATCTAGGAAAGAAGGTTCACACGTTGCATTGCTTTCGTCCAAAACTAAGTTATTCATTGCATCCGAACTACGTGTTGACTCAAGTAACTTTTGTGTTGACTCAGCTAACTTACATGCGGACTCTAGTAGAGAGGAATTTTGCTCGTATGACCGGTGGGTGTATGGATAGTAATTGGGCTCATCATGGTATGAGCCATAACCTTGAAAAGGCTGATGTTCCCAACCACTATTCACACTATGGTCAAAGTAGTAACGTCCATTTGAAACTCGGTCGGATATTCGTTGTATTGGCCATTGTAATACCAGTTCGACATTCTATTGCAGGGTGTGAGTTGTCACACAGAATAAAACCCACTGACAGGGGATTCGTGGGTGGATAGAGTCTTACCTCCCGTACCAGACGGGCGATGAACCGTTGAAGTCGACTCAGGCCACCGACTCCTATGTCAGTGTACGAACCCGAGGGGCCGAGACAGTATCGGAATCGTCCTTCCCTGCAAACAGTTTATATTTAACCTTAACCCTTCCTTAGGGTTTAAAAATAATAATGTCCAAGTCCAAAATAAAGTCCAAAAAGTGTCCAAAAATGAAAAGAAAAATTTACAAAAATAAAACCCTATTTACAATTTCTAAAAATAAAACCCTATTTACAATTTCTAAAAATAAAACCCTATTTACAATTTCTAAAAATAACTATATACAAAATCTTCTTCTTCACTCCTTTCAGATTCCTCTTTTCTTTCCTTCTTTGGCGATGCTTTCCTTTTATAGCACTTTTTCTTTCCTTGTAGCTTCGCTCCAAATCTGAAAAGAATCGAAAAAATACCAAAGGCGTAAAAAATTCTTTCCTTAGAGTGATTGAGTAACTAAAAAAAAAAAAAAAAAAAAAAAAAAAAAAAAAAGACTAGACCAATTAGACCAAACGGAATAAAATTAACACTTGGGAATAGCAATATGTGTGTCTTTTCCCTGTCTCCGTCGCCTAAACAAGCGTGGAATGCAGGATCCACGGGAACTATCATGTAATCTGCTGACAAGAAGCATGCGCTTGGATCCAAAAGATCTAATCATGCAGTTAAATAAAGAAAAAAAAATAAAAAAATATTAATGTTCAGTGAATAAATCGACCGCTGGTTCCCTTGTATATGCCAGACGTGTTGATCTAGAATTAGGATTGTCGACCACTGGTTCCCTTGTATATGCCAGTTGTGTTGATATTAGTCAGACTAGTATCTCATCCATTAGGATAGGTTCATTTTGGCGGAGGCCTTCGACGATATGGGAAACACCATTCACTTAGTAAACATCAAAACCATCTACGTTTTTTCTCTATATCCATCTTCATGATCTATCCATGTGATTAGTTTTGACTCCGGGTATTGATGTCCATAGTGCGACTATCCGAGTAGAGTTCATGACTTATATATGAATTTTAGTATGCTTGAGTGCAAACTCGTGTACAAAGAATTGGAATTTCGCATCGGGGTACTTCCTCCCGTAGTCAATAAGTATGCCAACCAAGGAGATTCTTTAGTGCCTTCCAAGGTTCCGCATAGATAGTTAGGGTCCTGGAGTAAAGGTTTTGTGGGTACACCTCTGCAAAACCCTCCCGAGACTATAACTCGGCCACTAGGGCCACCTAGGGGTTTAAAGGCTTATTGCATACGCTAAATGCAATCGACGATGCTCTGCGATGTGAGTTAGGATTTTATTTTTGTAGGTTTGATTTTCTCGAGGACGAGCAAATAATAAGTTTGGGGGTATTTGATAGACGCATTTATGTGTCTATTTTAGTCTCAATTCTCTGTAATGTTAGTACTCGATTTTGCGCTTATTTTGGTATTTTATGTCTTTGTAGGTGTTTTTGGAGAAATAAGCTTTTGCGGCGAAATTGGCTCGAAAAGTGGTTTTTGCGCTCGTGGGAGAAAATTACTATTCGGACTCTCATTTTGGATAAGGGGTGACCAAATTACTAAGGGGCACCCTCAGGACACCCCTAAGGCACCTGCTATCGGCACCCCATCAGAGGATAAGGGGAGGTCATCTTCCACATTTCAAATGGAAATTTTGGCGGGAAATTTGTTAAGCAGCGAGAACAGTTTAGGGTTTGATTTTTAAGCGATCGTGAAGGAGATTCAATCGCTGTATAAAGTTAGACTGGACTTGATTTAGCTAAACAGGCTTAGTATGATTGATTGGATAGGCTAGAATTGGGCTGGATCATCGAAACGAAGTTAAACAGGGGAGAAGAAGTGTTCGAGTAAAACAGAGATTTCGGGCAGAGTTTGGTTGAATTTTAACAGGAGTTCTTCTTGGATATGGATTCGGTTTGGGCCTAATACACAATACAGGGCTGCTAATGTGTTTGGTATCGTAAAAAAGGGTAGATATCTTTACATCCCGCTAAAACAGTGGAAAGACCGAAAAGAGAGTTTCACGGAACTAATATTGGCGGTTGCGTGCGGGAAGAATTGGAGAAGATATTTCGCCGATTTGGTTTCGGTTTTGCGAGAGAAGTTGGAAAAAAAAAAAGGGAGACGCGTGAGATTAAAAAGGAAAAATATCCCGTGACTTGCAAAGAAAATAAAGAGAAGAGAAGTGAAGATTTTCTCGGAAGATTCTTGCACCTGTTGGCTATATATATGCTGTTAAGAGTTCCAAAAAGGGAATCGAGGATTTGGGGGTCGATACGGAGGCTCAGGGAGGCTGTAGAGGCGAAAATCAGAGTTACAGGAAAGTAACTTGCTGCTATTGAAGAAGAAGAAGGTGAAGAACATTGCTATGCGGAGATGTCGTATTTCGGTGTCTTAAATTTCAAAATCGTAAATAGTCCATCACCAACTATTAGCTTGACTTTGTAACAATTTTAGTAATGTTGACTTATGTGACGCCACTTCAGCGTTACAAATTCCCGTGTATATTATTCCTTCAATATAAACACCTTTTGGAGCTATGGATTATTATTTTGAGCGAGTATTTGACAACATGAGCTAAACCCCAACGCCGGGATGACGGAGGAAGCCATTCTTTACGCGTGTGGTAATTCTAATTAATTCTTTTATGACTTTTGCACTATTCTAAATTGATTTATGATTTTTCTTGGTTATTTGTGATTTTGTCTGATGGTGTATGCTTAGTCTAAGAACTTTTGATGCATCATGCTTATGATTTACATCTAATACTTTATAAAATCTATTTTTGGCAAATAAAGAGTCAATATCTTATAAGCTATAATTGTCTAGAATTAATAGTTGAACCACATGAATATAAGAATTGGTGAAATCCTGAGTCTCAGTCTCTCGATATTTTGTGACAATCTTGTGAATATATTTTCTTTGTTTTTTAGTATTTTCTGAAACCAAATCTTTACAAGTCTGAGAGGAACGACATCTTACTACCACTTTCTACAACTTGTTAAAATCACATCACTTCACAGTTGAGTTGTACCAGTTTTGGTACTCCGCATCACTGAAAACCTCCCTTGTATTTAGTTCATAACTCTCCCAATCGGTTACTACGAACCTAAAGAAATCTGATGCAGAGGTTTCCATCTGTGGTGGCGGGTTAATTGCAATTACAAGTATACCTCGTAGTTGGTACTGCAGTCTTTCTCCCAAATACCAAACCCCTCTTCTTGATTCTGGACTGTAAAAAATAACTCTACGAGAAGAATAATCAAGAATACGTACTCCAATCGCTTTATTATACTGAGGATAACGAACGTAAGGGCGAACAACTACGTTGTTGTGGTTCCGAGTCATCTGTTGTACTCTCTGCAGAAAACTGCAACCATAGACGTCCGACCCAGTGTTCTTCTGCATGTTACTCCTCATATACATGTCAAACATTGGAAATCTATATGTCTCGTCTTTTAGGATTGGTTTACCAAGACGGAAGTTGATATACCACCAATACTGCAAATTACTCCATAATTTTAGTAAATAATCCACATTTGTTCATAAATTTAAAAATAATAATTTTTATATTTACCTCAATGATGCTCCAAAAACCATTGATGTTTTTATCGCTCGTGAACGCTTTATCCAACGCAAAGTATAGTTCTCCTAAAATTGCAGACCCCCAGTCATAACCGGTGCTTTGTTGAGATCTTCTAATGCTTCAAACCAACCGACATGAGCAACAGAAGTTGAGTTTGGAAAGAAGACCTACCCAGTACCCATAAGATAAACTATCTTTCGAGTTCATCATAGTCGTCTACATCTCCTGGGTTTTTGGGTTTCATTAGGAAACTCTTTAAGGCCGAACATCTAACACCTTTTCCTTTCAGACTTCTATTAATAGAGATATATGATTCCATAAACGAGGAACAACGCGACTCCCATTTACTATTTAAGATCCATTCGCTTTCGTCGAATGGTGGCGGGTTTCCACTTCCACTTGGGATCCCACAAATAAAATACAAATCAAGGGGAGTAATGCCTATGACAAGTATTATATCAACTATGATTAATTCTTTAGATTATTTAATTATTTAAAAATTTTAAGTTAAGTTAACTTAAAGAAACTTACCAATTTCGAAATCCAGAAAATGAAATGTGTGCGTCGTCTTCCACCACCTTTCTACCACTGTTTTTGGAATTTTTTTGTTATGTAATCTAGGCTCTATTCTATAAAGCGCACGCCAAGGATATCTGTCAACCCTTGCTCGGACGGCTTGCGGTAAACATTGATAAACAACATTTAGTTCAAAATCCTCGTGGTATGATATTCCTCGGATCGTTCATTATGCCTCGACACATGACCAGGAACTAATAATGGAGCAACAAATCGTGATTGGATTATTAAACTCTTCTTATCTATTTTGAGAAAAATCTACATTTGTGTGAGGTAACGGTAACGATTCACCTTTTCGATCCCTTTTATTCTTTAAACTGTTTATCGCTCTTCTCGCAAAATCCATATCGTAATCGAAATATTTGAATTTAGAAGAGTTTATAGGTAATATTTGAATTTAGAAGAAGGAAATGGAAGTGGTGTGAAATGGTGTGACTGAAAATAAAATGAGGAGAGGGAATTTATAGGTAAAGGCAGCTGACCGTTGGAGATATGGGCGTTAGGGATCCGAACGTTGGAGACTTCGTTCCCAACGCCAGCGACAGCACTCCAATCTTTGGCGTCAGCATCCCTGTCGCCCAAGACATTATACCGAACGCCCGAGTCCCTACTGTTTTCGCGCGTCTGTTCACCAAGCTCCCAGTGCTTTCCCATAGTAGAAAACCAAGTTTGGCCATCCACCTGGCTGAACAAAATTTTGTTTTTGGCCATTGCCATAGGAATTGCTCTAAATAACTGTATTTAAGAATATACGAAAAGCTATTCTTCCCTACAGGCCTTTTTACGTTGTACAGACGTGACTCTCTTTTCTTCAATTCTATAAATAAGCCAACCTCATAGCGGATCGGATAGATTTTTTTTTATTTTGAAAGCAAAGAGGTTTTATCAAAGAAAATTGTTTCTTCCTTCTGCGAAAATCTTGAATGGAAATGCAAAGATTTTTTTGTCGATGATAATTAAGATTGAACGATGGAAGTTGAAGAATTTGGTGGCAGAAGAAAAAGATGACATGCACTTTAATTAAATCTTTTTTAGATTTATCCAATCCGCACAATCAAAGTAGTTGATATCATTGATCCGATCACTCATAACTGGAGCCAGGAAAAATTAAACACCCTACCCAATCTTACAGCTCAAAAAATAATAAACATCCACCTCCCCCAAGATAGCCCCCAAAACAAAATACTCTGGCCCCACTCAAAATCTGGAAAATACACTATTTCATCGGGATACAAATGTCTAATCCAAGGTCAACCTACTCAAAATCCCCTTCCACCAACAAAATTCTTGTGGACTTTACCTTGTCCACCAAAAATTCAGCTTTTCTTGTGGAAAGCAATCAATGAGGGTCTACCAACCTTCTCTCTTCTACATCACATCCATCTGACCAACTCCGATATTTGCCCCAAATGCAACATTAATCAGGAATCAACGTCTCACCTGCTAATTCACTGCCCAATTGCGACATCATCTTGGAACCATTTCCCAAATTCTACAACAATCAGGAAACCTATCACTCCCAATAAAACCATCACCGTCCTTATCAAACTGTTCAATGTAAACATACTTGAACTTAGCTAGACATAATTTACACGAAAAGGCTTTGACCTATACCAAAAATTAAAATCTGGCTCAACACATAAGAACATGGAAAGATATTCATAAGAAACAAAGGCCTTTCGACTCTAACGACGTTACTTAACAGATTTTGTGATAGAACATTGCAGTGAGTTCATGGTTGATGCCGAAAGCAAAAGAGGACTCAACATAAGAACCAAAAATATCAGAACCCATTCCAGCAATATCCCCAACATTATCTCCAACATTATCAGCAATAAACTAGGTGGAATAAGATAGGAAAATTAAGCTACAAATTTATATTAGGAAGACTAAGATAAATGGAAAGACAAAAGCTTGATTTCTTACCGCTGGTTTCCTCGGTTCATCCTCGGGGAGATTTAAGGAGCTCAATGTGCTCATCCCTCGACTTGGATTTGAAGTTTCTGCCATTTATAGAAGAGTGTACCTGCAAAATCCAGTAGAACCTCAATAAAATGGGATGTACATAAGAGCATTTTCAATATCGTCACATAAGAAAAGAAAAGACAATACTTACTATCTAGTAAGATGTCTAACAGCAGGCTAATTTAAACTTGAAAATAGTAATTGAGAAAAACTTACGATGCTTTGGCCGTCTTATCATCCTCTTGAAACTGTAATAGGAGCCACCATGTGCTCCATATCGTCTCTTTCTTCATCAGTAGTAATCTACAAACAGGATAAATAGTATTGTAATTTTACCATTGTCAACGTAATTAACTGAATAAAGTTAATAGAGGAAAAGACTAGTGTTGCTTACATGAGGCATCTTTTGTACCGCAGTTCAGCTCACCACCATTGCCAAATCCTTGCTCAGTTTCCTATAGCCATACAACCTGAACTGCAGTTGCAAATGTCTCAGCTTTATTGCTCAATTTTATTACTAATTTCAGCTTGACCTCAAACACATTGTCGCAGCCATTGTGACCACCGCCATATGCAACTGCTCTACAACTTCATCTCTGCATCTCCACTGCAATCCATTCATTCATACAGTTCCAATTTCATGTCAACTCAATCACCAGCTCAAGCTCAGCTTACAAGCCTAGCCTACAATCATCACAAGCTCTTAGTAGCAACATCAGACCCCTTGCAATCTTCATCAAGCTCACTGCAACACACCTGCAGTTTCATTGCAACAAAATAACAACATCATCCTTAGCCAACCAACACAACTCCATCAATCTCCTTTACAACTTACAAGTTAAAAAACAAGAAATCCCCAAACAAATCAGAAACAAGAAAATTCAATATAATTCTAACTAGGGCTGTCAATAGATATTCGATATCCTAGATCCGTTTAGAATATCCGGATTCCGTTAGGTTAATATCCGACATAACGGTTATCCGATATCCGATAACCTTAACGTAACGGATATCCGTTTATTAACATAACGGATGCCGGTTAAGGGAGTTTCCGTTAGGTTAATATCCGATACCGTTAGTGTATAACTATATCATAAAATTTCGGAAATTTTCGATACCTAATACCCTTTAGGTTTACTCTTTAGCCATTTGATTACGTCTCTCCTAAGTAAATATCGGAAATTATCAAATATTAACGGAAATTAACGGAAATTATCGGAAAATATTGAATATTAACGGAAATTATCTGAAATTATTGGAAGTTTATTGTATCATGAGTAGATAACGGATATTATCGGAATAATATCCGATATCCGATAGCTTATCCTTAACCTTATCGATATGGAATTTTTGAATTCCGACGGATATTATCGGATACCGGATATCCGATAACCCTTAACCTTAACCTTATCGGTATTGCCAATATCCGATGGATTTTTATCCATTGACAGCCCTAATTCTAACTCAATCAAAAACCAAAAATCCCCCAAAGATTTCAACGTAATTCAAACCAAATCTGATACGAGAAATCCCTAATTTCAACTCAATCAAAAACCAAAACCAATTAAAATAAAAAAAACCCCTAAAATTTCAACCTAATCTCGAAAAAACGAATTACCCATCAACATTTGAAACAAATCCTTAGCTGAAAGAGGAGGAAAAAAAAACAATCTTCAAAATTCTAAACTCCTCAGATCATCATTGGAGTTAAAATCAGTTACAAGTTTAACTATTTAACAACAAATAAAGATAGATCTCAGTAAAGATCGAAATAACAACGAATCATACTGAAGTTTAAAGAGAGTTAAAAAGAGTGATTTCGTGTTACTGGTGTGGTTGAAAGAGAGAGAGAGACATGTAGATAGGTGAGTTGTTAATGTGAGAAACGGGATCTAGTTTATCAAAAGATGCGGGAGAAGAGGAAATAGAGATGGGATAGAGAAAGGAGGTAGAGAGATAGATTTAGGGTGTTCACTAGAACCCATGAATTTCTTCACCTATCTACCGATAGCAGCGACTGCATCTCCATCTTCATTTCCAATCCATTCATCATCAATTAATCGATGTGAGATTTGGTTTCGTTTCTTCAGATTTAGAATTTGAGTTAGGGTTTTTTTTTTCTGAGGGAGGGGAAGATGAGGGACGAGAGAAAAGTGAGTGAATGAAGATAAGTGAGAGAAAAAAATCGTTTTATCTAAAAGAATTTGAACGGATAAGATGTGGTAGGATGGGGTCATACGGATTATGAAAATATTTGGACGGTATAGATTTAAGTTTAGAGTGTCATACGGATCAAGGAAAGTGTGTTCTCTTTATGCTTTCTCTTTGTGTTAATACGAACTCATGTTTTCGGTTTAATTATCAACCTTCGACATGAAAAACAATCCAAAAAAAATATTAATAAATTTAGGAATTATCGACATTCTAATATAAAAAAATCCAAAAAATGTATAAGAATGAATCGGGAAAATGAAAAATGAATTCGATAATTGGTGTGTTTCTTTGTGCTTTCTCTTTGTGTTTTTGTGCTTTCTATTTGTGCTTCCGGTTTGAATTTCGACTAGCCGCATAGGTCATGAAGTAATTTGACAAGTCATACAGGTTATGAAGTAGCTTTAGTTCACACTGGTAAACTCAGGTTATAAGATTACTAGAGATGGACCACAAAATTCAGGATGGTTATGACTTCAAACTTAGCTGGTCATCAAAATCGATAAATATGAAGCTCAGTGTTGATTCGAACTTCAAATGTGGTATAACAACATACAAAATATGAGCCAAGAAGCTCCGGGAGGGTGCTGACTTCAAACTTAGCATGATACATCATCGAAATCGATAAATATGAAGCTCAGTGTTGATTCGAACTTCAAATGTGGTATAACATCATACAAACTATGAGCCAAGAAGCTCCGGGAGGGTTCTGACTTCAAACTTAGCATGATACAAACCCTATTCTGGTATATTTTATGCATACCCTGGCTTCGAGATCGAAACCTGGTCGTGAGTGGAGCATTATAAGTTGGAAACTTTGTAAGAACGATGAATCCATCCATTTACAAGTAAGATTCCTTAGGAATATTCCCCAAAAACTTAAACAAACCTTATTCTGGCATATTATATGCGTACCCTGGCACCCAGATTGAAACCTGGCCGTGAGTGGACTATTATAAGTCGGAAACTTGGTAAGAACGATGAATCCATCAAAATCGATAAATATGAAGCTCAATGTCGATTCGAACTTCAAACTTGGTATAATGGCATATAATCTATGAACCAAGAAGCTCTGAGAGGGTTCTGACTTCAAACTTAGCATGATACATCATCAAAAATGATGAATATGAAGCTCAGTGTCGATTCAAACTTCAAGTTTGGTATAACGACTTACAAACTATGAACCAAGAAGTCTGAAAGTTCACAAAAACGATGAATCCAACCAATCACGGGTAAGATTCCATAGGAATATTCGCAGAAACCTTAAACACACATAAATTCGTCAACTTTGAGAAAGAAAATGCCTTTGAGATCGAAACCTGGCCAGGAGCGGACTACTATATATGTCTGAAAGTTCACAAAATCGATGAATCCAACCATTTATGGGTAAGATTCCATGGGAATATTCCCAGAAACCTTAAATACACACAAATTTGTCAACTTCGAGAAAGAAACTGGCTCCGAGATCGAAACATGGCCAGGAGCGGACTACTATTTAAGTTTGAGAGTTCGCCAAAATTATGAATCCAACCATTTACGGGTAAGATTCAATGGGAATATTCTCAGAAACCTTAAACACACACAAATTCGTCAACTTCGAGAAAGAAAGGGCTCCGAGATCGAAACTACTACTATATAACTGTGGAACGGACTACTATATAAGTCGGTAAGTTCGCAGGAAAATGATGAATCCAACCATTTACTGGTAAGATTCCATGGTAATATTCTCAATAACTTCGAACTTAGGGTTCACGAATTTGGTCTGGTCCGGAAAAGTTTTCGGATATTTCTACCCAATCTCAATAACCCTAAGTTAGTGATTTAACCCTTTTTTTTTTTTTTTTTTTGCAGAAGTGAGAAATTTTTTGCAGAACCGGATAACAAAATAATTTTTTGCTGAAGTGAGAATTTTTTTGCAGAAGTAAGAAAAATTCTGCAGAAATGAGAAAAATTTGCCGTATTCTTACGATGACTTTTCTTAAGAGTTGTGGAAGGGATGTATTAAAAAAAAAAAAAAACAAAACTTGTGAACGGTAAGGATGGTTGATGAGCTATACTTCTATGCAGTAGATTCATGTTCGAATCTCCCCTCTAACCTCATGTTTTCCAACATTCTATATTTTTACTTCAACAACACTTATAAGTGTTGTTATACGTTTTTATTAAAAAAAAAAAAACAAAAAAAAACCAAAACTTGTGAACTGTAAGGATGGTTGATGAGATAGACTTCCATGCAGTAGGTTCATGTTCGAATCTCCCCTCTAACACTATTTTTCATCATCATATTTTGGTGTTCTTCAACAACTCTTGTGAAAATTGTGATACGCTTAGTCACTACCTTTATGGAACAGAGTTGTTATAGCTAAATGTCGTCACAACTCTTTTGTGAAGGAGTTGTCGTTTGTTTTATTAGCGCAACCCCTTGTTTCCTAAGGGTTGGCAGTGATGATATACGACAACTCTTCCTTTGAAACCAGTTGTAAAACATAGGACTTTCTACGATGTTTAGCGAAGAGTTGTAAATCTCTAGTTGTAGATGTATATTTTTCTCGTAGTGTTAAGAGGGAGAGGAAAAAGAGTGAACTTTTCAAAATTATAAGAGAATTATTGTTGCAAGCAGACACTGATAGGTGTAGAATACACCGTATTTACTATATAGAGTTTACGCTTTCTTTGCTATTTTTCGTGTGAATTATGTATCTTATGTTCGCTTTTGAGTTTTATAGGTGTTTTGGAGTCATTTGAGTAAAAGGAAGTGGAACTCGCTCAAATTCAAGATTTCTTCTCATCACCCTGGAGACGACGAAAAGATGAAGCCAATGGCGAAAGAACGGAGTCATTCTGAGCTCGTATGAAGGAGTTATGAGCAAAATGAGAATCGGAAAGAAAAGGTCAAGATGGTCATTTCAGGGGCGAACGCTATCTGGAGCTGACCCAAGGTTAAGGGGCAACTCTTCTTAGAGGAGTGCTAATCATGCACCAGTAGAGGTTAAGGGAAGGCCAACTGCAGTCCCTTATCAAGTGACCGGGTGTTGAACAACTTCTCCTCATCTCCCATAACCCTTATCCACTCCACCTGGGTGGATATATCTTCATCACTTCCATTATTTCCTACACCCTAAATCGAGAAATCTCAAAATCATTTTCAATTGAACCTGAAATGAAGAAAAGAGCAGCTGTTTCAATTGTTACCAAGTTCAGATCGAGGAATTTACAGAGTGGGAGAAGAAGTTGATGTTGCCGGAAACCAAATGACAGCGGCTGCTGCTACTAAACCGAGAGAGAGGGGTGAACTGAGAATGGGAAGTTCGAATGAAGCAATGTTGTTCTGAGTTGAAGGAAGAGGAGTTAATGGTGGTCTGGTATCGCTGGTGGTGTTCGTAGATGGATCTGTGGCTGCTGTAGGTGGAATTTAGGGTTCAATTATGAATCTGATAGATTTTGAAAATCGGATGTGTCGATGGTGATGTCGAGATGAACTCAAGGAATCAGCAGTGGTGTTTCAATGGCAATTTCAGTCAAGGGTGGATATGCAGAAATTCACAGAAGGAATGGGTTCATTGTGGTCGATTAACGGTGGAAAAGATGTGGTTGATGGGGTTTTGAGCAGATGAAGATGGCAAGTCTTGCTAATGGAAGATTAGAGATGGGTTGTAATCGCTGGTGAGAGAGATGAGGATCGATTGAGAGTGCAGATTCATAAATGGCTTGAGTTACTGGCCGGAGAACTGAGGTTTTGATGTTTGCATGGTTCATTAATTGGAAGCTTGAATTGTTGTTTTCATGGGTCGTGGATGATTCGAATCAGAGATGATGGTGCCCTGGCTCTAGTTGCAGGCTAAACTGGTGGCATCGAGAGCTTGGCAGAGTGACTTGAGGATGTGGTGATAATGAAGCAGCTGCTGAGTTGGTCTGAGCTTGAGCTCATATTGCAGGTGGAGTTATGGCCAGGTTGAGCTGATGCTGGCCTGGGAAGAGTGGAGCTGTAAGAGAATGAACCTGGGAGTGAGTCAGAAAGAGTTGTGAATTGGAGCTGAGCTAGGGAGATGGATTGAGGTGATGGCAGATAATGGAGTCTGGTGGCATTGCAGGGATGGATGCACTTGAAGATGGTTCTTGAGACCTTTAAGTTGCAGCAGATGAGTAAATGATGCAGGGATGGAAGCCCAGGTTACAGGCAATTGCAGAGTAAGCTACATGGGCTGGACTATGGAGCTGAGTTGAATGAAATTGTGTTGCAGTAACAGGTTAAGCAGATGTTGCAGCTGAAACTGAAATAGAGCTGTTGTTGCAGCTCAGTTGAAGAAGCTGCTGTGAGTTTGAACTGGCAGAGCTGTAGGTTTAGTGTTGTGTGCTTGCCAGGAAAGGGAGTGAATGAATGTGTGCCGGATGAGGTTTTGGTGGAGTGCTGCATTGGCGATAAAACGGGATTATGATGTGTTGTGCAGCTACAGGGGAACAATGGACAGGGCTTGATGGCAGTGCTGTGAAGTTTTGGTCCAAAGAGTATGTTCAAGGGAATAGCAGCTCTAGTGGTTTGAGGTGATGCTATTGCCTGCAATGGAGATGAACCAGGGTTTGTGTGAATTGTGCATTTGCAGGTTATGGAGATGGTTGTTCAACAGGGAAATGAAGAAGAAATTAGTGAAGAGTTGATGTTTGTGCTGAACTGAAATGGGGCAATTGCTGTATGAGATGCAGAGAAGATTGATTGTTCTTCTTGTCAATTTGAGGTACAAGAAACTGCAGATTGGGAGCTGGTGAATTGGCAGGCGTGAGGTGCTGGCCATTATGGCTGGGATGAAATGACTGATGCACCATCTTGGTGCAACATAGATTTTGGCCTGTGCACAGTGGCCTGGCTAGGACCAGTCAGCCGAGTTAGCTAGCTGACTCGGTTCTGACTCAGTGACTTAGACCTTGACCCGGTCAACTGTTAAGGACCGTTAGTCAACCGTTATATATAACAGAATCTAAACGGAATATTCCATGGACTGAGAAGAATTTTCAGGTGGTCGGCGGCGATTTTCCGGCCGGATTCCGGCCATAATCCTAGTTTTCCGGCGAGCGTTTTTGGGACATATTTTCTGCACGGGTTTCTCTCCATGGTGGGCCGGGTGAATTTCCAACTAATGGACTTTGAAGACAAAACCTAGTTTTGGAAGGAGAAAAGACTACAAAAGGGAAGACTTCTACAATGTTTGAGACCACGTTCTATTCTTTATCTCTTCTACATTATTCTAGGGTTTACACCATGAAGTCTTTTCTCTTTCTTCTTGTGATGAACTCCATGAATATGAGTAACTAAGTTTATTATTGGTTATGGAATAGTTGGATTTCACATAATATGATTCTTTGATTCAATATATTAGTTTTGTCTCATAATTATCGTTTGCAATTCTCTGGAAATATTGTTTTATGATTGATTGATTGTTTTGTCAAGTTGCAAATTGGTAGAACTTTAATCACATCTATTGCTAGTTTAGGGTTTATTATACGCAAAAGTGATATTCCTTGGATACAAGTAGCATAATATGATTATAGTTTGTAGTGATATATTCTTATGATCATATGTGAATCGTAACCTTTGTTAAATCGGATTAGTGCGCTTTCCACGTTCGATTGCTTTGATTGGCCTGATTTCATAGAACCTAATGCATCTAGGGAATTAAACTTGATTAGTGCTTTTACACGTTAGGTTGTTCCTTTAGGTAGAATTCATATTCGCATCTTTTAATGTGTTTGTTGATGACATGAGGAGGTTTGCGGGATATTCTTGCGATCAAGGTATTCTAGGGTCTTTGATAAAAGTTGAGATTAAAAATCAATTCTAGTTATTGTGAAAAGCATGTTAGTGAATGAAAACGAAATCCTTAACCAATATCTCTTCTATCTTATTTGTTTGCTTATTTGTTTACTTTTGTTTATTTGTTTTAGTTTATTTTACTTTCATAAAAATCGAAAACACCCGGTAATTTATATAGGAAACCATAACAATTTGACAACCTAGACCTCTCTGTGGGATCGATCCTTTCTTGCCCTTGCTATATTTATATTTTGAGTAGTAAGAAAGTGTAAATTATTTTTGACGCTTACGACCGCGGTCAAATTTTGGCGCCGTTGCCGGGGAGGCAGCGGTTGTTAATTGTTTTTGGTTTCTTAGTTTTGTATTTAGTTTTTGTTTTATTTTTATTTTTCTTATTTTCTGGGTTCTAACCTTGGTTTGAGAATCTTATTTCAGGTGCTTGTTTCTCATGGAAGGAGCATATTGGAGCAATGGATATGATTTTCAACCTCCTCAACACTATGAAAATTACCCACCATCTATGGGATGCAATCAAAACCAATTTATTGGCTATGATGCATATCCTAGAGAACCTTATGGTGATTTTCATACATACCAACAACAACCTTGTAGTGGGTATGTAAGTCAAGCACCTAGGTGGGATAATTCTACATCTAATTGGCTTTATTCGAGTTGTATGCAGATTTTGAATGGGTTACAAAACATGCAACAAAGGCTAGACCAACTTGACCGTGATAGAGAGAACGTCGCACAAACCAATTTTTGGAATATTTCTTCTTACCCGACTCCAGATCGTAGTTATGATCATTCACCCATTCAAAGGGAAGAGTCATGGGAAAGAGAACATATTGTAATCAATGGTGGTAAGCGTGTGAACGTCAAGAGACTTCAGAAATTATACAAGTTGGAAGATGATGGAGCCTCGGAAGAGCTAGTCAATGAAATTAGTAGGACCATTCATATGGAACTTAAACGACGTCGTGATAAGGGTTGGGAAACCGACGACGACTCTTATTATGGTGAGTCCGAAGATGAAGACGAAGATGAATGTGTTAAAAGGACCGACCTTTGGAGATATTTGATGACATTAGTGTAGTTGACTCAACTATTGATCTTTATAATGATCAACTACCTATTCAAAAGGTAATTGAGTATGATGAAACTAGTGTGTTACACAACTTCCTTGCAACAAGGTGTGAGTCTAATAAAGAGGAGTGTGTTGAGAATGAGACCGTTATGACCAATATTGTGGAAGACCCAATTGAGCTTGCATATGATTGTAATGATGATGTTTATGTCGATACTTTGGTTAAGGCAGAAACGGACGAAGAATGGTTGCAAGGTTTGATAGAGGACCATGATATCCAAGAGGTGAATAATTCACTTGAGTTTTTCAAGGATGAAGAGGATTCCGTGATACAAGAGATTGTGAAAGGTTTATCTAACCCTTTGCCTATTATTTCTTCTCCTTTACCTCTTATTGGTTTGAATGTATGTGCTTCGGGAGTATTGTTGAATGACTTTATTTATCGTTTTCCGCCATTAGAGATACTTGATTCTCATACTATGCAGGTTATGGAACCAGAAACCGTGGAGGTACCCGACTTATATATTCTTTATACACTTCCAAGTGTGGACAAGAATAAGTGTGGGGGTAGCTTTTATCGGTTCATAGCTTCAATTTTGCTTTATGTTACTAATATTTGTGTGAAGCTAGTGTTTGCAAAACAGGTTCTATGGACGGATCCCCAACTTTTCAGATTATTGGTGTATGGGGAATGAATTTTACAAGAAGCTAAGTCGGGCCGTCGACTTTAAAACAAGCGCTAAGTGGGAGGCAACCCACCGGTTTTGTATCTCTTATCCTTTTGCATTTTATTTTTGTTTCGTTTATTTTTTTTTTTTACTGTTTTCATATCATATTTGCATCCCCGTGTTTAATTTCATTGAGTCCGTAATCTATCTTAGAAGAGAATTATGATGAATACCTTTTCGTCAGAAAATTTCAGACTGCGCGTAGTTCAGTTCAGAGACCATAACTGTCAGACCGTTTATCAAAACACTGTGAAATTTTGACACTGTGTAGAAAACACGTAGGTGAACAACTTTTGTGAAATGGAGTTTTTCCAAATTCCTTACCAATTTGCACAGTTTTTGCGTTTTATCTGCTGTTACGTCAGAATTCAGAACTTTCGGTTTTACACATTGAGGACAATGTGAAGTTTAAGTGTGGGGGAGCATTTATATGTTTGTATAGTTTGTTTTAGTGTCTTTAAATAAAAAAAAAAAAAAAAAATCAATCAGAAAAATAGAAACATCAGAAAAAAAAAATTATGCTTTTTGAACTCCGAAATCTAGAAACTTGTGCCTTTAGGATGACACCATTAGTGGATGGAACCATTTTGAATGCAGGAGTTGAGGAACCAATTAACTAAAAGGGAAGAATATAGCTCAGAAATCACAAATTAACATGATAGTTGTTACCATATCTCTAATATCACCATATCGCATTCTATTTTTACTTTTCCATATTTATCTATTGTTCTCTAAGTGCTTTGGTGGGTCACTAAACATCGACGTGTTATTACTGCTAGGATGAAATAGAGTGATTGAGTTACTAGAAAAGAAAAAAAAATATGATGAAAAAATATGAAAAAAAAAAAAAAAAAAAAAAAAAGACCGACCAATTAGACCAAAACGGAATAAAAAGACACTTGGGAATAGCAGTATGTGTGAAACGTAGTCCCTGTCTCCGTCGCCTAAACAAGCGTGGAATGCAGGATCCAAGGCAACTATCATGTACTTGCTGACAAGAAGCATGCGCTTGGATCCAAAAGATCTAATCATGCCGTCTAAAAAAAAAAAAAAAAGAGAAATTGGATCCAGTTTGATCCAATCATATAAAAAAAAAGAAATTATTATTGTGTTGAATAAAGTCACTCTTGGTTCCCTTGTATATGCCAATTGATTTGATGTAGCATTCAGCACCAAGTAGCTCAATCCAATAGGATTAGGTTCATCTTAGCAAAGTGACCTTGAGACAGATATGGGAAACATCGAACACTTGTGAATATTCGCCAACATCTACATCTATATCCATCTTCTTAATCTTTTCATTGTGATTGTGGTTTGTTATTTTCCGAGTATTGTGGCTTGTTCGACTATCTAGTTAGAGTTTATTTACTAATATATGAATTGAATTTGCAAGGTACCTCCTCCTGTAGTCAATTTGGATTCGTTCATTGATTTGTCACGAATAGACGGAGTTTGAAATATAGGTTTTGTAGGTAGACCTCTTGTAAACCTTCACGAGACTATAACTCGTCCACTAGGGACACCTAGGGGTTTAAAGGCTTGTTATTTATGCTAAAATTAACCGTAGCCTCGACGACACGGAGTTGTTGTATTTTATTTTTGTTTGATTTGCTCGAGGAGTAGCAAAGTCTAAGTGTGGGGGAATTTGATAGGTGTAGAATACACCGTATTTACTATATAGAGTTTACGCTTTCTTTGGTATTTTTCGTGTGAATTATGTATCTTATGTTCGCTTTTGAGTTTTATAGGTGTTTTGGAGTCATTTGAGTAAAAGGAAGTGGAACTCGCTCAAATTCAAGATTTCTTCTCATCACCCTGGAGACGATTTAAAAGATGAAGCCAATGGCGAAAGAACGGAGTCATTCTGAGCTCGTATGAAGGAGTTATGAGCAAAATGAGAATCGGAAAGAAAAGGTCAAGATGATCATTTCAGGGGCGAACGCTATCTGGAGCTGACCCAAGGTTAAGGGGCAACTCTTCTTAGAGGAGTGCTAACTACAGACCAGTAGAGGTTAAGGGAAGGCCAACTGGGTAGTCCCTTATCAAGTGACCGGGTGTTGAACAACTTCTCCTCCTCTCCCATAACCCCTTATCCACTCCACCTGGGTGGATATATCTTCATCACTTCCATTATTTCCTACACCCTAAATCGAGAAATCTCAAAATCATTTTCAATTGAACCTGAAATGAAGAAAAGAGCAATTTGTTTCAATTGTTACCAAGTTCAGATCGAGGAATTTACAGAGTGGGAGAAGAAGTTGATGTTGCCGGAAACCAAATGACAGCGGCTGCTGCTACTAAACCGAGAGAGAGGGGTGAACTGAGAATGGGAAGTTCGAATGAAGCAATGTTGTTCTCGAGTTGAAGGAAGAGGAGTTAATGGTGGTCCGGGTGTCATTTGGTGGTGTTCGTAGATGGATCTGCGGGGCTCGCTGTAGGTGGAATTTAGGGTTCAATTATGAATCTGATAGATTTTGAAAATCGGATGTGTCGATGGTGATGTCGAGATGAACTCAAGGAATCAGCAGTGGTGTTTCAATGGCAATTTCAGTCAAGGGTGGAGATGCAGAAATTCACAGAAGGAATGGGTTCATTGTGGTCGATTAACGGTGGAAAAGACTGTGTTGATGGGGTTTCTGAGCAGATGAAGATGGCAGTGCTGCTAATGGAAGATTAGAGATGGGTTCAGGGTTGTAATCGCTGGTGAGAGAGATGGGGATCGATTGAGAGTGCAGATTCATAAATGGCTTGAGTTACTGGCCGGAGAACTGAGGTTTTGATGTTTGCATGGTTCATTAATTGGAAGCTTGAATTGTTGTTTTCATGGGTCAGGTGGACAGATCTGAACTGTAGATGATGGTGCCCTGGCTCTAGTTGCAGGCTAAACTGGTGGCATCGAGAGCTTGGCAGAGTGACTTGAGGATGTGGTGATAATGAAGCAGCTGCTGAGTTGGTCTGAGCTTGAGCTCATATTGCAGGTGGAGTTATGGCCAGGTTGAGCTGATGCTGGCCTGGGAAGAGTGGAGCTGTAAGAGAATGAACCTGGGAGTGAGTCAGAAAGAGTTGTGAATTGGAGCTGAGCTAGGGAGATGGATTGAGGTGATGGCAGATAATGGAGTCTGGTGGCATTGCAGGGATGGATGCACTTGAAGATGGTTCTTGAGACCTTTAAGTTGCAGCAGATGAGTAAATGATGCAGGGATGGAATCCCAGGTTACAGGCAATTGCAGAGTAAGCTACATGGGCTGGACTATGGAGCTGAGTTGAATGAAATTGTGTTGCAGTAACAGGTTAAGCAGATGTTGCAGCTGAAACTGAAATAGAGCTGTTGTTGCGGCTCAGTTGAAGAAATTTCTTGTGAGTTTGAACTGGCAGAGCTGTAGGTTTAGTGCTGTGTGCTTGCCAGGAAAGGGAGTGAATGAATGTGTGCCGGATGAGGTTTTGGTGGAGTGCTGCATTGGCGATAAAACGGGATTATGAGGTGTTGTGCAGCTACAGGGGAACAATGGACGGGGGCTTGATGGCGGTCTTTGTGAAGTTTTGGTCCAAAGAGTATGTTCAAGGGAATAGCAACTCTAGTGGTTTGAGGTGATGCTATTGCCTGCAATGGAGATGAACCAGGGTTTGTGTGAATTGTGCATTTGCAGGTTATGGAGATGGTTGTTCAACAGGGAAATGAAGAAGAAATTAGTGAAGAGTTGATGTTTGTCTTTGAGGCGAAATGGGGCAATTCTTTGTATGAGATGCGAGAGAAGATTGATTGTTCTTTATTTGTCAATTTGAGGTACAAGAAACTGCAGATTGGGAGCTGGTGAATTGGCAGGCGTGAGGTGCTGGCCATTATGGCTGGGATGAAATGACTGATGCACCATCTTGGTGCAACATAGATTTTGGCCTGTGCACAGTGGCCTGGCTAGGACCAGTCAGCCGAGTTAGCTAGCTGACTCGGTTCTGACTCAGTAACTTAGACCTTGACCCGGTCAACTGTTAAGGACCGTTAGTCAACCGTTATATATAACAGAATCTAAACGGAATATTCCATGGACTGAGAAGAATTTTCAGGTGGTCGGCGGCGATTTTCCGGCCGGATTCCGGCCATAATCCTAGTTTTCCGGCGAGCATTTTTGGGACATATTTTCTGCACGGGTTTCTCTCCATGGTGGGCCGGGTGAATTTCCAACTAATGGACTTTGAAGACAAAACCTAGTTTTGGAAGGAGAAAAAGACTACAAAAGGGAAGACTTCTACAATGTTTGAGACCACGTTCTATTCTTTATCTCTTCTACATTATTCTAGGGTTTACACCATGAAGTCTTTTCTCTTTCTTCTTGTGATGAACTCCATGAATATGAGTACCTAAGTTTATTATTGGTTATGGAATAGTTGGATTTCACATAATATAATTCTTTGATTCAATATATTAGTTTTGTCTCATAATTATCGTTTGCAATTCTCTGGAAATATTGTTTTATGATTGATTGATTGTTTTGTCAAGTTGCAAATTGGTAGAACTTCTAATCACATCTATTGCTAGTTTAGGGTTTATTATACGCAAAAGTGATATTCCTTGGATACAAGTAGCATAATATGATTATAGTTTGTAGTGATATATTCTTATGATCATATGTGAATCGTAACCTTTGTTAAATCGGATTAGTGCGCTTTCCACGTTCGATTGCTTTGATTGGCCCGATTTCATAGAACCTAATGCATCTAGGGAATTAAACTTGATTAGTGCTTTTACACGTTAGGTTATTCCTTTAGTTAGAATTCATATTCGCATCTTTTAATGTGTTTGTTGATGACATGAGGAGGTTTGCGGGATATTCTTGCGATCAAGGTATTCTAGGGTCTTTGATAAAAGTTGAGATTAAAAATCAATTCTAGTTATTGTGAAAAGCATGTTAGTGAATGAAAACGAAATCCTTAACCAATATCTCTTCTATCTTATTTGTTTGCTTATTTGTTTACTTTTGTTTATTTGCTTTTAGTTTATTTTACTCTCATAAAAATCAGAAAACACCCGGTAATTTATATAGGAAACCATAACAATTTGACAACCTAGACCTCTCTGTGGGATCGATCCTTTCTTGCCCTTGCTATATTTATATTTTGAGTAGTAAGAAAGTGTAAATTATTTTTGACGCTTACGACCGCGGTCAGACACAAAAATAGATAAACAAGTTTTTTTTACCTCAAACAGTTGATTTTTTTATGCATATACATCTAGTTGTATTAGACATTTACACTTGAAGAACTAAGAAGATATGTTATTGCATTGTTTGATTCTTCAATTGCCTGTGATGCAGATTCATTATGGATTTGATAGTTTTCTCCCATTTTGCTTTACCATCAAGATCAAAGTAATTTTCTTCAAAGATAATTGGATTTCGCTAGGGTTTTCTAGTGATTTGCGAGGAACAATAAATACATAACACAGTTTCTCAATACGTAACTATAGAAAGCTAGGGTTATGGGACTGTATTCTCTAACCATAATTTTTGATAGGGGAAGAGCTTATACCTTTTTCCACCCAATATTGATAAGGAGTCAAATAGGCTAGACTGAGGTCAGCTTTCCCTCTAGTAAAAGTGTCTTTCCCCTTATCAAAAATCTATAAATAACCACCAGTACTTCCACCTCTATTATCCACAAAAGAATAGAACTTACAAGCCCCTAATTTTCCTTCTCCACTTAGTTTCGTCAATGGCTCGTACTAAGCAGACTTCTCGTAAATCTACCAGAGGGAAAGCTCCTAGGAAGCAACTCGCCAACAAGGTATTTCATCTCTTCTACTCTACTTATTTATGATTCTGCTTTTATTCGTTAGATTTAGGGTTTTCTTTTATAGTTTTTGATTTTCTCAATGGTTTTTGCGGTTTATTGCTTTAGGTTGCAAGGAAATCAGCACCAATGACTTTTGGAGTTAAGAAGCCATATCGTTATCGTCCTGGAACTGTTGCTCTTCGTGAGATTAGGAAATACCAGAAGAGTACTGAACTTTTGATCAAGAAGTTGCCCTTCCAGATGTTGGTACGTGAAACTACTCATAATTTTAAAACAGATCTTCATTTCCAGAGTCATACTGTTCTTGCTCTTCAAGAGGCTGCTAAAGCTTATCTAGTTGGATTATTCGAGGATACCAACTTGTGTTCTATTCATGCGAAGAGAGTTACAATCATGCCTAAAGATGTTCAGTTGGCGGAGCGTATTCGTGGTGAAAGGACTTAAGTTCATAACCTTAAGCTCTGTTTTCTTAGTTTTCAGTTTTTTTTTTTAGGGTAATGGAGAGAATTTGGTTTTGCTTTGTAACTAAAGCAATTTCGTACTTATTATAATTTTTTTTTAAAATAATCTCTGGTTTCATGGATTTGAATATGTAGTTTGACTTCGTGGAATACATTAATAGATACAATAATTCTGAAATATGATCTGTTAGGTTCTTGATATATAGTAACTTTTAAGGGCCTGAAATGGCATTCTGTTTAACTTAGAACTCTTGATAGTAGTAATATGTAGCTATTGAAAGATATGGAAGATATGGAAGTTATGACCGTATATTTGATATTATTCTTGCTTCCATAGGCATGTATATTCTGTGATAATTAGTTTGTATTTTCACTTATCTTATTTCCTTTTATTGTGCTAACAACTTTGTATAAGATCTATTGTAACCTCTCTTTCATTATATTGAATATAATTGAAGATATTTACCTTCTATCAAAATATACATGCCATGACTAACTTTGTCATGGCATCAGAGCCATAAAAGATCTAAAATCCATCTCCGATGCATCAAGACAATTCATTTTTCAATTCTTGTATTAAGGTATCATCTGTTTCTCTTCTCCTTTCAGTTACATACTCGTTTATCCTTTTATCTCATATCGATAACCCTAGAATCGTTAAGTAAATATGTCGATAGAAGAATCTTCACCTATCACTACTAAGCTAGATGGAACCAATTATAATCATTGGTCCTTCCTTATGAGAAGTTTTCTCAAAGGAAAGATTATGTGGAAATATATTGATGTAAGAGATGTCACTCATATGGAACCAGTTAGCTCTCATGGAACCTAAGTGGACTACAGATGCACCAATATGGGAGACGTTTAGAGAGGAATCCAGATTAGTTCAATTGTTGATGGCACTAAGGGAAGAATTTGAATCAATTAAAGCATCCATTCTCCATCGATCTCCACTTCCAACCGTAGAAGTTGCTCTCTCTGAACTCATTGCTGAAGAGATTCGTAAAAGAATCAAACCTGATGTACCAGCTGTGTTTGCAGTACCTTCAAACTTTAATACTCATTTTCACTCACATAAATTTTTTTCTACCTATCGTGATTTATCACAGGTACAGCGCCACAGTTGCAAGAAACCTGGACATTTTGCAAGGAACTACACAATGTCATTGAATACATAAGCGTCAAACTTCTCTCAAGGCTCAGCAACTTAAAATGCTCTACCGCCACTACCAGGCACACCTCAATGCAGATATTGTAAAGCTTTTGGGCACACATTTGGAAACTGCACCTTACCATCCTCTAGAAACATGAGAGAAAAGAGAAGATTCAATGGAGCATGAACACACTATACTGCAGCTCTAGTAATGACAGTACCAGGTTCAGAATAGGCTCATGAACAAATTAACTCTGGATCAAATGCTTTAGCAACACAAAACAATTTGGCTGATATCCAGGAAATACTTAAACAAGCTTTATCAATTGGTAACAATCCAACAACAGCTACTGCATTTTCAGTTCCCACAGGTATCTTTTCAACTGAATGGTTTCTTGACTCAGAAGCCTCAAATCATATGACATATAATTCAACTCTTTTTGAGAAAACACATCCCATTGTGACACCAAAGATTCATACAGCATATGGATCAAAACTGTCTGCTAGTCATATTGGTCAGATCAAAGTTTCAAACAAGATATATGTTCCTGATGTACTGCTTGTTCCTCATATCAAGATGAATATGATATCTATTGGTCAGCTTTGTAATCAAGGGTTTAACATTCATTTCACTTCATTTGATTGTTTTATACAGGATCCAAGGACATGGAAGCTTGTTGGGATAGGCCGTATAATTGGTCGACTATATCACCTAAAGTCTCTCATTATTCCTCATCAACTCAAGAATCCAGTTGTTGTTGCTCCATCTATTTTATCTTCCACCACCTCTCCATTTATTTCTTGGCACTCTAAGTTAGGTCATGTTTCCTTTTCTCGTCCCTCTCACATGATTAATAAAGGCTTATTAGGGAATGTTCCTCTAGACAAAGAACCATATTGCATTGCATGTAAGCTTGTTAAACAGTCTGCTCTTCCTTTTAATAAAAGTATTTCATCTTATATTGCACCTTTTGATCTCATCCACTCTGATGTTTGGGGAAAATCTCCCATTGCTACTAAGGGATGGTCATTCTATTATTTTATATTTATTGATGACTTTACTCGTTACACTTGGATCTATCTGTTCAGTTCAAGATCAGACTTTCTAAGAATATATACTGAATTCTCTAAAATGATCAAAACTCAGTTTGGAAAAGCCATTAGAGTCTTTAGAGCAGATCAATAAGGTGAATATACCTCTAATCCTTTCAAATACCTTCTCAATATGAAGGAACTCTTCTTCGGCTGTCATTCACAGAAACACCAGAGCAAAATGGTGTGGATGAACGAAAACATCGTCATATCATTGAGACTGCAATAACTCAACTTCTTTCCTATTCCGTTCCATCAAATATTTGGCTTGAATCTGTTCTCACTGTAGTTTATGCTATCAACCGAGTTCCAACCATTGTTATAGGAGGCATATCACCATATGAAAAATTGTATGGTAAGAAACGAAATTACTTTGAACTGCATATTTTCGGGTCAACATGCTTTGTCCTTCTTTCAGAAAGAGAACGTAGTAAGCTCAGAAAAAAGACCTCCATGTGTGTGTTTTTAGGTTATGCTATAGAACAGAAAGGGTATAGATGCTATGACCCTGAGAGTCGCAGGTTACGTATCTCTCGTCATGTTACCTTTTGGGATAAAATACCATTCTGGTCTCTTCCTAGTGCTAAATCGTCTTCTTTAGAAAGTTTCATATACATAGATCCTTTTGATGATCATTCTGCATCAAATCCTTCCTCATCAGTTCATTCTACCACTATTACTCCTCTTATCCCTCCTACCGAAGTTGCTAAGACAGATACAAATCACTCTATGGACAATTCCGACATTGCAAGCCCAAATCGGAATCCTAAGACAGAGGTTAGAACATTTCCTGCTCGTAATCGATAACCACCAGCTAGGTTTTTTGATTACCATTGTTCTTTAACAACTCTTTTGTCTATTCATGGACCAAAGAATTACAGGGAAGTTTCATTAATTCCAGATTGGAAAGACTCAATGGGAGATGAGTTAACTACACACAAGAATGCTGGTACATGGGACATGGTTGACTTACCTCAAGGAAAGCCTATCGTGGGAAGTAAATGGGTTTACAAGGTTAAAACAAAATCAGATGGTACACTAGATCGATGTAAGTCTCGTATTGTAGCTCAAGGATATACTTAGGAATATGGGATAGATTACGAAGAAACCTTTGCTCCTGTTGCTCGGATGACAACAGTTCGCACTATTTTAGCTGTTGCTCAGCACATAAATGGGATCTACATCAGATGGATGTCAAGAATGCATTTCTTTATGGAGAACTTCAGCAAGAAGTCTACATGCGTCCACCCCAGGTTTGAATCACTTGCCCAATCAAGTTTGTAAACTTCGTAAAGCCCTATATGGTCTTAAACAAGCACCACGTGCTTGGTTTGAAAAATTCTCCACAACTATTATACAGTATGGTTTCACTCAAAGACCATATGATTCAACAATTAATGTTCTTCCGAAAAACAAAGAAGGGAATGGTACTTCTTTTCTTGTATGTCGATGACATGGTAATAAAAGGTAGTGACACAGAAGGTATTCTTGCTCTGAAATCTCACTTAAATTCCTGCTTTGAAATGAAAGATCTTGGTCCCTTAAGATATTTTGTTGGTATAGAAGTTGATAAATCATTTGATGGATATTTCATATCTCAAGTCAAATACGCATCTGATATTATTCTTCGTGTTGGGTTAACTGATAGCAAAATTGCAGAAACACCTCTTGAACTGAATGCAAAACTCAACCTAACAGATGGTACAATTCTCTCTAACCCAACTATGTATCGTCAGCTTGTTGGTAGTCTTAATTATCTAACTATTACGAGACCAGACATTAGTTATGTAGTACATATTGTCAGCCAGTTCATGTCTGCTCCACGTACTTCTCATTTTGCTGCAGTTCTTAGAGTTATACGATATATAAAACACTACGGGAAAAATATACATCTACAACTGGAGATTTACAACACTTTTCTAAACATCGTAGAAAGTCCTATGTTTTACAACTGGTTTCAAAGGAAGCGTTGTCGTATATCATCACTACCAACAATTACGAACAAGGGGTTGCGCTAAGAAAACAAACGACAACTCCTTTAGCAAAACTGTTGTGATGACATTTAGGTATAACAACTTTGTTTCATAAGTGTAGTGACTTAGCCTATCACAATCCTCACAAGTGTTGTTGAAAAACACAAAAATATGATAATGAAAAAAACGTTAGAGGGGAGATTCGAACATGAACCTAATGCATGGATGTCTAGCTCATCAACCATCCTTACAGTTCACAAGTTTCGGTTTTTTTTTTTTTAATAGAAACGTATAACAACACTTATAAGTGTTGTTGAATTTAAAATATAGAATGTTGGAAAAAATTAGGTTTGGGGATTCGATCCTGAGCCTCTTGTATGGAAGTCTACACCACTAACCATACCTACACTATCACAGGTTCTGTTAAGTTGGTGGTTTTTTAATACACTAACTTTATGACAACCCTTCATAAGTGTTGTAAAACAAAATATAATGCTCAAAAATAATGCTCAGGTGACTGAGCCGAAAATAGCGCGAAGCATTCTTTGTAATCACATACATTCTTCTCTGTAAACAATCACATACATTCTATAAGACCACCCACTTTAAGCAAAGCATGCAATGCCTGCAATGAACTAAATGAATAAGTTTGGGGAATTATGGCAAAAGTATACCATCAGATTATAAGTTAGAAGGGAGGGAGCATATATATACGAATATAAGCATATGTAGAGCAATTATGCACAAGTTGAGACCAAGGCAGAATTTAAGTGGGCCAATATAGCAACCATAAAAACTGAAATGTCCCATTTTCTCTCCTCCTTCATCCGGGCTTGAGACCGGCAATGAAATGATATATCATTTACATTGGCGGAGTTAAAAAGGGTGTTATAAAAGTACAGAGCTAGCATTTTATAATTAAGCACACAAATGGAGCTGTTAACTGTCTTTTTGCAAGAAAAATACTAGTATTAGTAAAGAAAATACAACTAGAGTATGCAAGCTGCATTCTTACAACCTACAAACCTGTACATATGAGAACAGTGGTCTGCACTCTGCACTTTTCTGAAAAACATTACCATCTCCAAATCGATATTCACACACAAATGATGTTAACAAAAGAAGCCCTGAATTACCAACAGTAGAACATAGAGTTTGATAAGTGAGAAATACACAGGCCAATACACGCAGTCACATAGCACAAACTGCAATACTGATAGCAGCGAAGAAACACCCCATGTGCGGCAATAGTGGATACATCAAATATTCATAAAAGTGGCGAGTGATAGCAGCTACTGCTCCATACTCATTCTGAGTAGAAGCATACTTCACAAAGAAAGATCTTGCACTATTAATTAACAACTCATACAGAACTACACACTCATTTGTAGCAAAAACTTGAGAGTAGCGGTTGAAGTAGATTCCGAGAAGGAAAATAACACCAAATATTACTAAAGTAAGAATACAACACAGTAAAAAAGAATACACTAGTGATCTAACTTGTGAACTTCTTTTCTTCTTCTTTTGTTCTTTTTCTTTGTCGGAACCACTATGATATATTCCCCATCTTCTCTTACGTAACTCTCGCTCTCGTCATCCATTTGGAAACCAAGCATTGAAGTATCCACTGGTTGGCAATTTGTGTCATGCATTTCATTGTATTCCTCTAATTCATGGAAACCCCTAGGTGGTGGTTTCACCATCACATACCAATTAGATGTATTTGACTCTCGAGAATAGAAAACTTGTCGCGCTTGCTTTGCTAAAATGAATGGATCGTTACAGTATTGGTTCTTATGCTGCTTTAAATTGACTAATGTAAATCCATCTTCTACCTTCACACCAAAATTGGTGTGAGCCCAATCACATTTGAATATTGGAATTTGAAACATATGATTGTAGTCCAACAATAGAATTTCTTCTAAAACACCGTAGAACCCACTAGTTTCTGACCGTCCTGCAACTAAGGTTGTTGATTCAATTGAAACTCCACTGTTTTGTGTGACTCTCTTAACATCCTTCGTAATAAACCTAGTGTCATTGATTAGCAAGCCTTTATATGATACGCAGTTTTCTAACGGTCCATATGACAACCATTCTACCGTATGTGATACTGGCATGCCTTGTTCGATTTGCATCTTAACCTACAAATGTATAATCTCAGAACATAAGAATATAACTAAATTTGCTATCTAAGCATCAGAAGTTAGATTTATAGTGATGATGTGCCTAACATGGATTGTTCTGAGTGACAGAATGAAACAAAATCACACGTATTTGTGTTTTTTGTAGTAGTTTTCCGTAGCAGCAAAATGTCTAAGTGTTTAAACTATACTAAGCTGCATAATCTGACTAAGAGTGGACTAAACGTACCTTTTGTTGAAACCAATCTGCAAATGTGTCAGATTGTATGGAATTGAGTTGGTCTTCACTAGTAATTGCCCTCCCCGCTGAAGATTTTAACTCGTACATATGCATTCTAAGACAAAAGTAAAATTAGAAAATGAAGTATTAATTGACAGACCATTTTTAATGAACATGAACGTCATACTTACGTCATATATGGGTCAATTTCGGGTGTGTTAAAAAGCACATATCTGTGAGCTATCTTTAACTTCTCACTATCCATACGCACTTGGACACCTTTAGAAAGAGGACGTGCTGCCGGTGTGGAACCATTTTGAGTGTTTTCGTTATGCCTTTGCTTTACTCCTGTTTGTTTTGCTTGGGCCTTACGAATATCAAAATACCTAACACACTCCATTCCAAGATAACACTCGGCTATACAAGCTTGGGTTGTGCATAATTCTTTACATATTCTTTGAATGTCTTCATATACCTAGGAAAGTCGCGTATGCAACAGATTACAGATTAATTAAATATTAGTATCTCTAAGCTACAAAGGGCATAACTTTCAACACGAAACCAAAAAAACAGAAGTAATATAAATTAAATTGGCATACCTTTCAAATGGATACATCCAACGATATTGTACAGGTCCACATAATCGCACTTCTCGAGCTAGGTGAATTGTCAAGTGCACCATGACATCAAAAAGTGACGGAGGGAAGTACCTCTCCAACATACACAAAGTCTCAAAGAACTTCTACTTCAAGTTCTATTAATCTATGGAGATCAATTTTGTCCTTTGGCATATTTCGTGAAAATAAGAACATAACCTGAAAATTGCCTCCCTTGGCCCTACAGGTAAAAGTCCTTGCAAAGCAACAGGTAATATTTGTTGCATAAGAACATGGTAATCATGAGCCTTAAGAACACCTAAGCAACCATCTTTCGAGAAATGCTTTCTAAGATCAGAACTAGAACCATATGGAACCTTCAAATTTCTCAGCCTATTATGCAATATAGCCTTTTCCTTGTCATTTAAACAAGTATGGTCTTTGGTGGAAGGATCGTTTTGCCATTTATCTCTTTTGGATGCAATTCTGGTCTTATTCCCATACTCTTCAGATCATTGCGAGACTTTAGACCGTCTTTTGTTTTGGACTTTATATTCAATATGGTGCCAATGATACTCTCGCAAACATTTTTTTCTGTATGCATAACATCAATATTGTGGCGTAGTAATAAATCCTAGGAAGATGGAAAAAACCTAACATTAGTAATTAATTCTAAAAAGAAGTAAACGATCAGATATTTAATCTATGTGAAAGTTATAATGTCATGTTGTTGAATCTTAGGTAAGTATATATGCCTAAATGAAGTATGTCATGGCATTTGAGGAATGCAAGATTTGGAAACGCCAACTAGCTTAAATTGATGCATCATCGACTAATACCTAAATTCAAACTTTTATACAGCCAAAATAAATGTTTTGTCACTGGAGTACAATGATTATAATGTTTGCAAGAACAATATACAATTAATCAAGATATAATGATTTCACTAGCGCTAATGCGACTTAGTTCTGCACTTTTATATAAAGATATAATTTTCTATATAGAAAACAAAAAACAAATAATTTTCGAACTCATAAAATGCAATCCCTATAATGAATAGAAAAATAGGGGAAATAGTCTCGGTTACCATTTGCAAGAAGTTAATGATCTCATTATAAGAAACTTCCCATTAAATGCCACCAAAACAGACACTAGATAGAAATTACTCCTTAAGCTAATTTTTCATGTGTGCTGGGAGATTCTTATCCTCACTAAAGCTAATTTTGCAGTGTAATTAACTTCGTTTATGTGTTCTCTCACTTAAGCTAATTTGGCAGTGTAATTAATTTTGTTAATGTGACCAAGACTGTGTGCCATTTATATTGCATTTGTTGATAATGTGAAGTTTAGAGGCTAACACGGTGCAAAGCAGAAGAACTCATAGCTAAATATTGTTCATTGGGAATTGAAGAGAGAAGAACGAGCAGACATCGAACGATTGATTTGCTGGCCGCCGAAAGGGATTCTTGTTTTAGATCCTTGGGCAATCCCTTCAGGGCTGTCGGATTGTGTGAGGCCTGGCTAATCGTGGTTGAATTTATCAAGCGGTCCGTTTTGAGTCTTGCATTGTCTGGAGTTGCATGAAGATTGCTGCAACTTTGGTAGTCTCCCAGGATCAGAGGAAAAGGTTGCATCTATTGACGAAGAATATGCTTTTGTTTAGCTTGGAATGGGCCCTGGTACGAGATAAAGTGGAGATTAAGCTTGACTCGTTTGGGCCATGGCGGCCAAGTAAGTTTGAAGTTATGGAACTAACCTTCCAGTAAGGCAAGTCGAAGAATATCGACCTTTTGTTAAACACCCGAAGTTCAGTTTCATCATCATTTGCATCAGAAATAGCCGCATCAGCAACAACAACCCTTTTCCGCTTCCCACATTTAGAATTACCCACATTTGCACTTGCTGCTGCACTACTCTTGCCCTTATTCTTCTTCTTTTTCTCTTTCTTTTTCCTTATCTCCTCCTCGTTCTTCTCCGCTTTCCCAAAATCATTTGTAATACTATTCTGACATTCAAGTGCCGCTGCACCAGACATAACAAGTGGCTTTTCCTTCCTCTCAATCTCTCCATTAAACCAGTCTTTTTTCTGCCGAAGAGGATGATTATGACGAAGAAATCTCCTATGATTCAAGTAGACAGTTTTACGACTAAATGGCAACCAGTTTGAAAGTGTGTTTTCACCGCAAAGAGGACAGGCTTCCTTCCCTTTATACGTACATCCAGATAGATTACCATATGCAGGGAAATCGTTTATTGTCCACATTAATAATGCCTTCAAGTTAAAATCTGTTTTAGTAAACGAATCATATACCTGCACCCCTTTCTCCCACAACTCAATAAGATCATCAATCAAGGGCTGCAAGTATACATCAATGTCATTACCCGGTTGTTTTTTTTCCTGGAATCAGCATGCTCGAATTATGTTGTCACCTTGCATACACAACTGAGGGGGCAAATTATTCACCACGAGCATCACTGGCCAACAACTGTGGGTTGCGGAAAGATCACCAAATGGATTAAATCTATCAGCAGCAAGCCCAAGATGCAAATTACGGGGATCTTAAGCAAACTCGGGATACTTTCTGTCTATGTGCTTCCAAGCCAAAGAATCTGTTGGATGACGCATCTTCCCATCCTTACTCTTGTTCGTTGCGTGCCATATCAAGCTGCTTTCAGCCAGCCCGCTGATTGAAATAATCTCCTCAATCTCGGCACAATGGGGAAGTACCTAAGCACCTTCACCGGTATCTTCTTTGCGGCTTGTCTATCATGTCAGCATCGTCCATGTTAGATGTGTCTGCCTTCCACCTAGAATAATGACATTTAGGACACTCATCTGCATCTTTCAAATCTTTTCTAAACTAACAACAATCATTAACACAATCATGTATTTTCTGGTAAGTCAATTGATAAGATTTTCATGACTTCTTCACTTCATATGTTGAGCAAGGAAGACAATGATGGGCGGCAACAAGGAACCAATTGTCCTGAGAAGTTCGTCAAAAGATTTCCTAGATAAACCATTTAGTGTCTTGTGCCGATACAATTCAACAGTGATGGATAACTTTGTGTGTGTTTTACAATTAGGATATAACGGTGTGTCCACCTCTTCCACATGGTTTTCCAACCCCTCGTCTTGCACAAGTTCATGTCCCTGATCGATATGTGCATCAGCTTCAACATCAGCATCTACATGATATGAACCCCTTGTTGCTCCCTCGTGGTGTACATCAGTAGAAGTGTGTATAGTCTCCCCATGAAAAACCCACTCAGTGTATGTAGGATCCATACCTCGTTTCAGCAAGTGAAGATGTACTTCTTTCGGAGGAAGTGGGAAAGCGAGATTCTTACAATCAACACAAGGACAACTGAACTCCAAAGGATTTCCAAGTCTCTGACAAACAGTATCTATGAAATTCTTCAAGGCCTCCTGATATGGAAGATCACCCCTGCATGAAAGAACGACGAAATAATTAAGCACGGAATAACGCAATAAAAGAGGGAAAACCAAGTAAAGAATGTAATATTCTACACATATTAACCTTGGCCAATAAACCCAATCTTTATTCATCATTTTGAATGACTTGAATCTGCAAATATGTTCAGTTCTTCGATCCAGTTAAAAAAAGCCTTTCAATTTCCCTTCTCAACCAACACTAGAGCCACTTCTTTGGTTGGAATGTTGAATTTATTAAAGATTAATGGCACCTGGCGCAATCAAAATATGATAACCAGCATAAGTAACCATAATGGATTAACAAATCATAAGCTGTAACTTAAAAATTTTCCTTTTTTTCTTTTTAACTTACAAACTTGGAGTTACACATTGTAAGATATTTACATATACAAAAATGGGGATTGAGAATACATATTCCAGGGTGAGGTACTGATATGAATATTTAGCTAGCATATAGCAGCCACCTTGTTTAGTTTTTTATGTAGATAGATACCACTCACAATTTGCTATGAGTATCACATAGAGCAGACGGTCGCAAATCAATAAGCCGGATAGACCCCTTCGAGCTACTATACGCTAACGTATTACAATGAGTAGGGTGGAACTCAGCTGATGTTATAACCTCTGCAAGTACAAAGCTGGTAAAAGTTAAGAAAGCAATAACAAACCAACGACGGCCTTACATAACAGAAAAATGTCCAAGGATGGGGTATAGATGTACGCAAAAGTAAAGATAGATGGAAAAGGATTACTATAATGAGTTCTCTAAAACACAGAAGCATTTTGAAAAGGATTCGCAATAAACCATACTACTTTTTGGCCTTGCCCTGTTCTTGAAGTTTCAGCCCAATAACATTCTCCTATATGAAAGCAAATTTCTCTACTAGCTCTTATGTGAACATACTCAGAAAATCCAACGCCTTTAATTTTTCATGGAGAAACACGAAACATCTAATGTGATGGGGTGACCAGATAAAGTACAAGGATATCTACTTCCTTGAGAAACAACAAGAGTGCGCCTTAAACAAAAGTAAACAACGCATCAAGGCACAAGTTCTGACTTTTTAAAGCCCGCACGGCATGCGCCTTAAACGAAAGTTTTGATGAAGTGATTTCACCTTGGAGGAGGTTTCCATCTTTCCCTCCACTCAGCATCCACAAAAAACATTCAGGAACAGGGGCCAATCAAATCAACTAACACTTGGAGCAAAGGAAACTGAACAATGGCCACTCAACTACCTTTTTCAGTATATAACGATGAAAAAAATCAGTTTAATTGATCATATCTTCGAACTAGTATAACCAACCTTGTCTAACTTGAGTACATCAGGCCACATGTATAACCATTTGCTACTAAGAGTGCCTCTACAGCCTACGCAGGAAAAGCTTTAGACAAACTGGCCAATCAAATTGAAATCAAGTCCTTCAAACAAACTATTCGTGACTTTGTTTAGACAACATATGTCAATACTAGTTAATCCAGTTCAACTTCCCTTCAATTAACTACAGATGTGAGTACTAATTCTAGACATTCAACACACTGGGGCAGGCAATTCTTATTCGGCAAGCGGTACGAGGTAAAAGTCACTAAACACAGTCGCATGCAATTTACATAACATCAATCAGCCAAATCAGGAGAACTTTTCCTCATATCATGCACAATTTGAAACGTTATATGCTTCAAATACTTGTTATGTTTACTATTTGAGTTCAATTTCATGATGACAAGCAATCACATCACATCTACAATTGAACTTAGAACACACAAATGGAGCAATTGAACTCAAAAAACAGAATTTAATGCACTGAAAAAAAACCTTATTCAAAAAAAAAAAAAAAAAAATATATACCCTAAATTGAGCTTTGGTTACAGATCGATCTTCAACTTTGGGAAATTGGTGGAGGTGGCTAGTCGAGATATGGGTTACAGATCGATCTTCAATATTGTGTGATGATGATGAAGTTGGTGAAGAAATCTCCTGAGATCGATGAAGTTGAAAAGGATGGTAATGAACGGAGCTGTTGGAGTCGTAGACGATGAAGTTGCCGGGGGTTTGAGTGATGGTGGTGCTGTTGTACCGAAGTTGACAGTGGTTTGAGGTGAAGTTTCTCTGTCGAACACACTGGGGGAGATGCAGTTGAGGGAAAAAAAGAAAAGGATAAGGAAGGATTGGATATGAGAATGATGTTAAAGAAAAAAGATAAGAAAAACATTTAACGGTTGTAGATGAAATAGAATTAAAGAATAAATGAATGGGTGGTTATGATGTGATGATAGTTATATTAAAAATAAGATTATTATAAAAAAATTAAGGGAAAAAAAATAATTAAATGGACGGCTGTAGATGGAAATGGATGGTTATGATGAAGTTTTTCAACAACCCCCTTCCACAACTCTTAAGAAAGATTGTCTTAGGGATACGACAAAATTTTGTCTCTTACGCAAAGGATTTCTCATTCACGCTAAAGTCTAGTTCTGCAAAAGTTTACCCTACGTTTTATTTTCCCTCTCTTTGTTGGATTACTCAAATCAGAACAAAAAAATATATATTATTCCTAAAATACCCCTAAGCTTCTCTGATACGCTAACTCTTTCCCACTTTCACTTCTTCTAAACGATTGGACACCAATTTAGATAGAACCTTTCAGAACAAAGATTATGTATTATTCCAAAAATGCCGATAAGCTTCTATGATACGCTAATCCAAGTTTTCGACTTGTAGTAGTCCACTCACCACCAGGTTTCGAGCTCGGAGCCATGTTATGTCTCGAAGTTGCCAAAATCGGACAGGTTTAAGGGTTGGAGGAATATTATGAAAGCATCTTACCTATGGATCCATCTATTCATCGTTCTTATGAAGTCTATGACTTAGAGTAGTCCACTCATCGCTGAGGTTTCGAGCTCGGAGCCATGTTATGTCTCGAAGTTGCCAAAACCGGACGGAGTTTAAGGGTTGGAGGAATATTATGAAAGCATCTTACCTATGGATCCACATATTCATCGTTCTTATGAAGTCTCGACTTAGAGTTCTTATGTTTCCAAAAGCTCGGGGCCATGGAGTTATTATGTCTCATAAGAGTCCTTAGGAGGGTACATGTTATGAGATCTGAAAAAAAGGTTTAAGGGTTGGAGGAATATTATGAAAGCATCTTACCTATGGATCCCATATTCATCGTTCTTATGAAGTCTCGACTTGAGTAGGTTTCGAGCTCGGGGCCATGTTATGTCTCGAAGTTGCCAAAATCGGACAGGTTTAAGGGTTGGAGGAATATTATGAAAGCATCTTACCTATGGATCCACATATTCATCGTTCTTATGAAGTCTCTGACTTAGATGTAGTCCACTCACGCAGGTTTGTTTCGAGCTCTATGGAGCCATGTTATGTCTCGAAGTTGCCAAAACCGGACAGGTTTAAGGGTTGGAGGAATATTATGAAAGCATCTTACCTATGGATCCACATATTCATCGTTCTTATGAAGTCTCGACTTAGAGTAGTCCACTCACCGCCTTGGTTTCGAGCTCGGGCCATGTTATGTCTCGAAGTTGCCAAAATCGGACAGGTTTAAGGGTTGGAGGAATATTATGAAAGCATCTTACCTATGGATCCACATATTCATCGTTCTTATGAAGTCTATGACTTAGAGTAGTCCACTCATCGCCAGGTTTCGAGCTCGGGTCCATGTTATGTCTCGAAGTTGCCAAAACCGGACAGGTTTAAGGGTTGGAGGAATATTATGAAAGCATCTTACCTATGGATCCACATATTCATCGTTCTTATGAAGTCTATGACTTAGAGTAGTCCACTCAACGCCAGGTTTCGAGCTCGGGGCCATGTTATGTCTCGAAGTTGCCAAAATCGGACAGGTTTAAGGGTTGGAGGAATATTATGAAAGCATCTTACCTATGGATCCACATATTCATCGTTCTTATGAAGTCTCGACAATCGGGTTTAGAGTAGTCCACTCATCGCCAGAGTGTCGATCAGGAGCCATGTTATGTCTCTAACATAGAGTAGTCCACTCACCACCAGGTTTCGAGCTCGGAGCCATGTTATGTCTCGAAGTTGCCAAAACCGGACAGGTTTAAGGGTTGGAGGAATATTCCAATGGCACCTATATTACTTATGGATAGATGGATTCATCGTATTTACGAAGTCTCTGACTTAGAGTAGTCCACTTACGATTCTGCGGGTTTCGAGCTCGGAGCCAGGTTTTATCTATGTTACTAAGAGTGTTACCACCAATTGGTTTTTTTGTAATTTTCTCTAATCCAACGTACCAAAGTTAGGGGAAGCAAACACTACTAAATCTAACGGTGGGAAGCTTGTATTTCTTTGTTAAAAATTGTGTTTGTTTGCCAATCCGTATGCTTTTGCTTAGACCAATAGGAAAGTTCTTATTTTCCCGCCCCAGAAGCCCGCCCAAATTTGGTCACGTGTCTGCCCAAGGAATTTTCAGACAATATTTATTTTTGGACCACTGCAACGTGTCCTCTCGATGTTAATTCCCCCCAATATTTTCAGACAACGCGCCCAAATTTCACACACACATTGGAAAACCGTGTCTCACCAAAATCATTGTCTTCACCGAAATAAGAAAACTCTCTCACCAAAAAAAAAAAGAAAACTCTCTCACCTATCGCCATGTCTGCAACTGTGAAGCTCTAACCCTAACAATCTCTCATCGGAAAACCCTAACAATCTCTCAATCTCTCATCAGAAAACCCTAACAATCTCTCAATCTCTCATCAAAAAACCCTAACAATCTCTCAATCACTCAAACTCTTCAGAAAACCATAACTATCTATTAATCTTAGATCTCTTCAACTTTGAAGAAAACCCTAACAAATTTTCAAGAAAAGGATCTCACGAAGGGGTAATCTCTCATACTCTCAAATCTTAAGAGTATAAATCTCTTTCTGTTCCACTTTTCTATTTTAGTAATTTTGGGTTTTTTTTTTTTTCTTCACAGAAATAATTAGATCTTAACATGCAACTTAGGTTTTGTTGTTTCCATGATGAAATTGGAATTGGGTCCTATTTAATTTTGTGAATTTTCGATTTTAGGTCTTTAATTTTGGTGAATGATTTTTATGATGATTTTCATCATAATTTTGGTCTTTTGATGATTGTCTCTGCAGCTCATGTTCTAGTATTTTAGGTCTGTGTTAAACTTGATTTAAATTAAATTTGGTCATGTTTAATATGTTCCGTATAACTTAGGTTTTTTTGTTTATAGCTTCTTTAACATGATATATGTAGCTAATAGGTTGAGTTTCAGCTTATTTATGTTAATCTAGCTTGATAGGTGTAGCCTTATTCTCTTTAGGTGTATGATTTGATTATATTTTTGCCCAAAGCATGAAGTTTAGCCATTGTGATGCATGAACTATATTTAGCTATTCATATTTTTAGCCACTTGTGATGCATGCCTTGTGTTTGGAGTTGCAGGCATTAGACCTGTATTTCCTCCTTTGAGAATACATTTTGTGAAAATTGTAAACATTACAAGTCTCACTTTTCAGATTTTCATTTTCTTTTATCTTTTTAGTGCATTTTCATGCAGCAACATGATTAGCATTTGAGTCCTTTTTTTCTTCTATTGTGTTATGTGGTGAGTAATTTAGAATTCGTAAGAATTTAGAATTCTCTTTGGTTTTCTTGGTGTTGCGACAAGGATTTTTTTTTCTTTCTCTTTGGTTAATGATGATCATCATGTTTAGTAAGCATCCTTGCAAGATGTTTTTGAATTCCATTTGCCTTTAGTAGCATTCATTTGTGTTAGCTTTTGAGCCATATTGATAATTGGGTTATGTTTTTGCAAGGCATAATCTGCAATAATGAAGACTAACAAGGAAACAATAAAGAAGAAGCTGGTCAGGGAGTTGGCGATACAGGTAAAAACTTTTCATCTCAATTTCAGTGTAAAAAAATTTCTTCACCATATAATTTTAACTAGCCTATATGCATTGTTGTTTCGGATGAAAAACAAACAGTCCCAAATCGATAAAGGTTCTCCATCTAAAGATACTCTGCCACTCACTTCAAAGTTGCAGTCCCCTACAAAAACCAAGTCTGCAGAACCATCTCTTCCACCTGAAAGTAGGCGATCATCACCAAGGAACAAGAAGTTAAGCGATAAAGCATCTCCATCCGACAGGTGCTCAACTCTCTTCAAAGTTGCGAGACTAGCAAGGATACATTAAAGATGAAGGTCATCAAGAAGTTTGCGATAAAGGTAAAGACTTTTCATCTCAATTTCATAACAAACTACTTACCTTCTCATTTTAACTAAGCTACGGTTTTTGCGAGATGAAAAACAAGCGGAGAACACTCAACATTCCCCAACCGAAAGTGCTTCACTCACTTCAAAGCTGCAAACCCCGACTCAAACCAAGTCGCAGAACCATCTCTTTCACCTAAAAGTAGGCGATCATCACCAAGGAACAAGAATTTAGAACCAAGTGTTGCTGTTTCTTCTCCAACTAAGTGTGCGACAACTCCAAAGCGTTGTCGACAACCCGAAAGTGCTAAAGTATCGTCACCAACTACAAAGAGGCAGGCTACTAGGAAGAAGAATGTGCAATCCGAAATTGCTCAACATTCACAGTCAACAACTACAAAGTCCCAATCTAAAAGCTCTAAAAAGGAGATAATGAAAATTGCGGGAGTGGGGAGAAAGAATGTAAAGCGGAAACTTGACACAAGAAAGACGAGGCCCATGTCCGAATGTTCAACTTCGGGATCCCACACGACACTCTCGCAGATTTTCAAGACGAAGAGGAAGAGGAGGAGGAGGAGGAAGTCTGTGGAAGAGGATAACTCGATCATGTGGAGCATGATGTGGAAGAAGAGAATGGTAATGGTGATGAGCCTGAATTGGAAGAAGAAAATGATAATGGTAATGATGATGAACATGAATTAAAGAATGGTAATAGTTCGATAATGAGGAAGGTGAAGAAGGAAAAGAAGCGAAGAAAAGAAAATATGTTCCACGTGGTCCAACCGGGATGTATGCACTAAAGTTATATTCTGCTGATCCGAAGAGAAAAGTTTCCTTCAATGCTAATGAACAACCGATTGGTGATCCATCCGTGCAACTTGCCAAAGTGTGCTAGGGGTGCTTGTTCGGGAAACTTCCATTAACGTTCAAGGATTGGAGACTTGTCCCTTATGAAGCCAAAGAAAACATATGGAAGATAGTCTTGGTACGCAATTGATAACTCTTTAACTCTTTTCATTAGTCAACAATTATTTAATTCATAGCGTATTCTAATTCAAATTATTTAATTCTATTTGTAGAATCGATTCATTGTTTCGAGTGTTACAAAGACTATTATTTCAGCAAAATGGGAACTTATCTTAGAGAAGCAAGGTCAAGGAAAGTGGTTTGGTACTCGGACGCTTTGGATCGGCTACAAGGGGAAGAACAAAAGAAACGGTTGGAGAAGTTAATGCCCAGGACCATGACGGTTAGGGAGTGGGAAGAGTTTGTGAAACATGTAGACTCTATTGAATTGATTAAGTAATTTATATTATATAGAATGACTATATATTTGTATTAAAAACTTAAAAGTCTGTCTAATGATTTCTTTACTTTTCTATTCAGTCGAAGAATAAAAATGCAAGAAAATCGTTCAAAACACACCACCCCACATACCATAAGTCGAGAAGGTTACGCCCGATTGGAGGTGAAATTGGTATGTTCTACATTCTTGATATTCACCATGTGAAAGCTATTGCATCGTTAAAAATATAATTGTTTGAAGTTCTCTACAAAGTTTTATCTTAGAAATATTCGAGTTTCTTCTAAGCATGTATCAAGACTTTAATACCATGTTGTTATGCTATTCTTGATGACTTGTCATGTATTGATACATTTATTTGGCGACAAAAAGAGCAAAACACAACCAAAGAGATTGATAGAGATGTAACTGGAAAGTTGGTCATAAACGGCATAAAAGGAAAGAAACCACATCCCGGTGTTGTAGAAGCTTTGGTAAGAAATCTTCTCTGTTCCTTTGTTTTGTTTATGTGTGCTTGAAAAATGCAAAAATACACGATGTTTTACACACTTACAGGGGAAAAACTTGAAAAAGCTCGAGAAAAGTATGGTCTTGATTGTGGATCATCCGTGATGATGATATTCTTGCAAAGGCCTTTGGCGAGGACAAGAAAACTAAAGGGAGACTTAAAGGAATTGGTTTTGGAGCGACACGTAAAAGGTTGTTCTGTGATCCCACTATAAGATGATGATTAAAGAGTGTCGGGGAATCTTATAAAGCACTTTGAGTGATCGAGTGGTGCGGTTAGAGGTGAGAATTTAACTTGTCTTCTATTAGGTCTCCTTTTCTTGATGAATTCAAACTCGATAATGCCCTCATACTGGCTGATTGGTCTTAATATAGGGAATGAAATCAAAATGTGTCTCGCCAATGGAGTCTTACCTCTCGCATGTCAAGTCATTAAAGAACAATCATGAGGCTAGCACTAGCGCGGGAATATTATTTGTAATGAAAGAGACTCAACCGATACCACTCCAAGTCATGTTGGGGAGACAAAATAAGGTTCAAGTGCCAAAGAGATTCCAAGTTTGCAAGATGTTAAGATGGTACAAGGAGGACGAGGTGGTTGCGGAGGCTGAAATTGCTGAAACAGATCCAAGTAAGGCGATACATGGAAGGCCAATCGGTCTTGGAGCCTACACTGTATGTGTGAAGGTTGCTTATGTGGAGGATGCTCTTGTCTAGCAAGCTACTCTCAAGTCGAACTGTTCATGATGTTTGTTTCAAATTTTATCACATGGCCCAAGGATAGAATATCCTACCAAAAGACTTCTTGATTTTCCGTGATCTTTTTGGAGACTTATCTTTGATCTTTTGGAGACTTAACTTTTGGTAACAAACATATCACTTGCCACTTTTCGTATGTTTTGTGTATATCACATTGGTATGTGAATGCTTTGCCACTTTTTGTGTATATTACATTGGTACATGAATGCTATGACTCGGGGTTTGGTTTAATTTGAATGAATCTTTCAGTTTAATCCAGATTGTTTCTTTACATTTCACAACATAAACGTAGTGACAAAAGTGAAATATGTATGTAGGGTCTTATTCACAAATATTGCGAAATAGTTTATTTACAATCATAACTATGTGTTGTCAAAGATAGTCCTACTACACATAGTATAGTTGTATCAATGTACTTCTACAATGCTAACAAGTGTCTTTCATTCGTAATATTCACAATACTAATAAATGTTGTGTTAAAAATTTCTACTACCCACGACAATGATTGTAAAACAAATCTTCTACAATGCTAACAAGTGTCTTGATCGTAATATTCACAATACTAGTAAGTGTTGTGTTAAAAATTTCTACTACCCACGACAATGATTGTAAAAACAAATCTTCTACAATGCTAACAAGTATCTTATTTGTAATATTCACAATACTAATAAGTGTTGTGTTAAAAATTTCTATACCCACGACAATCATTGTAAAATCAAATCTTGCAACATCGGCAGAGGAGTTGTTCGGAATAGTTATACAACTCAAGGAAGTGTAGTGAGAGGAGTATTCACAATACTAATAGACGTTGTCTTCCAGGTTTCAACTACATAAGCTAGATATTGTGAAACACTTACTTTACAATATAAGTCTGTGTTGTCCGAGATAGTTCGACAATTCATACAAGGGTTGTGCAAATCTTATTCATAATACTAGTAATTGTTGTTACATATGTTTCTACGATATGCTACTTATGTTGTCCACGATTGTTCTACAATACAAGCAAGAGTTGTGTTAGGTTATAAAAAAAAAATCGAAAGAGAATCACAACTTTGGCAAAATATTGTCGAACTATGAATCACATCACCCTTTACAACACTTGTCAACCATTGTAGAAAATCTTGGACTTTCTACAATACCCCCGTTCCACAATGCATCAAATGGAGTTGTCGTAGGGGTACTACAACTCTTATCTAGTGTCGTCAATGATGATTTTTAACGTAGTGAAAGGAACTTTATACCAGGGGTTACATTTTTCTTCTACGTCAGATCTTCGTCTTCGTGCATATACAGACTCAGATTGGGCAGGGGATGTTACAGATAGACGTTCTACCACCGGATACTGTTTGTTTTTAGGCAACTCTCTAATTTCATGGCGCAGTAAGAAACATTCGGTAGTCTCTCGCTCTAGTGCTGAGGCTGAGTATCTATCTATGGCACACACTACTTTTGAGATCATTTGGTTAAGATGGTTACTTAGTGACATGGGCATTCACTCAACCGAGTCGACTCCTCTATTCCGTGATAACAAAGTTGCTATCCAAATTGCCCATAACGATGTCTTTCATGAACGTACAAAACATATAGAAATAGACTGCCATTTTGTACGTCATCACTTCAAAGCAAAGACCATTGTCATGCCTTATGTTCGATCCGAGTTGCAACTTGCAGATCTCTTTACGAAGTCTCTACCTTCTCCCAGGATGAATTTTCTGATAAACAACCTCAAGATGTGTTCTGCACCATCTTGAGGTTGAGGGAGGGTGTTGAAAGATATGGAAGATATGGAAGTTATGACCGTATATTTGATATTATTCTTGATTCCATAGGCATGTATATTCTGTGATAATTAGTTTGTATTTTCACTTATCTATTTCCTTTTATTGTGCTAACAACTTTGTATAAGAACTGTTGTAACCTCTCTTTCATTATATTGAATATAATGGAAGATATTTCTCTTCTATCAGAATATACATGCCATGACTAACTTTGTCAGTAGCCACAAGTTAATCCTGGATAATCGAACTCGCTAATGGTGAGTGCCCTTACAGATAATCACACCCTCCTAGAGATTGGTATTATAATCCAGAAAGTTGAGTTTTTCAGGATCCGTCTCAATTTATAAGTGTAACCCCTAAGCTCATTCTGGTGTCAAATCATGCTCATATGAATTGTCATAGGTCTTATATATACATATCTAATGCATATCTTTGTCCCACTTTACTTATGTTCCCTTCATCGATAGCGCGTCTTTTGATTGCCCAAGTTCCTATTTGTGTTAACAAAAAGGAAGTACATAACCATAGGATTTCAGAAGTCAGCTTTGTAATCTATCTTGGTGTCAATACGAGTTGCGTAGACGAGAGAAGCTTGTTTGAATTCAAACGTGGCCGACCGAAGATACTTCCATTTCTTTGAAAAAATAAGTTACCTGCTCAAGAATCATTTTTTTGTACATATTCAGTAATACTTGAACCACAATCATGTCACCAAATCCTCCTCTCCAGTTTCACCATGGTGGTACAGTGATTGTGACCTTTGTACCTTGTATACAAGGTTTTGAACCAGAACTGTAAAATAATTTTTACCACCTCACATTTTTTAGCATGGACGGCCATGACATGAAACGCATATGCAACATTGATAATATTCGGTCAGTACGTGCAAAGCAACATCTCCATATCATGAGATAGGGATATGGAGCACGGAACCTCCGATAACAAATACCAGCATCATTATGATATCTTCTCTCAAGTAAGATTTCAGATGAGTGGCAGCATGAATACTTCAAGTGAAATCAAGGTTTTCATATGAGGAATTGTTTGGTAAACATGTTGAGGAAACTCCACAAGCATCTGAAACAATAAGATTGGTATGATGACTAAAAATAAAAATAAAATAAAAAAAGGTTTAGTTGCTGTCCGGAATGAGGTGTTATATGCCTTATTGGAACTTACCTAGAGAGTGAAGGAATAGATACAGTGCTCCAGGTGATTCTTTTGTATATCATTGTTCAGTTTTTCCATTTCCATTAACATTTGAAACAAAGATACCAAGGTTACACGGATACCAATGGGTCACAGTCACACAATATGTTCTTCAACTCAATTATTGGGCAGCAACACCTTCCTAGAAGTCGTGTCATCAAAAATTTATTAAAAAGAAAGCCTACCACTTAACATGACATTATATATATATTTCAAGTATTGGCTGTCGATGTGAACAGCACTCCTTGTTGATTTTTAAGTTCATAGTTGACATTAATTTGTATGGATGAACAAACACTACTTTAGTTTGTATTGTACAGTTCTATATATTCATAGCATTTGATCTCTTGCTAAAGGAGATAATTAAGGAAAATTGTCATTAACTCTTTTCTTTCACATAAAATTTTTCTTGTTGCCTTCTTCGCAGTTGAGAAAAAAGCATGTCGTTGTATAATGATCCAGAGTTGTTTATTCATCACTACAAGAGCGGATGTTTTGTAGTGAGGTTTACGAAAAAGTACAATGTCCCTCTTATCCGTGGAGATATCAAGAGTGACGCATTACTAAATTTCTCTAAACATCTTTCTTTGGGAAATAACAAAGAGAGCGATTACGACGCCCTCAAATCTTGGTTAACTGAAAATCCTGATAAGACCGTTAAGTGTGTAAATTGTCAAGGTTTGGTTGTTTACTGGAATTATTCTAAGCAAACAGGTACATGGTCACGAGTAGAGGAACATGATTCCTTTAATTTCTATAGTCTACCCGGTGTTTATCCTTTTCATGCTGCGGAACTTTCTGTTGAGGATAAAATTTCCGTTCTAGTAGCAGAAAACTTCACTCTCAAAGAAAAGTTGAAGAATGAAGTTACAAATCTACAAGAGCAGCTGAACCAGGAGAAGAATGCGAAGCAAGTACTCGAACAACAAGTTATCTATTTGACAAGAAAAATCGAAGAGTGTTGTGGGTTGGGAGGTAGATTCCCCAACGTACAACCATATGCATGACTGGTGAAGTGAAACAGTCCTTTGTGCTTAATTATTTCATTAGTCTTTGTTGATGAAAAAAAAAATTCAAAAAATTCACCACTCGTTTGTGTGTTGCTTTTGTTTATGTTGCACTTGGGTGTGGTCAGAGGTTGTAAAAGCTATTCCGATCGACTTTCATCAACTCGTAATGTAGTTATTTGAAATTTATGTTTGCCTGCTTCTAATTAATTATAATTCTTGCTGCATTGCACCGAGCTCCAACACATAGGCACTCAAATCTGATGAACATTTGCTTTTCTAAGATTCCTTATAGTTATCAAAGCTCGGTAATTGTAACGAAAGAAACACAATGAAAGCACAAGTACTCCCAAAATTGCTGATCCGTATGAATGCAAACCAACCAATTAGAGAAAAGCACAGCGAGCATACAGATTGTGTGTTTTCTCCGAAATCAGAAACCTATCTAACGTCGGTGACTCGGTAAGATTCTAAACCGCCTTTAACTCCGTTTTGGTAGGATGACTACTAATATAAATACCCACTAGTACATACCACCTCTATCATCCACAGAGTAATAGAAGCCCCTAATTTTCATTCTCCACGTAGTTTCATCAATGGCTCGTACTAAGCAGACTTCTCGTAAATCTACCGGAGGGAAAGCTCCTAGGAAGCAGCTTGCCTACAAGGTATTTCATCTCTTCTACTCTACTTATTTCTGATTCTGCTTTTATTCGTTAGATTTAGGGTTTTCTTTTATAGTTTTTGATTTTCTCAATGGTTTTTGCGGTTTATTGCTTTAGGTTGCAAGGAAATCAGCACCAATGACTGGTGGAGTTAAGAAGCCACATCGTTATCGTCCTGGAACTGTTGCTCTTCGTGAGATAAGGAAATACCAGAAGAGTACTGAACTTTTGATCAGGAAGTTGCCCTTCCAGAGGTTGGTACGTGAAACTGCTCAGAATTTCAAAACAGATCTTCGTTTCCAGAGTCATGCTGTTCTTGCTCTTCAAGAGGCTGCTGAAGCTTATCTAGTTGGATTGTTCGAGGATACCAACTTGTGTGCTATTCATGCGAAGAGAGTTACAATCATGCCTAAAGATGTTCAGTTGGCGAAGCGTATTCGTGGTGAAAGGGCTTAAGTTCATAGCCTTAAAGTTCAGTTTTCTTAGTTTTCATTTTTTTTTTTAGGGTAATGGAGAGAATTTGGTTTTGCTTTGTAAATAAAGCAATTTCGTACTTATTATAATTTTTTTTTAAAATAATCTCTGGTTTCATGGATTTAGATACAGTAGTTCTGAAATATGATCTGTTTGGTTCTTGAATCTTGATATATAGTAACTTTTAAGGGCCTGAAATGGCATTCTGTTTAACTTAGAGCTCTTGATAGTAGTAATATGTAGCCACAAGTTAATGCTGGATAATCGAACTCGCTGATGGTGAGTGCCCTTACAGATCATCACACCCTCCTAGAGATTGGTATTATAATCCAGAAAGTTAGAGTTTTTCAGGATCCGTCTCAATTTTATAAGTGTAACCCCTAAGCTCATTCTGGTGTCAAATCATGCTCATATGAATTGTCACAGGTCTTATATATACATATCTAATGCATATCTTTGTCCCACTTTACTTATGTTCCCTTCATCGATAGCGCGTCTTTTGATTGCCCAAGTTCCTATTTGTGTTAACAAAAAGGAAGTACAGAATCATAGGATTTCAGAAGTCATCTTTGCAATCTATCTTGGTGTCAATACGAGTTGCGTAGATGAGAGAAGCTTGTTTGAATTTAAACGTGGCCGACCGAAGAATCAATTTTTGTACATATTCAGTAATACTTGAACCACAATCATGTCACCATCTGCTAAATTGAACTGATGTAGTAAGTAATCGATAAAGTTGCCTGACATGTGCCGGATCTGAATCATTCGATGCAACTCTTGCAGGTTCTCCGGCACAAGTACTATCCAGTACCTCTCTTCTTCTTCGCATCCCTTTAAGGCTCTAATTGTGTGCATGTCAGTGCATTTTGGTTGTATCATCAAGAAAATGGTTTACCGAATGTGGTACGGAAATTGCTTGGGATGCATGATGCAGTGGTCAACTTTGTACTCAATGAGGCAATTCATTGTCTTGATTGTCTTAAATTTGTTACACCACCTGTACCGGTTTCTGACTTACCATTATTAACCCAAGAGTTAATTGGGAACAAGGCAATAAGGTTATCAGTTTTATATCAGGATAGGAATGGTGTCTTAACTAGCAAGGGTCAATCAAGCGGTGAATGGAGCATTTATTAGGGCCTATGATGATATTGTACGAGAGGTTTGTGCTTCTAAGAAGTTCTGATGATCCAAGTGAAGGGAAAACAGGTTCTTTATAGTGATCTGGATGCAATTCCGAATCCAATTGTACAATGATTTCTCCTCTCATTTCGACCAGGATCTTGGTACTCATTTTTTCTTGTTAAATATATGATACTATGTTATTTTATTATATTTTTTTTGGGCAATTTTGACTGCCCCCAAAAAATAATCCACTTAAACTGCCCCCCATTTTACAAAACATTTATTCTGCCCCCATTCTGTTTATTCAGAGGTTAGTTCACTGTTTGGGCCCACTTTCTGAACCTGTAAAGTCTTAAATGTCCTCAACCCATCATGTAAACCCTAGTTAATATGTTGATGATATTTATGATGATCCCGGGTTAGTTTTGATGGTAGTAGATGTATTTAAGAAGCACAAGTTTCGAGGGGAAATGAACATCCTAGGTTGTGCCACGCCTCTCACTTACTGTACACCTGTGACACGCGGTAAGTTTCCCTCCACTTATTACCCTAACATCGATTATAGAAAAGAAGAATGAGAGAGAAGGGAAAATCAGTTCATCTCTTCATCTTCTCTTTTCTTCCTCTCCTGTTAGCTAACACAAATGAACCTAATCACCCACTTAAACTTTTTAATCTCTTTCTTTTATGTTTACAAATCACTATTCGTTGCAACATCATTTTATTTTTATCTCTGTATCAATCTATGGTGATGGATAATCATCGACATAAGTAAGCTCCGATTCTTAACAACATCATTTTATTTTTGGTATTTTGATAAACCCATGTTGGGTATTAGTTGTTTGTTAATATTTTGCTTAAAAGTGTTTTGATGTTATTTTATTTTGCTTAAAGTTAGTGTTTTGATGTAACATGTATTTGGTGATGGAATAAGTATGATGATATATTTGTTTTTATGATCGAATAAGTGCGCATGTAACTGATCTAGTTGAAAAACGAGTGAAACCCATGTTGCATGCGTGATTTGTGTGTAAAAAAGTGCATTTTTGTTATGTTTTTGTGTTTTTCCATTAGTTTTACTGGGTAAAGTAGTATTTGATTGATTTATGTAGATTGCTTCAAAAAAAAAAAAAAAAATGTTGATTCCTTGCGCTTGTTTTTATCGGTATGCTTGCTTTGAATTCTGTGAATGGTCCTAGTTGATTATATTGTAATTTTCCCTCTAAAAATCCCTAATCTTTTGAGTTATTGGGTTCATTATTGAATCCTTCCAGTGATCTGTGTTGCTGATTTATTTAATACGGAGAATGTCCAATTGATTAGTTATTTCATATTGTCTATTCCATTTTGCAGGGCCATTTATGATTACCCATGGAAGAATGTTCGCATTTACTACAATGGGACTTGGGGACCAGTCAGTCCAGGCCAAAGATTGACCTTTTTAGACTACAAAAATTCCAAATATTATGAGTTATCTCGAATTGATGGTGATTTAATTAGTTTAATTGATCTGTTAAATACAATAAGAGATGATCTTAAGTGCTCTAAGGACTTTAAGTATGAACTAATTTGTATTGTTGATGGCGCTAAGGTTACCCCTAAAGATGATTTTGGTTTTTTTGATTTATGGAACTCTTTGGTGGATGATCATACTGGTTTTATCAATATGATATTTGCTAAAACTGGTAGTGGTGATGGTCATGTGGTAACTGGCTTATTGAGGGATGATATTGTGAGTCCACAGCTGTCCCAAGTTGTCAACCTTAACAGTCCTTTCAGAGGACTTAAGACTACTCCAAAGAAACCTGTGAGCAAGAACACTCCTCATAAAACATCTCCTAAGGTTGCAGTAAGAAGAAGTCCAAGGTAACATTGTTTTCAAGTTTCATCCCCTTTTTTAGTGTATAAAAATTATTTTAATAGAAGTCGAGTACCAGAATTGATTTGTTTTTATTTACACAGGTTAAATGCGGTTACTCCTGTGGGATCTACTGTCACTGTCACTGACAATGTTAGGAGGAGGTTATCTCTTGGTGACATGTATGACAGTACTCCAATTGTTGTATCTGACAGTGAAGATGAAGAAGTTAATGTGATGAATAACACTGAACCAAGTGTGGAAGATACTGCCCATGTTGAGTTTTATTCCTCTTTTTGGCAGGATGCAATTGAGGTGGCAGATAAGCTTCAAATAAATTTGGTGCCAGGTAACAGTATTATTTAATTTTTTGTACACAAATGTAAATTAATTTTGTCATAGATTGAATGTGTCATTTTGTTTCTTGCAAGGTTCATCTACATCATTGAATGTAGGTCAAGGAGGAGAATCATTGTGAACTTGCTAGGTTCATCGTCATCTTTCAATGCAGTCCAAGAAGGAGAAACAAATACTCGTAAAGTGAATCGAATTTAAATGAAGTGCCTATAACTTGAATCCGAGGTGTTGGAGTTGGTTCCTTGTATAAGTGATCTTTAAGTTTGGATGTTGAAGAACAAGAGCAGTTTGATGTTGAAGAACAAGAGCAGTTTGATGTGGACCAGCAGGTGGTTGGAGTTCCTACAAGTTCAGATGACGAGAACTCGGATGACGATGATGAGAGGATCCCCTCGGCACTATTTGGAGTTTGTTGAAAAGGACTGACTAGGGCGAGATGGCGGTGATGAGAATCCTCAAGAGATACCTCCCCCCATAGATGTTGCAGTTAATACTTGTTTTCTTGATGTGCATCATTTTAGGCATTTCTTAAGAACTTATGCCATAAATGCCAAGACAGCTTATGTACTAATTAAAAATGAAAGTTATAGGGTCAGGGCAGTGTGTAGAACCAAAGATTGTCCATGGCTAGTGTATGCTAGAATTATAAAAAATGAGAAGACATTCAAGGTTAGAAAAGTTGTTCTAAATCATAATTGTGGAGGGGACAAGGATTTTAGAAATCATTTGGAAAATCCTTTATGGATTGCAAATACATTTGAGGATGTGATAAGAAGGCATGGAAGTAGTTACAAGCCGAAGATGTTGAAGGTAAAAAGTTTTATTCACTCTATTTTAAGGTTAACTGCAATTATCTTTCTGTCACTGATAGTATGCAATTGGCTGATATGTCTAATTTGATTAATGCAGAGTGACTTGTTCAAGCAGTACACAATTAATGTGCCATACTACAGGTGTTGGAAAGCCATTAACATTGTGATGGAGAGGATTCATGGTAACTATGCTGATAGTTACAAGAGAGTTCCTGAATTGTGTAGACAGATTTTGAACCACTGCCCAGGTTCGATTGCAGAATATGGAACGTCACCAGAAGGAAACTTCACTTACTTGTTTGTAGCATATCAAGCATCAATTGAAGGGTTTAACAATGCTTGTAGAACCACTATTGGCCTTGATGGTACATTTCTTAAAGGAAAGTTTGGAGGAGTTTTGCTTGCTGCTATAGCATTAGATGCAAGAAATGGTTTATTTCCTTTGGCAATTTTCATATGCAGGTATAGTAGTTTTGTCTTCGAACTTTAAGTTTGTAATATCCATTATGTTGATTCATTTGATTCTTTGCGGTTGTGAAGATGAGGAGAACTGGACGACTTTCTTAAGGATTTTAAAGACCAGAATAGGTACGAGACGAGCAGTAGGAGGCTTACCTTTTTAGTGACAGACGAAGGATCTTAGGCTGCCGGTTGCGAGGTGTACCCTACAACTCATCACAGTTACGCCGGACATATGATAAAGAACTTCAGTGTCCGAGTTTAAGGATGACATCTTTGTTGGTATAGTTTGGAATGCTTTGCCAAAGCATTCAAAACTAAGCACTTTGAGAAATACATGGCGGAGTTGTGGGCCCCGTGTCCGGGTGCATGGCAATATTTGATGAAAGAAGACCCTACCTCATGGGCTAGATCACGCAGTTTGACCATTGGTGAAGTGTGAATATGTCAACAACAACTTCGGTGAATCCTTCAATTCTTGGATTCTAGAGATAAGAGACAAGCCTATCTCATAGTTTGGTGGAAGCGTATCATGAGATGATGATGACCGGGTTCTACAATGAAGAGAGGAAGCAAAAACTTGGATGTTGGGAGAAATTGTTCTGATGTAGAGGAGACGATGAATGACTTGGCTAAGAGGATAAATGAGTTCATAGTCGATGGAGTTGATGGAAGTAAGTTTGCGGTGACAAGTGGGACGAATGGTAAGTTTGTAGTGGATTTGGAAGGCAAACAATGCACTTGTATTCAATGGCTGACTAAGGGGGTTCCCATGTATTCATTGTGTGGTTGTTATCAAAAAGTTCATATTCAACTACAAAGAGTAAATACAATCCTCATTATGTTCTGCATTTAAATCAAGTTTTTCAGTTCAATTTTATTGGCACTAACTCATTTGGTACTTGGAAGGTACACGAGTCCTAGGTACTTTGTTGCAAATTTCAGGGCGACTTATGCAGGAGCTGTGTTTCCTATTCCGGATGTGACTGAGTGGGAGGATCCGGTTTAACTCTTAACTCACATTGTTTTCTTTTCCTTTTTTATTCACCTAGAAGTATTTTATTAATTCAGCGCATGTGATCAACTTATATTGTTTGCTTTTATTAAAACTAACTTGGATTGTTTATTTTCTTTTAGGTTTTACCTGCGCTTAAACCACCAATTGTTAAGAGAAAGCTAGGAAGACCAAGAAGGAAGAGAAGAAGAGGCAGAGATGAATATGAACAAGGTGGTCCTTCAAATAAAAGGAAATGCACAACTTGTAATGTTTCTGGCCACTACAAATCCACTTGTCAGGGAGGTCTTACTGCTAAAGAGAAGAAAGCACAAGCACTAGCAAATGCGAATATGAGCCGAGGCAAATGGCAAGGGGAGGTAGATTCATGTGCCGGACCAAGGTGCAAGTAGAAGTGCAGGCGGGTACCCGGTTCCGCTCCCGCTAAGAAGCAAAGAGGTAGGCAGAAAGGTTCTAAGAACAGGCCAAAACAGGTTCCTCCTACAACTACATAGTCCAACTGTTATTAGTTAGTATATATAACTTTGTGTGTATTTTGAAAAGATAGTAGTTCTTGTTATAGCAACCGGTTTTTTTTTGGAACTGTCATGTAGCAACAGTTATTTTTTGATAGTGTTGCGTTAGTAACATTCGGTGATGGTGTTGTGATGGCAACACTAAGGTTGACTGGTTGTAGTTTACTTATCTTTTAACTGTCAGGTGTATATTGTTTGCAAAACAATCATTTCACTATGTAAAGTATCTGAAAAAGAAATATATATGAAAACACCTTTTTTGTTACATTGTCTCCATTACGGTTCTTGTTTGTTAGTTGTGAATGTCTCACACGGTCGGAAAAAGAACATGCTTTTATCATTTTGAATCCTGTAGTAAGATGCTGCTACTAAACTGGCTCATGTTTTTGAGGTTAACATATGCTGAGTTAAGTGAGTGCATGGGTTGAGGACATTTTAGACTTTACAGGTGCAGAAAGTGGGCCCAAACAGTGAACTAACCTCTGAATAAACAGAAAATCATGATCATGACAAGGTGTGAGACCATCATTTTAAATTGTCGTATATCTCCCCCCTCTTTAATGCCAACAGCCCTAGACTGAAAACGCTAACCTTTTTTCGTCGTCACCGTACTTTTCGTCTGCGCACGTATTTTTGGTACGTCGCACGTATTATTCATCTAACACGTATTATTACATGATACAGACAATGGTTTGAATTTGGATCGAAATTGTTTGTTACTGTTGTACAAGATGAATCCAAACGACACAGATGGATACATCCCAAAGTCGTTATGCCACTCGAAGAAGCGTGATAAATTGATAATTGATGACAGAAGAACAGCGAGCTACTGAACCAGAAAGGTCTAGCATTCGCGGTAGAAATGGCGGAGAAAACATGGCAGATGAGGAGATATTGCTTCAAAATGAACGTAGGAGAAATCAATATAGAGCTAGGCAGAGAAATGTGGAAAATACATGTCTTTATTTGTGTTATACATATGGATTAGAAGGTTGGATTCCCGTGTTTATGACTAAAACTACTAGCTGAATTTTCAACATGTACGATAGATTAATAGTGAGGCTGTCATGGAAGAGCAAGGCTAGATAAATAATCATTTTAACTCTCTGCGTGTTTCTTATTAGGGTAATGTAGTTCTAACATGTTTGTGGCGATTGGTAGGGCGATTGGATTTTTCAGTAGCGGGGAGATGAAGAAGCTTTCCTTCCCATTTGTAATGAGAACTAATGAGAACTGTAATGAGAACTGTATTGAATGTATATGTGAAATCATGGTTGATCAGTGGATGATGTTAAGTAGCTATTTAGTTCTTCGAAGTCCATAAATTCAAGTGGCAGGCCCATAAGGTGTACTACTTCATTGTACAAAAGAAAAAGAATCAAAATTTAAGCTAGGAGCGCGTTTATACGTGCAAGTGCGTGTATTAGAAACTCAGCTTATGACGTGCAACGCACGTGCACTCTACTTGTGCTTGTAATACTAAAAATGATAGGAAAGCCAACCTAGAAATACCGATTTTCTCATTGGACGAGATTAACTAATTATGTAATTGGCTTTTAGATATAGTTTCTCAAATTAGATAAGGATTCCAAAATTACAGAAAATTAATTTAACGCACAACAGAATCAAGTACTAGCATTCTCGGCTGCAACATCCACATCGATCATTGCCATCATCACCCAGGCTTCCATCTTCTTCTTAAATTTTAGTGGTTCAAGAGAAACAGAAGACTTAGATTTCTCATGATGCAGCAAACTAAACTCATTTGCAACTGATAAATTGCTGCATATCAACCATCTTGAACCTACCTCGAGCCTGTGTTATGACATAGCATTACCATCATAATGCAGCCCAGCAGGATGTTAAGATCATAGCCCAAATTTTGGAGCCCATTAATATATCAGCCGACCTTTATATATAATGTGTTGCACACCAACTTCAAAGCTTTTATGTAGATGGTTAACTGAAAAAAAATGTTGATAGTGAAGTTATAGGGTGCACTCGCCTGTTTGCGGATAGCCTAATCATCTTCGAGTCAAAAATCTACAATCTTGGTATAGGGGCGGCATGATTTAGTAGAGGGGCGGCATTCTAATAGGATAAAAAGGGTCATTACATGATCATTCAAGGTGTCCCTTATAAAAAAAATACTGGAAATGACAAATCAACCCTCATTATTGATAACCTAGTTTAGTGATGATAATCAAGTTTAGTGTTAATGATTAATTTCACTTATATTAACTCAAAATCAAAACTAAAATCGATTTTTAGAGTTAAAAAAAATAATTAGAGGAGAAGGTCAATCTCAATCAATTGAAGAAATTAACCAATAAAATGAAGAACCAGGACCTGAAAATGACCGGATTTACTTCTAAATTAGTCCCAACTAGCTTTTTGTTGCTCAAAGTTATCTAAAGTACGTAAAAATTTCAATTTATTTACATTTTCAGAGTTAATTACGGTTGGAATTTTGCTCATAACTAACCGTAAATCGAAGTTACGGTTCGTAAAAGATGAACTACCAACCGTAACTGGTTAAATTTGAAGAAAACCCAATCGTAAAATCAATTACGGTTGGTAACTAAATACTCGATACCAATCGTAACTCAGTTACGGTTGGTAAACAAATGCTCGATACCGATCGTAACTCAGTTACGGTTGGTAAACAAATGCTCGATACCAACCGTAACTCAGTTACGGTTGGTAATTAAATGCTCGATACCAACCGTAACTGAGTTACGATTCGTAAACTAAAATAGTTACCAACCGTAACTGAAGAAAATTCTCAGATATAAGAACATACGGTTGGTAATTGAACTATTACCAACCGTATTAACATCAAAATCTCCGGTTACGGTTCGTAATTGAGTTAAAATCAACCGTAACTCGCATAAACCCAGAAATTTCAATTTCAATTTTCATACAAAACCCTAATTTTTGATACAAAATTAACTTAAATCCAACACGATAAATTAAACCCTAACTGGGTTTTTCCAAACATTTTTCAAATCGCCGATTAATCGAAGACGATGAAATTTTCGGTTTTAATGGAGGTTACGGTTGATGGAGGAGAAGAGAAGATGAAGAAGAAGATGAAAAAAAAAACTGATTTGATTTTTTCTGATTCACTAGGTTTAAAAAAAATTGATTTGATTTTGGTTGATTTAAGGTGAGGGTAATCTAGTCAATTTACATCCCCTTTAGGACATCCACTAACCAACTAAAGGGACATTACTATCACAGTGTCGCCCCTCTACTTAATCCTGCCGCCCCTATACCAAGATTGAAAATCTATTGGGGAAAATGTAGACCGCACCATCACCTTACACACGAGCAAAACACATAACAATGACGTGTATCATTACCAATTTTGTTTTTCAAAGGTTAGCGAAATATTTAAGAACCGTTTTTTGGGGACCAGCCTTTTTTTTGGGGGACCATTCTTTTATAAGGCCATCTACCCTACATTTATAAGGGATGTCCTAAAATGTGGACATTACTAATTTGCCCCCAAACCCTAATTAAGATTATCACTAAAACGGTTTTAGATTATTAACCTAATATAATCTATTAACAAAAACAAAAAAATCAGACCTATCCCAAACAAGTTTTTCTTCTCTTCTTCTTCTTCTTCCTTTCAACATCGTCTTCATCGATTAATCGTCGATTCATAAAATTTTCATCGCCGATTAATCAATCGACTGTAAGAATGGTTCTTCGAAATCAAACCAAAAAACTCCCAGGAACAGGTCCCCCATTAGGACATCTAGCACATCAGAAACAAGTTCAAATTTAGGAAGAAGTGGAACCGGAAGTTAGAGGCATCATCGAGTATCAAAGACGCAAGCCGAAGCCTGATTCTGCCATGGGACCAATCCGCAAGTATTTTCCAACAAACCCGTAACTTTTAATTTGATTTTCATTGCTTCAATTGAATAGAAATCATCAAAATAGGGTTCAAATGGCATTTACAGTGCATTGTTCGGTTAGGACGATTTTTTAAAAAACCCTAGTTTGTTAACCGAACTCCCTGAAAGGAAGAACACGAAGAACAGTTCGGTTCTATAGGATTCAAAATTATCTCACCGAACTTCCAGTTTTGTTAGTTCGCAAAGAAGCCTATGACTTTTTTCTAACCGAACTTAACCAATTTTACAACAATTGTTTTTCCACATGTAACCGAACTCTGCTATTTTGCCCACTATTTTCAGTTTTTATGTAACCGAACTGTGTTGTTTTGTTCGGTTTGTTCGCATAAAAAATCTAAAACTATTTAGTAACCGAACTTTACCGAAAAAAGAAAAAAAAAAATCAATGTAACCGAACTATGCTATTTTTCCCAATATGTTGACTTTTAATTTAACCGAACTTGTCCAACTATGTTGAGTTGCATACATGTTGAGTTCGGTTTATTCGCAAAAAACCTTGAAAAACCGAACTCTTCATTAATATTGACCAATGTTGAGTTCGGTTTGTCCGTAAAAAACCTTTGGTAACTGAACTATACTATGGAACACAAAATTAGAGTTGGCCTATTTTTCGTGAACTTTTGCTATTAATCAAACCTTACGTTGAGAACCCTTATGTTGCATCTGATTTAGTGAATCATTTAGCGGTTAAGCTAATATCTTTTGTTTTCTTGATTAGTGGAAGAGGCAAAAAATCAAACCAACCTTTACTGGAAGATCTTAGAACTCCCACACCTCGAGGCAAAGTACATTGTGATGCCGGTAACCGTGGAACCAAAAATGCTAAGTATAGAGGTGGGTCATTACCGGGTGTTGTCATCCAAGATGGTGTTAATAGAGATAATTTTGACAACGTAATCCAACAAGTTAATGAAGAGATCGTGAAAGAGATGGCCAGTCAAGAACATCATCAAGGTGGATAAGGTGAACCAGCTGAAGGAGGAGGAAATGAGGGTGCCAACGATGGTGAACCAGCTGAATGGGGAGGAAATGAGGGTGCCAATGATGGTGAACCAGCTGAAGGAGGAGGAAATGAGGGTGACAATGATGATGGTGAACCAGATGAAGGAGGAGGAAATGAGGGTGACAAAGATGAGGAAGATGGAGATAAGGATGATGATGAATCGAGAGGAGGACTTGGTCAAGAGGAAGACGAAGAGGAAGAGGCACAAGTAGAAATAGTGCGAAAGAAACCTAGAAAGACGCCTAAAAAGCCTTGTGCTAGATATTCATACATTCTTGATGACAATTTTTTTTTGACGCCAAAGATGCCAACTTATAGTACTCCAAGAGATGGAGGGGAGGTATTGATGGGCTACAAAAACTCATGGGCTGCCAAGATCTTTGCGACAAAGGTATGGTTCAATCTTAACCATCAAGATTTCTCAGTCATTTTATTATATTTTGACATATATTGTTCTTTTCTATATATATTAGTATATAAGTGTTGATGGTGGTTTTTAAACAAAGGGTAAAATCATAAAACCCCAAATAACCTAATGTCACAAGTGACACATTTATTAGGACTTTTAATGCATGTAGTCAGTAATTAATAGGGGTATTTTTTTCAAATTAGGGTTACATCGAACAAAACCCTAATTCCCCTCCGTGCCAGTGGCAAATCATGCCAGCCACACCTAGCCCAAGCTAGCCGCACCTCTATGCCAATGGCAAAGCATGCCAGCCATACCAAACGCGCCGAAGCATGCTAGCCGCACCTCCATGCCAATGGAAAATCATGCCAGCCACACCTAGCCCAAGCTAGACGCACCTCTATGCCAATGGCAAAGCATGCCAGCCATACCAAACGCGTCGAAGCATTCCAACCATGCTAGCCGCACCTCCGTGCCAAATGGCAAATTATGCCAGCCACACCTAGACCAAGCTAGCCGCACCTCTATTCCAATGGCAAAGCATGCCAGCCATACCAAACATGCACGCCGAAGCATGCCAACCATGCTAGCCGCACCTCCGTGCCAATGGAAAATCATGCCATCCATACCAAACGCGCCAAAGCATGCCAACCATGCTAGCCGCACCTCCGTGCCAATGGCAAATCATGCCAGCCACACTTAGCCCGAGCTAGACGCGCCATGCCAAACACACTCTTCCTTGGCCCTAGCTACGCTGGTCACGCCATGCCAAACCCAAACACCCTTACAGCCACGCCATGCCAAAGTAGCGCCCTCACCTAGGCTTGCAAACCATGCAACCCAGGCCAAATTGGCCACGCATGCCATTGGCACATGCCAACACGCACCGCTGGTAGCTTTTTCTACCAAGGCCACTCATGCCATTGGACATGCCAACAATTGCCCAAATCGCCACGCATGCCATTGGCACATGCCAACACGCACCGCTGGTAGATTTTTCTACGAAGGCGCAACCCAAATTGGCCACGCATGCCATTGGCACATGCCGGTAGAACACGCAACCCAAATTCGCATGCCATTGGCACATAGCGTTGGTTTTTGTGGCGCGGCCCAAACTGGCCACGCATGCCATTAGCACATGCCAACACGCACCGCCGGTAGCTTTTTCTACCAAGGCGCAACCCAAATTGGCCACGCATGCCATTGGCACATGCCAACACGCTCGGTAGTTTTTTTTACAGTGGCGCGGCCCAATGCCACGCATGCCATTGGCACATGCCGACACGCTCGCCGGGTAGCTTTTTCTACTGGGCGCGCCCAAACTGGCCACGCATGCCATTGGCACATGCCAACACGCTCATTGGTAGCTTTTTATACTAGGGCGCGCCCAACCGGCCACGCATGCCATTGGCACATGCCAACACGCGACCGCATGCTATTGGCACATGCCAACAGCGGTTTTTCTACCCAAGGCGCCATTGGACCCAAATTGGCCACGCATGCTATTGGCACATGCCAACACGCGCCGGTAGCTTTTTCTACCAAGGCGCGACCCAAATTTGCCACGCATGCCATTGGCACATGCCAACACGCTTTTTTATACCAAGGCGCGACCCAAATGGCCGAGCATGGTAGATTTTTCTACTGTGCCCGCCCTAATGGCGCGCCATTGGCACTTGCCAAACGTCACTAAAGGTGCATTGCCACTTACACTCAACGTACAACCTACCACCAAGGCATGCCATTGGCACATGCCAACACGCTCGGCATTGGTAGCTTGCAACCCGCAACAAAGGCATCCGCACATGCCACACGCGCCACTAGCGGCGCCACTTGCACTCGCAACCCACACGAGATATCAAAACAAACTGGGATGCTTTCGTGGTTTTGGGCCACGCATGCCATTGGCGTGAAAAGGAATGCCAAATAAATGAGGAAATAACACGTTTTCACCCATAAACACCTGGTAACCTCCTCCCATTATTTATACCATGAGGCGCGACCGACTTGTAAAAATAGGCCGAGCATGCCATTGGCACATACCAGCTTTTACACGCATCGATACAAGTCGAGTAGCTTTTCTTCAACACCTTTCTTTGCTTCCCTCCCCACCCTTCTCCTCCACTAATGGCCGGACACGCCATTTCTTGGTTTGGCACTTGCCTATAAACACGTCACATTTGTTTAGGGTTTAAACCAGTTTCTCACCACCTACCGAATTTACCGAAATCGGCGAAACGATTTTGCCTATAAATAATTGGCGACCACGGCGGGAGGATTGATCTATCGGTTACAATACCAACTCCGACTCGATTTCGTTTCCCGAACGTCAAATCCCAACATGGTGGAACTCGAGTCCGGAGCGGCCGCCGAGAACACTCCCACAGTAACGCATCCCTGATGTTAGCGTCTCTCCCAATAACGTTGTTGCATCACCGGCTGACTACAGCAACATTGAATGCACTTCCTCAAGTGTAACACCGCCAATCACCAGGGCTAGAGCCGCTGCCTCCTCTAGTGTCTCGCGCACAACCCTATAATCATGGAAATGAAAATATCTCTTCGGGTGTCACGCCACCAGTCACCAGTGCTAGAGCCGCCGTTACGACCCCAAATGCTTCGTCTAGCATGGCGCCTCCGACCACAACTAAGGTTCCAACTATCCCGCCGACGGGACGAGAGACCGGAGGGACCAGAGGAAGTCGTCCTTACGTCACCATCGCTGATTTGATGGAACGACAAGAGATGCTCGCCAGCCTGGACGGATATGGTTTCAATGCGAGTAAGTACTCATCTTTATCAAGACCCCGACGAAACGGCTACCACGTGAGTCGCGTCCTCCGAGCCATTTAGGAACGTCTCCAACAACCCCGACGCCAGCACCTCGGTGGAGCACGCCTCCACGGATGAGGAAACTCGCACTAGAATCCAGTTGGAAAGAAATCAGCCGCCCAACTTCGTCACGAAGGAAGATTTGGAACAACTCCTACGCAACCGAATCAAGAATGATGAATTGGACATGCATCATCACCAACCCCCTTACCCATCCGAAATGCAGAGAATCCCTCTCCCAAGGGGGTACTCTTCTCCTCAATTTACCCTGTACGATGGTACCGGGAATGCATGCGAGCATGTCTCTAGTTTCCTGGAATCCCTAGGTGAACATGAATATAATCACGTTCTCCGTTTAAGGGAATTCTCAAAATCACTTACTGGAAGGGCGTATACATGGTATAACAACATCCCACCGAACAGCATTCCCAACTAGAGTAGCATGGTCATTGCGTTTTACAAGAAATACTTCTTCGTGTCTGAACAAGTTACTTTCTCATACCTCGGAAGAATGTACCGGTGGGATAACGAACATCCGAATGATTTCGTCAAAAGGTTCAGGGTTCAAGCACTCGACTGTCACGACCCATACATGACAGAACAACAACTGGTGAACGCATTCATCAATGGTATGGTTCCAATTTACCGCGCCCTGTTAGAAAACTTGCGCTTCCAAACGTTTTCCGAACTCCATGAAGCCGCGGACGATGCAACAACAAAGCACCAAAGATTATTGGAAAGAGCTAGGCCAAATCGAGCCGAAGACACGCGTGAAACTCGCGGGAGTAGACGCCTCATCAGCAAACAATTTAATGCCGCCTCATCCTCCGTGAACATAGTAAACGAAAGGGGAAAAAGGAAAGCCCCAACTACGAGCCACCGGCCAAAACGTGAAGCGCCGCAAGAATCGGGAACCCCGACACGAAAGACCGTCACTAAAACTCCCATGCAGCATCATGAGACCGAAGGAAATACCTTTGATTTCCCGTTTCCCATCGAGGAGGTGATTGAACTCCTAGAAGCCTGGGTTCAAGATGATATTATCAGACTGCCACCTCTCAGACGTCTACCAACTGAGGCTGAGATGGCGAACCCCAAGTACTGCCATTACCACAGGTTAGTTCACGACCCGACCAGCGATTTCAACAGACTAAAGCATATTTTCAAAGAAAGGATAGAAGCGGGAGGACTCCAACCAGGAGATGAAAGAGTGCATTGAGACCCACTCCCAATAAGAAAGCTGCGGGTCCTCGGGGACTCCGTACACGAGACTGTACAATCCATGATGCAACATGTATGCGAAATTCTCTATCTTTCCAAGGTGCAGCGCCAAGATATTTTCGCAGCTCTCAATCGTGTTTTATCCGGCAAACGACTTTTTCTCTCATCGGAATCCACGCCAGGGGCCCAAGCTTTCCAAACAGGCGGAGCAAAGAAGGAGAACTGGGGACTGCTGACCACGTCCCGTTTAAGAGGTAACGAATTTGACGACACGCTCATCGACACGGCCTCTGACCACAACATCATTACTTTCAAGACACTAAAGGCAGCAGGATTTACAAAACAAGACGCTACATATTCCCCGTCTGTGATTAAGAGCTTGAGAGGAGAAACTTTGAACACGCATGGCTACATCAACCTAGAGATCAAGATGGGAGACGCTATAACGCATAGCAAGTTCCACATTGTCAAAGAACTAGATCATGACTTGATATTGGGACGCTTATGGGTGCTCGACAACAAAGCAAAATCGGGTGTACACCCTCTGCCGACGTCCACGCCTGAAGGAATTCCCAACAAATCATCTCACGGGTTATCGCATCAACGAGCTATTGAAGGAACCCAGGCCTCCGGAGAGGACCCGTTGGCGCTAGCTCATGATTTTCAAATGCAACTAAGTCTGACCAAGCAACCTATTCTGCAACTAGTTTTTCCTTTCCCCATTCCGTCATGGGGACTCGGCGCGATTACTGGCACAAACGCTGTCAAGAAATGTGAATGGGGAGCTGGACCATTTGAACACTTTGCAAGAATCTTGGAAACTTCTATTGAAGCCAACGAAGTCAAGACTCAAATGGTTGCACGACGTCTGTACCCGTTTTCAATTGGAGATGTAGTGGTTAAGGGAAGCTCGTTTCAAGTTGGGAAGATGACAGTAAAAATGGATTTGCCCAATGAAGGAGAAGACGAGCCGTATCTGGTTGCGGATACCCTTTTGGGAGGATATTGCAAGCTCATCAATGCAGACACACCTGAAGGCGTGATAATTCACTCGCGATGGCTCAAGGAATCCAATCCCTAAAATCTTTGTACTTCCCAATCACTCCCCCTTTTAGTATTTCCTTTAACAATTCCTCTTAATAGTTGTAATTCCCCAAGATGAATACACCGTTTGTATTTTTCCCTAGGGATTCCCTTTTTGTCAAAAAAAAAAAAAAACATAAATACATCTCTTTCCAAGCGAACCCTCCGATATCAGAGAAATACATCAGGCAAACCCAGAAAACCATTGCAGAGCCATCATACCACAACCTCTTTCAAAAAATATATATGAAGCAAAATGTTGACTGATGAAGAAGAAGGAAAAAATGAGTTTACAAAAAAAAAAAAGGGGGACACCAAGGGAACTAAAGCAGCTAACAGGAATAACAAAAGGGAAGAACTAGCCCTCGAAGGACGGAGTACAAGTCCCCTCGGGTAAGACTATCTTCAAGCACTTCCCCCAAGAATCCCTCGGGCAACAAAGGTTCCATTCAACGGTGTTAGCAAAGACAACCTCAACATCCCATCCCGAAACGGCCACAGTGGCATCAGTGTCTTCACCAACGACCGGTCCAGCATACGCCACCATGACCCCTCCGGTATCACCAACGACACCTTTGGCATCAACTTCAGAAGGTATCTCGTTTCTATCATATGCTCCTTCGAAGTTTTTCTTAGCGATACTTCGGAGAAAGTTTTTTGATTTATCCACATCAGAGTTAAGAATCATGGCGCTCTCCTCCAATACCACCACATGTTCACTTTTCCGTCGTTTCAACCTAGAAACGGTCCAATCCGCCCCATACCCGGATCGAGGAAAGGCTTTGCCACACTGAAACCTCTCAACATTCCAAGATTCTTCCTTGTTCTCTCGCCGCTCCTCCATGCTCACTGAGCCCAAGAAAGTCCGAACACGCACCTGTTCTTTATGGGGATAGACAGAAGGGAGGTCCTTAATGATTCCACTAGCTTCGTGGAATGGAGATTCAATCCCAACCAATGCCTCCTCAAGAGAAGAAGATCGATCTCTGCCAAGTCTGAAGCCCTTCTCCGAAGAGTCAAAGGTGCAGCCATCCCTGGAGGGTCCCATCATACGCTGCAAAAATCTGGGGAAAATGATCCAGTTCCATCATATCTATACACATATAAAAAGAGGATAACACGAACGGAGAAGAAGAAGAAAACATACTTGGGTATGATCTTCTTAGCCCGAATAACCCTAGTCTGGGTGCTTTTGCAAGAGTCAGACCTCGCGCCTTCACCTGAAGAATCTGGCTGGTTAGAAGGTGATTCGTCTCTGTGCGACATGATGAAGAGGGGAAAATTCAACAAGAAGAACCCTTTCTCAAAAGAGGGAGATGATGCAATTACGTTGGGTATGAATACGGAAACTTAAAGAAGGAAAGGAAGTAATGATGGGCGTAACGCTTCCAGATTTTTGGCATGGGTGATGCCCCCGATTGAAGCCGCGCGTGAAGGAAGGCAAAATAAGGAAACTTTGCTATCTGTAAGAAACACTTACTCCCTCCTTGTTTTCACCGACCCTATCAAGTTGCACCGGTCCCACCAATTGCGCCAACTTCCCAAGGACCGCCCAAGTCGCGCCAGCAAGCACGCACAGCTTCCCCACCTTGCGCCGGTCCCACCAGCTAGCACGCTCAGTTTCCCAACTCACGCCAACTTCCCAATGACCGCCCAAGCCACGCCAGCAAGCACGTTCAGCTTCCCCACCTTGCGCCGGTCCCACCAGCTAGCAAGCACGCTCGGTTCCCAACTCGCAACAACTTCTCAATGCCGCCCTGACTTCTGTCACTCACGACACTAACTTCCCAATTGTGCCCGACCTCCCGATTTGCGCAAAACTGCCAGAGTCAAGGATTCCAAATCCTATTTATAAAAGGTCAGACGAGCCTCCTCAATTCTCTTTACGGTTTGCTGTTGATAGTTTGTCACCATCTTATGCTTACCTCGCAACAAAGCTCCTGTTCCGAGCTAAGCAGGGGACTTAATGTTGATGGTGGTTTTTAAACAAAGGGTAAAATTGTAAAACCCCAAATAAACTAATGTCACAAGTGACACATTTATTAGGACTTTTAATGCATGTAGTCGGTAATTAATAGGGGTATTTTTTCAAATTAGGTTACAACGAACAAAACCCTAATTCCCTCCGTGCAAGTGGCAAATCATGCCCGCCACACCTAGCCCACGCTAGCCGCACCTCTATGCCAATGGCAAAGCATGCCATCCATACCAAACGCGCCGAAGCATGCCAACCATGCTAGCCGCACCTTCGTGCCAATGGCAAATCATGCCAGCCACACCAAGCCCAAGCTAGCCGCACCTCTATGCCAATGGCAAAGCATGCCATCCATACCAAACGCGCCGAAGCATGCCAACCATGCTAGCCGCACCTCCGTGACAAATGGCAAATCATGCCAGCCACACCTAGCCCAAGCTAGTCGCACCTCTATGCCAATGGAAAAGCATGCCAGCCATACCAAACGCGCCGAAGCATGCCAACCATGCTAGCCGCAACTCCGTGCCAATGGCAAATCATGCCAGCCATACCAAACGCGCCAAAGCATGCCAACCATGCTAGCCGCACCTCCGTGCCAATGGAAAATCATGCCAGCCACACTTAGCCCGAGCTAGCCGCGCCATGCCAAACACACTTTGCCTTGGCCCTAGCTACGCTGGTCACGCCACACCAAACCCAAACACCCTTACAGCCGCGCCATGCCAAAGTAGCGCCCGCACCTAAGCTTGCAAACCATGCAACCCAGGCCAAATTGGCCACGCATGCCATTGGCACATGCCAACACGCACCGCTGGTAGCTTTTTCTACCAAGGCGCGACCCAAATTGGCCACTCATGCCATTGGCACATGCCAACACGCTCGCCGGTAGCTTTTTTCTACCTGTATGCCCAAACCGGCCACGCATGCCATTGGCACATGCCAACACGCACCGGTAGCTTTTTCTACCAAGGCGCGACCCAAATTGGCCACGCATGCCATTGGCACATGCCAACACGCTCTCTGGTAGCTTTTTCTACCAGGGCGCGGCCCAAATTGGCCACGCATGCCATTGGCACATGCCAACACGCACCGCTGGTAGCTTTTTCTACCAAGGCGAGACCCAAATTGGCCACGCATGCCATTGGCACATGCCAACACGCACCGCTGGTAGCTTTTTCTACCAAGGCGCGACCCAAATTGTCCACGCATGCCATTGGCACATGCCAACACGCTGTTGGTAGCTTTTTTACCGTGCGCCGCCCAAATCGCCACGCATGCCATTGGCACATGCCAACACGCACTTTGGTAGCTTTTTAGACCAAGGCGCGACCCAAATTGGCCACGCATGCCATTGGCACATGCCAACACGCTCGCCGGGTAGCTTTTTTACCAAGGCGCGGCCCAAGCGGCCACGCATGCCATTGGCACATGCCAACACGCCGCCGGTAGGTTTTCTACGCATGGGCGCATGCCAACACGCCCAAACTTTCCACGCATGCCATTGGCACATGCCAACACGCACCTTCCTGGTAGCTTTTTCTACCAAGGCGCGACCCAAATTGGCCACGCATGCCATTGGCACATGCCAACACGCTCGCTGGTAGCTTTTTCTACCAAGGCGAGGCCCAAACTGGCCACGCATGCCATTGGCACATGCCAACACGCTCGCTGGTAGCTTTTTCTACCAGGGGCAACCCAAATTGGCCACGCATGCCATTGGCACATGCCAACATGCTCGCTGGTAGCTTTTTCTACCAAGGCGCGACCCAAATGGCCGAGCATGCAATTGGCACATGCCAACACGCATCACTGGTAGCTTTTCTTACCAGGCCACGGCCCTAATGGCCGAACACGCCATTGGCACTTGCCACACACGTCACTAGCAGGCATTGCCACTTACACTCAACGTACAACCTACCACCAAGGCATTCCGCACATGCCACACACTCCACTAGCAGCTCTGGCATTACCACTCGCACTCAAGATGCAACCCGCAACAAAGGCATCCCGCACATGCCACACGCGCCACTAGCAGCGCCACTTGCACTCAAGGTGCAACCAACACTCGAGATATCAACACAAACTGGGGGATGCTTTCCAGGGTTTTTGTGACGGACCGGAAAATTACGCCTTTGGCGCGTTGCCCCGCAGGCCGTAATCTCCCCGGTGCGCCATGATGAAGCTACGATCCGGTCTCAAAGCTAGGCAAATGCACGTCCAATTGCCCTTGTGCATGCTCGTGGAGCATGACGCAGCCTAACTTAGCTTCCACACCATTCCAACTTACCCTTGTCCCGCAAAAAGGGTTTAAGGCCATAAGGCCAATGCCAATGCATTTTTTATGCGTCTGCGGCTTTACCTTTACGTAGGGAATTCATAAATGAATTTCCTAGCTAGCTGAGCAACCGTCACATTGCCGTGTCTTGTCCAGCATAAGCCTTAGACTTTAGCGTAGGCCACACTAAGCCCTTGCCATTTCCCACGTTACCTCGCTACCAACTCTTTATAACTTGATAGGAAGTATGTGCATCCACTGGTTAGCATGCAACTAAGCCTCATCAAGTACGGCCACAATCATCTCTTGCATCGAGTTGCCGAGCTTAGATGATATGAGGGGCCAGAATGTCGCAATCATCTCCGAATTAGATGATATGAGCGACAAAGTGCTGGACCGGCAATGCTGCAACTCATTGCGGCTGCCTACGACCCTTCCCTACTCTAAAGGGATCAAGCACAGACCGTAGTTCATCCGTGAAGGACGGAAAAATTAAACCAAATCGTTTGCAAGGTGTGGCCTAGCAAAAACGCAGAATGGCCGGTTCGTATAGGCCATTCCGCCAAGATGCATAATGATTATGCATCATCGAGTCCAGGGCGTGGCATAGTGATGCCAACGCATCAAATACCCTCTTCGAAAGGCTACGCAACTATAAATGAGTCTTAGGCATCATTTATGCTCTTCCGGCTAAGCTATGAAGTTTACTTGGTACATAGTCCGCATATGCACCTTCAACCAACTACCCCTCCCTATATATGTCTTAATGGAATTTCTACAAGTATGAAAAGGGAGCATATTGACATGCTTGCTTCACTATTCATGGCCGTTGCCATATATTCTCAAGGACCGGCAGTGATTGCCGAGTCTCCGTTGTTGCACAATGATTGTGCACCACTCGTTCCGTCTCGCGCACAATGATTGTGCACCACTTGTCTCTTTGCACAATGATTACACACAACGATTACGTATAATGATTGCGCACACCCGGTCTTCGATCAAGCTTCTGTTTATTGCACAATGATTTCGCTGTAAGATCGATCCCACCTACCCAACTGGCATAATGCATCATGATGATGCAACATTGGCCCTTGGCCAAATGCCAAACATAATGCGCCATTTTCGGGCGATAGATTGGCCTTAAGCCAATCCACCTTTTTCACGCTGCTAAGCTTTGGATGAAGCTTCATCTCAGTCCATAACGCAATCTTTTAGCATGCGCCATGCTAAAAACACGGGGTGTTACAGTTTTGGTTTGGCGGTTACAGCTTGCAACGTACACTACGCTCACATTAAGAAAGCGTGAAAAAGGAATAAAGTGGTCAAATAAATGAGGAAATAATGGTGAAAACGTTTTCACCCATAAACACCATGCGGTTACCACCTCCTCCCATTATTTCACCCTTTACTCTCTTCCTTCATAAGGCCGTGGTACGTTTCAATCTCGACTTGTATAAATAAGTCTTACCTATTTCCACCGAGACGACAAGTCTCGGTCGGGAGAAAAATACAACACTCTCGGAAAAGGCAATTTGCAAGCTATCCAAAAGCTTTCATCTCTTGCAAGCTTCCTAAGCTTTCACTTTCTCGATACAAGTCGAGACACTACTCTCCTGCACTATTCTCGCCTCAACACCTTTCTTTGCTTCCCTCCCCAAATCAACCCTTCTCCTCCACTTTGTGACCGAAGCAAGTCCTGGAACGACCATTTCTTGGTTTAGGCCGGACTTGCATTGATTGATCTCTCGAATCTATAAAGTGCTCACGTGCAGCACATTTGTTTAGGGTTTAAACCAGTTTCTCACTCACCTACCGAATTTACCGAAATCGGCAGAAACCATTTTCACCTATAAACAATAAGATATGATGTTGCTTTTGTAGGATCATAATAATGTTGTTCGTGTTTTGAAACGTCAAAAGAACAAGAATGGAATATAGAAAATGAGTGTGATGAGGTCCTCTTTGCGGTATTTGACAGTGTACTATGGAACGGGATACAACATGCGCACCAAAAATTTGATGATGTCACTGTTACTGCATTTTCCGAGAGGTCTTATCCAGAGACGGATACCTTTCATCTACCTTTTGGTGAGATGGCAATAACTCCGAATGATTGTTTTAGAATCACAGCCCTACCAATTACGGGAACAAGTGTTCGAGATGGCTACGATCCCTCGATGAGTTATGAACTTCTTGAAAAGCTAGTCGAAAGGTGTCTAGGATGGAGCGATAAAAAGGCACAATGTGAGTTTAGACGAGCTAACAAAGAGCCTAAGGAAGGTGATGAGTATAATGAGTTTTAGGAAGACCGCACGTACAAGAAGAATTTGAAAAGATCAAGCTCAAAACCTTGTTTGATGAGTTTTCAGGGACGAAAGATTTGGTTGCTGAAGGAAAGTTGGTGATGACATAGGAGAAGATTAAGCACCATGTGACTGCTTATTTGTTATATCAACTAGGAACCATTTTCTTCCCTGACAATTCAGGTCACGTGGTAAATGCTCATTACCTCCAGCTATTGGACCCCCTGAATGAGGTGAACAACTACTCTTGGGGCATTGCAGTTCTTTCATTTGTTCAAGAGGAACTCAGAAAAGCTTCGAGGCTTAAGAGTCTATATTTTGGAGGCTTATACACCCTTGTTCAGGTACCCCGTTAAATTATAGTTTGTGTGTTTCAATATATAAGTGAATGAATGTGTATTGTTAATAATCATATTGCGAATGTATTATTTGTTGCCTCTTTTTATAGGTTTGGGTGTACGACCACTTCCCTAAATTGCAATTATCTCATGCTCACACTCCTTGGCCTTATGGGAAGCCTACAACTGGTAAATATGAATTTTTGAACTCACATGAAAAGAATAAGAAAAAAAAAGGTGTTGGAGTTGAGGTAGACATTGGATAAGTTAACAGTGGAAGATGTGGTTTTCCATCCTTATACCATTGCATCAGATGAAGACGAGGAGGATGTTGAGGTTATTGATTTCTCACCTGTTGCGGCGTATAATGTACCGTTTTATCATCCTGGAGGTTGTACAATGTATATTTCTCGAAGAGTATTAAGACAAGTTTCTTGTGTCCAAAGTGTCCCACAAGTGGAAAACTTCAACTTTAAGGTGAAGAAGCAGGGAACTAAGAACACCGAGAAGAATTTCTCCCCCAAATACGATCCTTCTCCATTAGTGGACCACTGGAAGAACTTTGTGGATTATCTTGTTCCAGTTGAAGAGTTACAAGATTCTTTTGATGAGCCAAATGCCGCTGACGAGGGATATATGGAATGGTATGAACATTTTTCTCATCCTCGTGTAATAAACAGTGTCCAACAAGCCCGTGCTGATAAAGCAAAAGCGACGACAATGGAGAAAGAGGCTAAGAAAACTATGAAGCATACCCCTATGTGTAGTGATGAGGCCTTGATCTTGTGGAATTCGGCGGTAAGATATTTACTCTTATTTTTGTTTTTCAAAATGTTATGAAGTATTGAAAAATAATAGTTACTTATGTTTTTGATGAGAAAAGGTGAAGGCAAGTGCTAAAATGTTAAAGAAAATGATGGCAAAAATCCGTAGTGGGGAGCCGATGGATACTCGAGAACAAACAGACCTCTACAACCAAATAACTAATATTTTTAATCCCAACCTTGTCGATACAAGCCAGGTTGATCCAAGCCAGACCATGCCGTCGAAGAGGAGTCGCCGAGAAGGGGAAGGTTCAAGTCGGATGGTTGAACAACAAAGCAGTGGACATGACACTCCTAGTGACGAAGGACGACCTAAAGCTCCTAAACGCAAGAATAGAAATTTTTCTCGTAGTGGTCGTGGTAAATGAGTGATTGCAACAATTAGTACTTTGGTTTCTTATGTTTAGAAAACTTATTGTGAATTTAATACTTTGTTTTCTTATGTTTGGAAGACTTTTTTATTGCGGATTTGGTAGTTTTTTTCCTTATATTTGGAAGACTTTTTTATTGCGGATTTGGTAGTTTGTTTTCTTATGTTCGTGTGCTTCCAACATTTAGTTATGTGAATTAGTAAATGAATTTCATAATTTGGTTTTTAATTTGTGTTTTAAGGGATTAGTTTGGCTATTTGACGGTTAAGTGTTTCATTACATTCAAATTTTTAAGAAACAATTAGGTAGTCCGGTTAGTAGACTAAATCTCGTAAACAACCGAACTCGGATGTTCTTAAGTTCGGTTTGTTCTCAAATTGGAAATCTAACCGAACTCAGCTACAAAAAAAATTCAAAAGTTACAGAGTTGTATTTGGTTACCTGCAATTTTTTTGCAGGCAACCGAACTCCAATGTTCGGTTACCTGCAGAAAAGGCTGGTAACCAAACTTATGGGTTCATAATCCAGCCTTAGTGTAGTTGTAGTTCGGTTAACTGCAATTTTTGTAGCCAACCTAACTCCAGTGTTCGGTTGTTTATCAGATTTTGCAATCTAACCGAACTCACAACAAGAAAATTTTAAAAGTTACAGTCTAATGTTTGGTTACCTTGTATATATTATTATGCAGATTACCGAACTTGGTGGTCCACAAGTTCGGTTGGTTAACAGATTTTGAAATCTAAACGAACTCGGATGTTCTTAAGTTCGGTTTGTTCTCAAATTTGAAATGTAACCGAACTCAGCTACAAAAAAATTCAGAAGTTACAGAGTTGTATTCGGTTGCCTGCAATTTTTTTGCAGGCAACCGAACTTATGGGTTCATAATCCAGCATTTGTGTAGTTTTAGTTCGGTTAACTGCAATTTTTGCAATCTAACCGAACTCACAACAACAAAATTTAAAAATTTACAGTGTAATGTTCGGTTACCTGGTATTATTTTGCAGGTAACCGAACATTACACTGCGGAGATCAAAAATCAGAGATAATTTTCCTAAGTTCGGTTACCTGCTATGATTTACCAGGTAACCGAACATTATACTGTAACTTTGCAGTTTGTTGTTTTGCACTGTTCGGTTATCTTGGATTTACAGAACCAACCGAACCTCTGAGTCCGGTTTTGTCGATGCATTTCTTATGTAACCGAACTATGTATTTTGAAATTTGAAATTTGAATGACACAAATTTCAAGTAACGACTATTTTTATAGTCGTTATACACCTCAGTGGTATAAATATGTGTCTCATAGTTAACATTTTGTCTCAAAATCTTCTAAAAATGGCAGCTACTACTCGTAAATTTACTCTAGATGAAGATCTTTCTCTTTGCAAAAACTACATACTATACTATCCAAAGAGGGGTGAAGAACGAAGAATTTGCTCGAAAAGTGGTATTTGCGCTCATGGGAGAAAATCACTAAAGGCACTCCTCATTTGGATAAGGGGTACCTCAATTACTAAGGGCACCCGCTTGTTATTTACACCCCAGGACACCCCAAGTGTTAAAGGAACCCAGCAGCAAGATAAGGGGCATCATCTTCTACATTTGAATTTGCTTTTTGGAGGGAATTCATGGCAGCAACGAAACAAATTTGGAGTTGGATTTTTCGGCAGATTGGGAGAGATTTAACTGCGTATTTCTTTCGGGTTGGACCTGTTATGGACTAACAGAGTTACTATGGGTGTTGGGTTCGAGTAAATAAGGCCCGATTATTGGTTTGGAGTGAGCAGTGGTCGGCAATATTATTGGTATTTCTGTTGCATATATGGAAGTCTGTATGAGTCTTGGGAAAGTTTTAATCGATCTGGGATTTGATTCTATATATTGAAAGAGTTTCCATCAAATCAGAGACCCAGAAGAATGCGTGCAGAGAAGGTTAAGAGAAATAAACACGGGACTTGCCGTGGAAGAAAAGGGAAAGAGAGGAGAAGAAAAAGCCGAGTTATTTGGGTCTGCTGTATATATAAAGAGGTTGGGGAAGTCATCGGAGGGTGTCGAGACTTTGGGGTACCAATAGAGGCATAGAAGAGGAGAAAATCAAGTTGCATGAATTGTTTCTTCTGCTGGTGTAGAGGAAGAACACGAAGAACATTAGACAGCCCAGAGCAGTCTTTTATTTTACAACATATTAGTTCTATCGTTTCCTGTAATAGTTCCTATTGCAACAGGTCTCTGTAACAGTCTGTTTGTAACGCCACTGAACCGTTGCAAACTGTCTGCTTTATTAGTTTTCTCTTTTTTTTCACCTAATTGAGTTATGAACAACTATTTTGAGCACGTGAATAATATGAGGAGCTAAACCCCAACACTGGGATGACGGAGGAAGCCTTAGCACAATTGTTTGGTAACTATAATTGATTCTTTATGACTTTTTGCACTTATTTTAATTGATTTAAGATTTTCACTAATTAGTTATGATTTCGTTTGATGGTGTATGATTAGACGTAAGAGCTTTTGATACATCATTCTTGTGATTTACATCTAATCTTTTAGAAATCTATTTTTGGCAAAGAAAAGAGTCAACAAAAGAGCTAGAATTGTTATGAGTCATTATATGAACCAATTGAATGTGATTAATGGTGGAATCCAAGTCCTAGTATCTCTCGATATTATGACATCTTTTGTATATATTTTTAAGTCTGAAATCAAATCTTTACAAGTCTGAGTTGAACGAACTTTTACTACCACTTTTTACAAGCAACTTCAAAATCACATCAGTTTTTGGCGCCGCCGACGCGGACTTGTAGTTAGGTTTAGGTTTTAGGTTATGTATATTTATTTTCCTATTTTATATATTTTGTTCTTTTTTACGTCTTTAATATTTTTGTTTTTGTTGTGCAGGATTGACTTGAAGCTAAAAGTGGAAAGTCGAACTTGATAAAAAGGAGAAAACTAGGAGATATTATTTTTGTTAGTTTTCTCTATTTCTTTTGGACTTGTATATATTGTTTGTTTATTTTTAGTATATTATTTATTAAAAAAAAAACACGTGCACACACCAATTGCATCGTCAAGCTACCGAATTTAGGAAAACTCGTGGATCAGTAAGCTGAACCGTGCCTTGGGCCTTATGGGAGTTGGTGAAAGTCCACAAACGTCAGCCTAGTACCTTTGGGTATATTTTTCTGTAGGTAACCTGAGCTTACCCATTTTAGTCAACCTTGCATTTGCATGTGCACAAAAGAATGTCGAACTGGTATTACAATAGCCAATACAACGAATATCCGACTGATTTCAAAATGGACACTATTACTTTGACCACAGTGTGCATAGTGGTTGGGAACACCAACCTTTTCAAGTTTATGGTTCATACCATGGTGAGCCCAATTACTATTCACACGTGCACCGGTCATACGATCAAGAAAATAAGGAATATTATAGTACTAGTACCTCGTCTTTGGACGACTTAATTAAATAGTTGAAAACTAGTCCTTATTATGATCCTTCCGTTCCTATTCTTCCTCTAGAAGAATCTCTCAAACAAATAGTTGATCCTTCTGCTCTTATTCTACCCCTAGAAGAGTCTCTCAAGCTAATAGCTGAGAATACAAATAGGTTTGTTTTAGAGACGGACAAAAGAATTGCTCGGAACAATCTTGACTTCCAATTTAGCCTTAAAAATGAGAATAGTTATTTGCATAATCAAGATGACGAGGTTAGAATTGATGAGGATAGTGTTAATGAAAAATATGAAACATGTAGGCATAGTAATCAGGAATTTGTTACTCCAATTGATCTTTATAATGATAATGTTATTTCTATTTCAAATCCAAATAATTTTAATAATTATTCACCTATTCAAAAGGACGAGGATTTGACTAGAGATACTCCCGTTTTAGACGATGTAGTATTTCCTTTTGATTACGAAGCCGATATTGGCTTAGAGGAACGAGTTTATTCTAAGAATAATATTTTAGAGTCTACAAATTTAGAAACAACAGTCTTAGACGAAGAAGATGAACTCGTAGAGCTTTTAAACATGTATGAGGATGCGTCACCTGAATATGTCCTACAAGAAGCAATTGACCATTTTCAGGATTCTGATGATCTAGAAATTAGGGAAATTGTAGCTAGTCTATCTAGAGACACCCAAAACTCTAAGTTTGGGGTGACTATCATTCTCCCCGTGCTTTACCTTTAGCTCTTGTAGAGATCCCTCACTTGGGACTTGATATATGTGCCTCAACCATTGTGCCATATTGCCTTCATACTAGTTCTCCAGAACCTAATAATGTCCAGGAAGAAGTTCAGTTGTTAGAAACCCATCCTATGGTTGATGTGGTTTACCCAGGCTATGATACCAAGATTGATTTTGTTTTCCCACCAACTATTTTTCTTCGAAATGTGGGAACGTATATGTTTCAGATGTGTCAATTATTAAGTTTTGAGACTAAACCTAAGTACTTTAGGAGATTAGAATCGACACATTTTCCTAAAATTGACCACCGCTTTCATCGTGGTCAATTGTGTGAGTCAAAACTGATTGACTTTAAGGATCCGCAGTTATTTAGGTTATTATTATGTGCTTCTAAGGTTTTATTTGAGTTTTTACAGACTTTACAACCTGAACTAGATCTTAGCTACGAGGAAATCCAACCCATGAAAATATTTTATTTGGACCCAGTTATAGAGCCTGAACCTGAACCACAGCTAGATGTAGTTGTCTTAAACAGTAAACTAGACAAGGGTGTGCTTCATTTGTTAATTTTCTTGGCATGTTGCAGATTCCTTTTAATTGTGATAGCTCTATTTGGTTTTGATGACCCACGGATATTTCGGATATTACTTTATGATTTTATGAGGTGACTAATCATTTCTTAGTCTGGCTGAAGACTTTAAACTTAGCACTTCTTGGGAGGTAACCCAATATTCATGCGACACGGTAATATCTTTGCTTAACTCTTTTTGCTTCAAATGGTAACAGTTTCTCCTTGTTCATGTTTTTAATTTTATCTTTAGAACATTGAAGACAATGTTAGATTTAAGTTTGGGGGTATGGGAGAAACATTTTAGTTGCATTATTAAACTCCAGAGCCTAGAAATTTATGCTTATTAAGGATGGCACTAACCAATCTAAGTGGATGGAAGCATTTTGGTTGTAGGAGTTGAGGAACCAATCTGATTAGATGGAAACATCTAAAGAGTCTATTCATAAAAGCACAGAACTCAGGTGTTAGAATTAAAGAAAAAACATGGTAGTTTCGCCATGTCTCGTTGAATCGTTTTCACTTCTATTTTTATTTTGTTTTCTTTAAAATATATTTGTCTAAGTGATTGGGTGGGGCTTGATTCAAGTTGTTACCACTGCTAGGATGAAATAGAGTGATTGAGATACACAAAAAAAAAATGAAAAAAAAGAAAAAAGAGAGAGAGAAAAAAAAAGAAAAAAAAATGAGACCAGACCATCAGACCAAACGGAATAAAGTGTTCAATAAAATCGATCGCTGGTTCCCTTGTATATGCCAGACGAGTTGATCTAGAGTTAGGATTATTGACCACTGGTTCCATTGTATATGCCAGTGTGTTGATATTAGTCCAGACCAGTATCTCAGTCCATTAGGATAAGTTCGTTTTGGCAGTGGCCTTCAGACAGATATGAGAAACACTGTTCACCTTAGTCAACATCAAAACCATCTACGTTTATTTTCTATATTCATCTCTTAATCTATCCATGTGATTGGTTGACTCCGGTTATGATGTCCTGAAACTATCTGTGTAGAGCTCTGTGACTTATATATGAATTTTAGTATGCTTGAGTGCAAACTCGTGTACAAAGAATTGGAATTTCGCATCGTGGTACTTCCTCCGTAATCAATAAGTATGCCAACCAAGGAGACTTTTTAGTGCCTTCCAAGGTTACGTGTAGATAGTTAGGGTGCTGGAGTAAAGGTTTTGTGGGTACACCTCTGGTAAACCCTCCCGAGACTATAACTCGGCCACTAGGGCCACCTAGGGGTTTAAAGGCTTATTACATACACTAAATGCAATCGACGATGCCTGCGACAGTGAGTTAGGATTTTGTTTTTATTTTATTTTTGCTCGAGGACTAGCAAATAATAAGTTTGGGGGTATTTGATAGACACATTTTTGTGTCTAAATTGTCTCGATTCTTTATATTGATAGTGCTCATTTTTGTACTTATTATGGTGTTTTATGTCTTTGTATGTATTTTTGGAGAAATAAACATGTGTGGAAAAATTTGCTCGAAAAGTGGTATTTGCGCTCATGGGAGAAAATCACTAAAGGCACTCCTCATTTGGATAAGGGGTACCTCAATTACTAAGGGGCACCCGCTTGTTATTTACACCCCAGGACACCCCAAGTGTTAAAGGCACCCAGCAGCAAGATAAGGGGCATCATCTTCTACATTTGAATTTTGCTTTTTGGCGGGAATTCATGGCAGCAACGAAGCAAATTTGGAGTTGGATTTTTCGGCAGATTGGGAGAGATTTAACTGCGTATTTCTTTCGGGTTGGACCTGTTATGGACTAACAGAGTTACTATGGGTGTTGGGTTTGATTAAATAAGGCCCTATTATTGGTTTGGAGTGAGCAGTGGTCGGCAATATTATTGGTATTTCTGTTGCATATATGGAAGTCTGTGTGAGTCTTGGGAAAGTTTTAATCGATCTGGGATTTGATTCTATATATTGAAAGAGTTTCCATCAAATCAGAGACCCAGAAGAATGTGTGCAGAGAAGGTTAAGAGAAATAAACACGGGACTTGTTGTGGAAGAAAAGGGAAAGAGAGGAGAAGAAAAAGCCGAGTTATTTGGGTCTGTACGATCTATATAAAGAGGTTGGGGAAGTCATCGGAGGGTGTCGAGACTTTGGGGTACCAACAGAGGCATAGAAGAGGATAAAATCAAGTTGCAGGAATTGTTTCTTCTGCTGGTGTAGAGGAAGAACACGAAGAACATTAGACAGCCCAGAGCAGTCTTTTATTTTACAGCATATTAGTTCTATCGTTTCCTGTAACAGTTCCTATTGCAACAGGTCTCTGTAACAGTCTGTTTGTAACGCCACTGCAGCGTTGCAAACTGTCTGCTTTATTAGTTTTCTCTTGTTTTTCACCTATTTGAGTTATGAACAACTATTTTGAGCACGTGAATAATATGAGGAGCTAAACCCCAACACTGGGATGACGGAGGAAGCCTTATCACAATTGTTTGGTAACTATAATTGATTCTTTATGACTTTTTGCACTTATTTTAATTGATTTAAGATTTTCACTAATTAGTTGTGATTTCGTTTGAAGGTGTATGCTTAGACGTAAGAGCTTTTGATACATCATGTTTGTGATGTACATCTAATCTTTTAGAAATCTACTTTTGGCAAAGAAAAGAGTCAACAAAAGAGCTAGAATTGTTATGAGTCATTATATGAACTAATTGAATGTGATTAATGGTGGAATCCGAAGTCCTAGTATCTCTCGATATTGTGACATCTTTTGTATATATTTTTAAGTCTGAAATCAAATCTTTACAAGTCTGAGTTGAACGAACTTTTACTACCACTTTTTACAAGCAACTTCAAAATCACATCAACCTTCAGTGAAAGGCCCTAGTTGTTGTACGAAAACGTGGAATCCGCAATTACCATCCGGAGGGACGTTATCGATGGATATGACGTACTTTCTAATGTATGGAGGTAGCTCTTCCAAGTACCTTCTATCAACAAAAGGTGGTGTATCATCAATTGGTCGACTTCTTTCTTGGATGCGGCATATTGGAGCCTTAAGCTTCACGTCTCGTTGAATTGGTTGGCTAGGTTCCGATGGAGTAGGTGGGGTTGGTTGGGAGCGTAACATCGGCCCTTTTTTCTTCATATCCCGTTCACTTGTTTCTCCCTTTTCCACAATATTCCTAGACCTTTTCTTAGAATCTTATTGGTACTTCGCCGCGGTATGCTCATGCCCACAAGGATCTCTAGTAAAAGGGGTCATTTTACTTTTCCTCTTAGCCAACACCTTTGCATATTCTCTTACTTGTTTTTTTTTGTTTCTTTGGTGATTTGCCTACCTTTGCCCTTTCCTTTTTTCGGTTCGTGCACATTCTCCGAAGTGTGTGGATAAACGATTGGCACCATGTCATCCCAAAAGATTTGCTTTTCGAGTTTGTTCATGTTCCGGTACATCTCGATAACGATTCTTCCCATCTCATTGTCACCAAACTCTTCTCCGACATCGCCCTTTGGAGCAGGGACAAAACTTAATTGTTGCCAATATGGATATATATCTCTTAGAGGGATTATGCCATGTTCATACTTAACTATTATATGGCGACAAGGGAGTCCCATAGACTTCATCATGTTGCAAACACAAACCTCGTCCGGCTTGGTTCCCCATATGTCAATCAAATTCACCTCTACCATTAACCTCTTAATGCAAGCACGTGAAACATTATAATGGAGTCCCTTGAATAACCGAAGGTCCTCCATTTTCTTGATGTTACCATCTTTTTGTACAATCCTTTTGTACTTCATGATGCGACTTTTTTGGAACTTGTCTTTAATTTTATCAATCTAGCGGTTGAAGTAATTCTTCATTGCGTTAAACACAATCACAAAATTATCAACACATCCAAAAAGATTTTTCTTCAACCGGTGGTGAGCCGATTCTACCAAACTTGTCGCTTGATTCCCAAAGTGTTTATGGTAGTTGGTAAATGCATAAACGAAGCGCTCTTTGTGCGGTTCCAACCATTGCTTAACCACATACGTTACAATATCCTTGGGATATTTGGGGATAAACCAATGTTCGATAAATGCCGCAAGATTTAGATTATACTCTTCTTCGGGTGAGAGACCAAGTCAATGACTCCCATTCACCATAGAAAGCAACCCATTTAGCGTGATTTATAGTGTATTGTATATCGAATTACTCTTTTGCATCCGCTTGTTCATCTTCCGGTAGCTTACTAATCTATTCAAATGCTTTCCTCTTTATTGGGAAAATTTGAGGCTTGCACCTATTCATCACATTACACCATATATGGAACGTACAAAGCATATTATATTCTAATGGGAAGACTTTCTATATTGCGTTCATTAATGCTACATCGTTGTCCGTCACTATAACCGCGGGGATATCATCATCTCGGTATATGGCCTTCACTTGTTGTAGCTCCCAAGTGTAACTTGGTTCTTTCTCATCTTCTAGAAAACAAAAAGCAACGGTAAACGGTGACTTCGTCGAGGTACGACCAACAATTTTCAACAATGGCATCTCGTATTTGTTAGTCTTGTAAGTGCAATCCATTATAAGAACTTGATGGAAGGATTGATCTAATTGAACACTCTTCGGATGCGTAATGAAGAGATGCGTTATTTCATCTTTCGGACCTACCTTCTATTGAACCGCGTAGCCTTTATCTTTAGCGCAAAAAATCAATCGTTGCATCACTTGTATATCCTTCCATTCATTCCTTTCTAAATGGTCGTCAAAGATGATAAATTATCCTTGTTATCATCCTTTAGTAAGCATGTTAAGTGGTGAAATTCCCATTCTCCTAAATTTAGTTATTTTCTCCATTTCTTGAGGAGTGAGCCTTGTAGGCGGCCATTGCATGTCCTTCAAGATCAGCCGAACGAGGGTGGTTATGATGACCTGCCACCTTATCCATAGATAGAACCCATCCATTCTTCTTTTTTTTGCACTTACTAAATACTAGCTTGAACGGACATTTAATTTTCTTTGAGCACGATGTGTTCTTCCTCGTCGTCTTTCCTTTATACACATAACCCTTCCTCTTGTGACTAACATCCGGATCTCCACTTCTATCACAAACCATTTCAAAACGAGTTTGGCTTTCTTTTCCATCCAAACTAATACGCACATGGCTTTCTTGGCATGGTCTCTAGCCCAATTCTTCGCATCAATAGGTTTATCAAAAACCAAATCATTGACATAGTGATTAGATGTATCTTCAAACATCATCCCAACCGGAGAAGGTTGATTATCCATTGGTATAGGTTGGCATTCAATCTACAAGAAATGGAACAACATCAATTGCAATCAGAAATAAGTTCAATTACATAATAATTTTATCGGGATAACCGAACTCCGAGTTCGGTTTGTCAAGCAAGTTGACAACTAACCGAACTTTACTATACTAAATCAAATTTTATTATACGTAAGTTCGGTTAGATAGTGGGTTGGTATGAAGTTTGCGAACCAACCGAACTTTATACACTAATGTGAAATCTTATTTTACACAAGTTCGGTTAGCTATTAGTTGCAAACTAACCGAACTTATAGACCCTAAAGTTCGGTTACATGGTAATTTTACGGGGATAACCGAACTCAAAGTTCGGTTTGTAAAGCAAGTTGACAAGTAACCGAACTTTGCGTATACTAAATCAAATTTTATTGTACGTAAGTTCGGTTAGATAGTTGGTTGGTATGAAGTTTGCGAACCAACCAAACTTTATACACTAATGTGAAATATTATTTTGCATAAGTTCGGTTAGCTATTGGTTGGAAACTAACCGAACTTATAGACCCTAAAGTTCGGTTACATTTCGGCCAAACCGAACATAACATTGTAATCATATTTGCAAAGTTCGGTAACATGTCCGTTAACCGAACTTCAAAAAACCTCCATTATTGGAGAGTTTGATAACCTGCGTGTTCACAAAAAGTAACCGAACTGCACTTTCAGATGAGTTCGGTTACATGTTCTTCACGCAAGGTAACCGAACAAGCCCAAATCTACTTAACAAATTCACATTTTTTTGAAAATTTGGACCAATTCAACCAACATTATCTAAGTTTAGAGAATACCTGGGTACCCAAATAGTCTTCCTCCGGTTGTGGTTGGTAAAATCCATCGTTTTCATCTTGAGATTGGCTTTGGGGAAGAATACATTCACCATCTAAGAAATAATTCATATCCGGATCATTGTGAAGATTGACATATACTCTAGGAGAGGAAGGAGATGAAGATTCAGATGAGCTATCATCAATTGAATCATCACTTGAATAGTCTAGATTAGAGAACTCGAAAAAAAATAAATTTATTTTCCATGTTTTTCTTCATCTTCTCTAACTTTTCTCTCTCAATGATTCTACTTCTTTTTTAAAAATCTGATTTTTTAATCTCAAATCTTTATTCAAAATCATTTCACTAATCACACTAACTAATATTAACACTAACTAATCATTAACCAAAAATAATCAAAGGGTAATTTAGGTATTATCATAAATATCTAGATAAGGGGTGACTTAGATTTACTTCTAATACCAAAATAAAAGAATGGTCCCCCCCAAAAAAGGCTGGTCCCCAAAAAATGGTTCATATTTAAGAAATCAGTTCAATCCTTCGAACATCTGGCCTCAAGGATCGGATTCAGGCCCAAGCCAAATTGATTTGCGGACACCTAGGTTATGACCTTGAGTTTCTTTGACTAGGTCTATCCGAACTCAACTAGTGGAAATTGAATTATTGTCCCTCCTTCTGATGGGCCTTCACAAATATCCCTAAACCTCTTTACAAGAACCATATTTTGGGGACTACTCAAAAATGGTGGGGGACTACTTTGTGATAGGAATGTCAACCCTATACATATAACGGGGGTCCTAAGGTATGGAAATGACTAACCTACCCTTCACCTATATATATAATCACCTCCTCCCATCACCACCACCTATTTATTTATAGCCACCTCCTCCCATCACCACCGCCGCTTACCACCACCACCTACCACCACCGACCGCCACCACCACCGACCACCTCAAATCACCACCACCGCCAACTCTATATATATCTTAATTTAAATCATTAACAAAACAAAATCAAAATCCAAATTATAACAAACCCATTACTTTTCATTCGTTTTCGTTGAAAAAATGAGAAGTAATCATCAAAATGAGTTGAAAATGGAAGTTACAGAGAGAAGTTCGGTTAGGAATTATGTGAAAGATTTTGTCGAACTAGCCAAACTCAAATTTAATGGAGGTTTTTATTTTCAGAGAACAATTTGGTTACTTCGAGAAAAAAAATGTCCAAGCCGAACTTGCAGTTCGGTTACGTCGCAAAAAGTTCGGTTACGCCACAAAAAGTTCGGTTACATTGCATTTTTTTTCTCCTAACCGAACATTTCTCTGAAAAACCTGCATATTGAGTTCAGTTACATCGCAAAATTTTTCCTAGACGAACTCCTCGTTCGGTTACGTCGCAATTTTCTTCTCCTAACCGAACTTTTCTCTAAAAGAAAAAACTCCATTAAAGCAGAGTTCGGCTACCTATGTTATCAGAAATATTAACCGAACTACACTTGCAGGTGAGTTCGGCTACCTGTTCTTCAGATGTCGTAACCAAACTTTTTTAACCAAACCGAAATCAATTTGTAAATTGTTCAATTTTAGGAATGTTTTGGCCAATTCAAGCACCATTAACTAAATTTGAAGTACCCGTGAGTACCCAAAACATCATACTCTTGTTGTGGCTCTTAAAGAAAAAAATCTTAATTTTTTTTCTTCCAAAATACTCATCTTCATTATCATCTTCATCTTCTTCTTCTCCCTCTTAATAATTCTTCTTTTGAACAAAATCAACTTATTAATTTAATCTCACTAATCATTAATTAACTCACCAATCATTACAAATTTAATTACTAAGGGCAAGTTTGGTATTAAAAAAAAATTAGATAAGGGGTGACTCATTATTACTTCTAATATCTACCATAAAAGTTGGAGAGTAGTCCCCCACCATTTTTGAGTAGTCCCCAAAATATGGTTCCTTTACAAATATCCCCGATGATATAATTGGAATTTTCCTTAAAAACTTAATTTCAGTAAAACCAAGTGCTTATGTGTCCATGAGTTAATTTATGATCCTCTATATTAATATTATAAGGCCTTGGGCCTGGTAATTGTAATGGGCTGAAATTTATGTTATTTTTCCTTGATTAATGAAAACTTAACCCTTTTTTTTCGATCTATTTTTTTTTTGTCTTCAAATGTATGTTCCCTGAATGCTCCCTGATCACCAAAGAAAACTGAAGATTCCTAGTTGGGTCTCTCTCTAATTTATCTGGCTTCCACCCGATCCCACTTTAAGAAACTTAATTTGGGGCATACTACATATTTCGGGTCACATTGAATAAAACAAAAGAGGTCATTAAACAGTGTTTGTGTAGAGCATCATACCCAACCATTTTTCATAATGGCAAGAATGCTCATGTCATTTATATTTTTTAATTATTTTCAAATTTTTGATTTTTTAAATATTTTATTTCATTTTATTAACATACCTAAGTTTAGCTGAACCTAATTTCTTTTTAGCAGACATTCGGCTTGTAACTTGTCAGCCTAATCTTGGGTCTTCTTCATATATGAAGAAATCCTAGAGGTTCGGCAGAATTGAGCAAAAATTTAGTCATTAAAACTTAGTATTGTTGATTTGTTCTTCATAAAGTGAAGCTCGACTAACATTTGTTTTTCAGAATGAAGAAAAATAACAGGTTCGGAAGATAATTTGTTTTTATTAGCAGCTAAATTTCGCTATGTAACTATCTTAAAACTTTGATTTTTTGGATTTAAACATAACCTATCAATCAAAAACAAGAAAATAGGATCTAGAAACAAGAAAATAGGATCTAGGTTTATGGGAAAGAAGGGAAGAAAAAAAATCAAAAAGAAAAAAGAGAGAAAAAGTTCCAAAGAAAAAAATTAGAAGAATAAAGAAAAGTTAAAAGAAATTTAAAGAGTTGTTAATTTTTCTTAAGAACTAATTAATCAATGATATCTAAATAACTTAACCACCCATTAACTACCCTTTATCACCACCACACTAGTTAGCGTCATCACTATGTGTGCCCCAAATTAGGGTTCCACCCCGCACCCAACGAAGTGTTTAGCGTGAGCTCATTTTTTTTCATGTGAATATAATACCTCAACCATACCGCGGAGAATAATAACCGAAATTTTTTATAGTATCAAGGCACACATTCCTTTCTCCAGGGATTTAAGTGGTGAGGATTGTTTTGTTTTTTTATGGATTCAGCTCGTTCAATAATTTGGTGTATTTCCTTATATCAATCCCGAATTTTCAGAAAAAGAAATTAATTTAGATTTTTTTTTGGGATACATAAGCACTTGGTTTTTGTTTTCCTAAAACCGGTACAGACCTACATTCGAGATTACCATGGCCGAAGCCATCCCCAAATCTCAAAAAATCTTTTTCGGACTGTTTATTGGGCCGAAATTTATGTATTAATTCTAGGTTTAACCCGGGGTATAATAAAACAAGCGAGATTGGGGTATACTCATACTAATTGGTGTATACCTAATGAGACAAAATCCAGGTCATTTAGAAGTAAAATAGGCCACCCTTAACCATGCATTTTTAAAATGGCTAATATACCCTTGTTTTATTAACACTAAAAAAAACCTGATTAGGTTAATTAATTGAGTTTAGATTAATTAATTGAGTAGATTAAAACTTTTGAAATTATGAATGAAGTATATTAAAACTTTTGTCTCATGAGTTTAATCAACACTTTTAGTTCTGAATTTTGTGAAAAGTCGGCACGTTCGACGATTGAAGAAGATGTCGACTAATTTTTATCGGCAATGTTTACGGATGAAGAAAATGCCGACTATCTTGGGCCGGCATGGTCGATGAATGAAGAGCATGCCGACTCTATTATTTTTGACACACAAGAGACTGTTGTAAATGCTTCACTAGTCGGATCTTATTGATTTTTTACCTTGACGGCTATCTTATAATCGACACACAAATATTTCTTACAATGCCGGCTATCATATAGTCGGCATATAAATATTTCTTACCCAGCCGGCTAACTAATAGTCGGCAGACAATAAATTTCTAACATTGCCGACTGTCCAATAGTCGGCATTGTAATCTTGCCGACCTTTAATTAGTTATACCCAACAGAAAACATAATATGGGAAGATATAATTTACTTTATTCATGCAATTTTTGCTACTACATTGATTGAAACATAAAATCTAACTCCTTTTCATTGGAATAACGAATGCACTTAGCATGTGCATCAAGCCTTTGAACCCCTAGTGGACGAGTTATAGTCTCATGAGGGTTTACATAGAGATCTACCCACAAAAACTTCAAAAACCATCAATCTTCGTCGGAGGAATCCGAGTCCGCTTCATCCTCCATCATCTCCGGGGCATACTTCGGAATTTTGGATACCATGAATTGATAGCTTGCATTGAATGCGAATGCTTCCCCCTTTTCCTCCAAGTAGACGCTTTGACGACTTCATGCTACAAAAATAAAACACAAACTTACTTTGTTAGTGGTGTTTAGTAGGAAGATCAAACAACATGGATTACGTAAGATAAACCACAAAAATACTTACAAATTGTTCAAGAGAGTAGCTAAAGTGGGTAGCGTTCAAAATCCGTTTTTGGATAGCTATAAAAGAAAGTATCGCATTTTCGATGACTATGTGCCTATCATGGATTTATTGAACACTTCTTCCATTAGGATTCCACTACAGGAAAAATATACATCTACAACTGGAGATTTACAACGCTTCGCTAAGTATTGTAGAAAGTCCTATGTTTTACAACTGGTTTCAAAGGAAGAGTTGTCGTATATCATCACTGCCAACCCTTAGGAAACAAGGGGGTGCGCTAAGAAAACAAACGACAACTCCTTAAGCAAAACAGTTGTGACGACATTTAGCTATAACAACGTTGTTCCATATATGTAGTGACTTAGCCTATAACAATACTCACAAGTGTTGTTGAAGAACACAAAAATATGATAATGAAAAATATGTTAGAGGGGAGATTCGAACATGAACCTACTACATGGAAGTCTAGCTCATCAACCACCCTTTCAGTTTACAAGTTTTGATTTTTTTTTCTTTTTTTTAAATAGAAAGCTTCAACAACACTTATAAGTGTTGTTGAAGTAAAAATATGTAATGTTCCATTTATGTAGTGACTTAGCCTATCACATCTAATAAGTGTTGTTGAAGAACACAAAAATATGATTGAAGTAAATATATATAATGTTCCATATATGTAGTGACTTAGCCTATCACAATTCTCACAAGTGTTGTTGAAGAACACAAAAATATGATAATGAAAAATATGTTAGAGGGGAGATTCGAACATGAACCTACTGCATGGAAGTCAAGCTCATCAACCACCCTTTGGTTCACAAGTTTTGATTTTTTTTCTTTTTTTTAAATAGAAAGCTTCAACAACACTTATAAGTGTTGTTGAAGTAAAAATATGTAATGTTCCATTTATGTAGTGACTTAGCCTATCACATCTAATAAGTGTTGTTGAAGAACACAAAAATATGATTGAAGTAAATATATATAATGTTCCATATATGTAGTGACTTAGCGTATCACAATTCTCACAAGTGTTGTTGAAGAACACAAAAATATGACAATGAAAAATATGTTAGAGGGGAGATTCAAACATGAACCTACTGCATGGAAGTCTAACTCATCAACCACCCTTTCAGTTCACAAGTTTTGATTTTTTTCTTTTTTTTTTAAATAGAAACCTACAACAAAACTTATAAGTGTTGTTGAAGTAAAAATATATAATGTTGGAAAAAATGAGGTTGGGGGATTCGATCCTGAGCCTCAAGCGTGGAAGTCTACACCACTAACCATCCTACACTATCACATGTTCTGTCAAGTTTGTGGTTCTTTAATACAATAACTATACACTAACTTTATGACAACCCTTCATAAGTTTTGTAAAACAAAATATAATGCTCAAAAAGTAATGCTCAAGTGACTGAGCCGTAAACAAACATGAAGCTTCTCTGTAATGCATCACATACCAGTTAGATGTATTTGACTCTCGAGAATAGAAAACTTGTCGCGCTTGTTTTGCTAAAATGAATGATCGTTACAATATTGGTTCTTATGATGTTTTAAATTTACTAATGTAAAGCCATATTATACCTTCACATCAAAACTGGTGTGAGCCCAATCACATTTGAATATTGGAATTTGAAACATATGATTGTAGTCCAACAATAGAATTTCTTCTAAAACACCGTAGAACCCAAATGGAGCTGTTAACTGTCTATTTTACAAGAAAAATACTAGTGTTAGTAAAGGAAATACAAAAAGAGTGACAATGACAGTAAAAATTCAATATCATAAAAACAATACACTATACTGACTTAGACTAGTCCACCCACGGCCAGGTTTTGATCTCAGAGCCTGGTATGCGTACAATGTGCAGAAATAGGGTTTGTTTAAGGTTTCGTAGAATATTCCCAAGGAAGAAGGAATCTTACCTGTAAATGGATGCATTCAACGTTCTTACCAAGTTTCTGACTTAGACTAGTCCACTCGCGGCAAGGTTTCGATCTCGGATCCTGGTATGCGTATAATATGCAGAAATAGGGTTTGTTTAAGGTTTAATAGAATATTTTGGAGGAATCTTACCTGTAAATGGATGGATTCGCCGTTCTTACCATGTTTATGACTTAGATTAGTCCACTCACGGCCAGGTTTCAATCTCGGAGCCTGGTTTGCATATAATATGCAGAAATAGGGTCTGTTTAAGGTTTCATAGAATATTCTGAAGGAATCTTACATGTAAATGAATGGATTCGTTGTTCTTACCATGTTTCTAAATTAGATTACTCCACTCACGGCTAGGATTCGATCTCGAAGCTTGGTATGCGTACGATATGAACAAATAGGGTTTGTTTAAGGTTTAGTAGAATATTTCGGAGCAATTTTACCTGTAAGTGGATTGATTCATCGTTCTTACCAAATTTCTGACTTAAAGCAATCAACTCGCGGCCAGATTTCGATCTCGGAGCCTGGTTTCCATACAATATGGAGAAATAGGGTTTGTTTAATGTTTCATATAATATTCCGAAGGAATCTTACCTGTAAATTGATGGATTCATTGTTATTACCAACTTTCTAACTTATAGTAGTCCAGTCGTGGCCAGGTTTCGATCTCAGACCCTGGTATGCATACAATATGCATAAATAGGGTTTGTTTACGGTTTCGTAGAATATTTCGAAGGAATCTTACCTGTAAATGGATGGTTTCTTCGTTTTTACCAAGTTTCTGACTTAGAGTAGTCAACTGGCGGCCAGGTTTCGATATCGGAGCCTGTATGCATATATATACGCATAAATAGGGTTTGTTTAAGGTTTTGTAGAATATCTCGAAGGAATCTTACCTGTAAATGGATGGATTCGTCATTTTTACCAAGTTTTTGACTTAGAGTAGTCAACTGGCGGCCAGGTTTCGATCTCGGATCCTAGTACGCATACAATATGCAGAAATAAGGTTTTTTTTAAGGTTTCGTAGAATATCTCGAAGGAATCTTACCTGTAAATGGATGAATTCGTCGTTCTTACCAAGTTTCTGACTTAGAGTAGACAACTCACGACCAGGTTTCGATCTCGGATCCTTGTACGCATACAATATGCAGAAATAGGTTTTTTTTTAAGGTTTCGTAGAATATCTCGAAGAAATCTTACCTATAAATGGATAGATTCGTCGTTCTTATCAAGTTTCTCGGTTTGACTCGGAGCATGGTATGTGTAGTATCAGATTCGCAATTAGTCCATTGAAAGATGTAAGATCAAGAATATTTATTGATTGAATCCATGAATTGTTTACACAAGAAAAAATAGAATTACACTTAGAAATTAAAACACTCTTAAACTTTCCTCTCCTAATGACTTGCCCAACAATTCCAAAAGATCTCCCCTCTTTCTTAGCCCTTTATATAGGGTAATACGACTAAGCTCGAATGTTTCGCGAACAGATGCACAAACATTCACTCTCGCGACACTTCTTAATGATCTCACGTCTTCTTTATGTTTTGCATAGAATATGCATAAATAAGCCTTGGTTTGTTTAAGGTTTTGTAGAATATAGTAATCTTTGGTCTTTCTTGATGAAGGAACGAGCGAAGAATACATGCTTGAAAAGAAGGATACTGAATGTCATTTCTTGCCTCATGTGTTCTAGAGAATAATCAATTTTGCAATCTCTTCTCGCCTATTTGGAAATATGCCGTATATTTAGATTCTCGCTAAAGTTCTTTTCGTCGAGACTCCTTGGATTTGGTAGTGACCGTTACACGTGTCTATATTTACCTCTTTTAATGTGCATTTAATGCTATCCAGGGGTCCATAACATTTTCTCATCTATTTATAGGAGCATCCCCCGTGAAGAATTTTCCCTTTTCCTTTTCATCTTCTTCATCAAATAAGTGTTCTTCTTCTTCATCGTTCTGCGCAAGTGTTCTTCTTCTTCATCACTTTAGCTATTCTCTTCCAATTATTTACTCTCATAAGGTTTGTTAATTTTGCCATATCGGTGATTTTGTGGTTGATTAAATTTGAGATTGGTTTTTCTTGTTGAAATAGTATGATTAACTTTGTGATTCTTTTTCGCCATTGTTGTTTAGCAAGAACCAACCGAACTAAATTTCTGAAAGACCCCCTTCTTTCTTTAACGAAATCTACTTCGCAACAGAATCACACAACCAAAGCCCACCTCATGAGCTCAAAATCTATGGTTACAAAAGATGGATGGACTCGCAAACATCTTTAGTTCAAGAGATTAATAAGTTGAAGGATGATCTCCAAGTCATGACTGTGAAATGCAATAATCTCCACCTTGAAAATCAAAAATTTCTCAGTATCTCACTAGATCGTGATAATCTTCGCAAGAAGAATGAAGAATTAAAAGGTATGCTCTATTACCACCCCCCTTTTTTTTTTTTTTTTTTTTTTTTTTTTTTTTTTTTTTTTAACTCAAACCCTTGTTCGTCCTTCAAGAATTAAACCAGAAACGAATAATGGAGATATACCAGACGGAGTCTATCGTTGAAGAAGTTCGAGTTGAAAGAGATGCTTGGATGGAACAATATAATCTCTTAGATAATCTTCATACTTATGCATTGATCAAATAAATAACTTGTCTAAAGAGAATTTTGATTTATCGCAAAAGCAAGACTCATTAAGTAATGACTTATCTCGCCTCTCTTATGCTTTGACTAAAACTAACTTGGAGTTGGAAACTTTATTTCGAACTCTTTCCAAGAGAAAGTTGAATAAGATGGCGAGCTACTCGCAGAGATAATGCTTGTCAAAAGTTATATGAAGAACATGAGCAAGCTAAACATACTTTGAAAAACCAACTTGAAGAAATTACGAGAGAGATAAACTTATTCAGGTAGAATAACTTTGAGTGTAAGCGAAGCAATTCAAGAACAATGTGTCAAATTAGAAAAATCTAACTCTACTCTGGCGACCGAAAACTCCATACTTGTTTCCAATGAAAAGAATTTGCGATCTCGATTGAAAGGATTAGTGGGAGATTCATTTGATGATGTCATGGACCGTTTGGGGAATAATTTCGCAGCTTTGATTCAACATCTTACTTCTCAAAAGGAAGGTAGTCAAATTATTTGACTATCTTAATTTATGTATTTATTCCATGAATGCTTTATTACCCTGAAAATGCCAATAATGTTCGATAAAATTTTATCTCGAGTTTTTGACTTCTTTTTTGTGTGAATGATTTAACTCTTTGATTGAGTAATTCCATATTTCTTTCTTCCTTTCTTAGTTAAGACCACCCTTGCGAGCATGTTTGCTCATTGAATTTTATTAAGTAAATCCATCCCAATCGGGGGATTTAATTTTAATCTGCGACAAAGTCGCAGGCCGCCTTACATTTTCATCGCAGGCCCATTGACCCTGCCTTATCATTTTTGTGTGGTCTTCCAAGTTAGACCTCCCTAATTAGAGGTCTTCCCCTGCCTGCCTTTTTTATTGCGACAAAATCGCAGGGACGTCTTTACACTTGCATGTAAAGACCCATTGATCTTGCCTTATCATTTTCCGAGTATATTTTGCCGCTGCGGGATGTTTTAGTTGCGACAATATGACAGGCCTAGTAACATAAAGCCCCATGACATTGCCCAATGCGGCGGAATTCAGACGTCGTACACTTTCGTGTAAAGACCCATTGATCTCGCCCTTAAGTATTATTGCCTCTGCGGGGATCATTGCACAAATATGACGAGGAAAACATAGCCTTATGACATGACACCCCCAACGGAGAGTGTCGCCTTATCATCTCCCCTTTGCCCCTTCAAGGAGGCGAAATATCGGCCATACAAGACTAGCTCCTCCCATCCGGTCTTAAATAAACAACCAGTTGTTTTCAAGCCCTCTTATCCCTTATACCTATGGTTTATGGTTACGAGATCGCACCCTAAGTGGAGTTTCTTCGGGCGAGTCAACGCATGCCAAGACTTTAGGTTCATCCATCCCGGCACTCGGCTCCAACCGTGTACCTCGGCGCCTTGAGCATGACTTTGGAAGAGACCCGGTCTCCCAACCAGGGTATAACCTACATATATAGTTGGGAATCCAAGGTACCTCCCCGGATAGGCTTTCATGGGCCCCAAATTTTCATGGGAGGCTTCTTCGGGAGCGGTGTAACCTTCCCCCGAACCATGGCGAGAGATACCCCTTATATGACGCACTTTAGGTCTTCCATTTGCCTCTTACGAAATGTTATTCGCGAACTAGGGTGTACGCCATTCGCCGATTCATTCATTTAATCATTCGTTATCTCTTGTTGTTCGTTAAGCCATTCATGTGACTTTTTTGTTATTCTTTGTCGCGAGATCTTCGGAGTTTTTCGCATTTAATTGAATGTCGCAAATATCTTGCGAAGAAAGTACTTCATCTTGATTTATTTTTCCTCTACTATTTTTACGGGTAATATTTCTTTAGATATAACCTATTCCATGGTCTATCCAATTTTTGTCCCACATCTTTTCCTTCGGGATCCATCAATCTATATGCCCCCGTACCAACTACCTCTTTGATGATATAAGGTCCATCCCATTTTCTCGCCAATTTGTCTCCACTTTCGCGTTGATATATTGGGTTTTCGCAACACCAAGGTTTTCACGTATTTTCACACGCTTGTTATATTCTCTAGCCGGTCTTTGTTGATAATTCTCCATGTGTCGCAAGGCCTTTTCTCGCTTTTCTTCCAATTCATCCAACTTGATTAGAATGTTGCTGCGCTAAGATTTTTATCCCAGACCTCTTTTTTGGTGGCTCGAATTCTGTTGGGTGCTTGTTTAAGTTAAGCAAAAAGGGGACATTCCGTGGCTTCTCTTCTAGTTGTATTATAAGCCCCACCGCATTGGGTACTTGTTCGCACCATCCCCAAGCGGTGTGCTCTTGGTCTTCCTCGGAGAGGAATTTGATTGTAACCTTTGTATCCGTCCGGTGACGATACTCTTTCAAATGATTCGATAGAATGTCGGTAATGGAAAACTCTGGTATCTTTAGGGCAAGCTTTATTTAGATCGGTGAAATCAATGCTCCCATGTTAGTTCCAATCTTTATCTTGGGTTTTCCTTAGTTCCAATATTCACTTCTTTAGTTTGCTCGCCGCGACGTAACCGGCCTTTGGTTCTCCCATAGGGGTTGGTCCTTTCGGTTCTTTCGCGGATCGTTTTCTTCCCGAGATCCGCTAGTATGTTTGATCATGTAAACTCCGAACTCTTCTTCTTTCTTAGGCCATCTTTTTTGTAGATATATTCTTTTGCTTGTTTACTTGTTCCTCGCAACACTTTACTTCATTTTGGATCCCCTTTGATCTATTCCGATTTGAAGTGTAGGAAACTTGATACATTGATGAAGGCCGACGGATGCATGTACCCATGGTCTTCCTAGTAATAAGTTATCGGTGATTCCATATCTACTACGCTCAATTGTTTCGATTCCTCCTAATGGAATACGTATTTTTATCTCCCCTCTAACTTTTGTTATGGATTTACTAAAACCTTGAATATTTAGAAAGTCATATCTTCGTATTTATATCCCATCTTTTTGTAAGCGTGATAGAACATGATGTTCACCAGACTCCGTATCAATTAAAACTCCATTCATCACCCATGTTTTTCGTGTTCTCCGATTCCTCTCCTTCCTTATACGCGTTAATCAATTACCAATGGAGATGTGTGATCCAAATTTTCTTTGGCCGCCGTGAATGTTATCTCTTGCTTTTTCCCAATCCTTCAAGGGTGATGTTATATGTAATCTTCTTTCCTTCAAAATCTCGTTTGTGTAAATAGGGTTTTCTTAAGGCCATATCCTTTTCATCCGATCTAAAATTTTTCTTTCTCATTTTAGAATATCTCATATGTAAGGAATCTTAATTAGTCCATTGAAAGATGTAAGATCAAGAATATTTATTGATTGAATCCAAATGGATGAACTTTTCTCTCCTAATGACTTGCCCAACAATTCAAAGTTCTTAGCCCTTTAAGGGTTGGATGACCGCTTACCCCTTTATTTTTAGGAACGAAGTGTAGAGCACAAACATTCACTCTAGTCAACTCACGTCTTCTTTATGCGTCGTTTCGTGTTTATTTTATCGCGACATGTTCATTAATCCGCGAGCCTTGTATGTTGCGATATTATGCATAGAATATGCATAAATAAGGTTTGTTTAGGTTTTGTAGAATATGCATAAATAGGGTTTGACTTTTAATGTTTATTAAATAGGGTTTTCTTAGAATGAAGGAATCTCGTAAATGGGAATCAAGTTTACGACTTAGAGTAAATGGATGGATTCATAAATAGGTTTGTTTAATGTTTCGTAGAATATCTAGAAGGAATTCTTACCAAGTTTCGACTTAGAGTAGTCAACTCGCGGCAGGTTTCGATCTCGGATCCTGGTACGCATACAATATGCAGAAATAGGGTTTTCTTATGGTTTCGTAGAATATCTCGAAGGAATCTTACCTGTAAATGGATGGATTCGTCGTTCTTATCAAGTTTCTGAGTTAGAGTAGTCAACTCGCGGCCAGGTTTCGATCACGGATCCTAGTACGCATACAATATGCAGAAATAAGGTTTGTTTAAGGTTTCGTAGAATATAGCGAAGGAATCTTACCTTTAAATGGATGGATTCGTCGTTTTTACCGAGTTTTTGGCTTAGAGTAGTCAGGTCGCGGCCAGGTTTCGATCTTTGATCCTGGTATGCATACAATATGCAGAAATAAGGTTTGTTTAAGGTTTCGTAGAATATTTCGAAGGAATCTTACCTGTAAATGGATGGTTTCTTCGTTTTTACCAAGTTTCTGACTTAGAGTAGTAAACTCGCGGCCAAGTTTCGATATCGGAGCCTGTATGCATATATATATGCATAAATAGGGTTTGTTTAAGGTTTCGTAGAATATCTCGAAGGAATCTTACCTGTAAATGGATGGATTCGTCATTCTTACCAAGTTTCTGACTTAGAGTAGTCAACTCGCGGACAGGTTTCGATCTCGGATCCTGGTACGCATACAATATGCAGAAATATGGTTTTTTTAAGGTTTCGTAGAATATCTCGAAGAAATCTTACCTGTAAATGGATGGATTCGTCGTTCTTATCAAGTTTCTGACTTAGAGTAGTCAACTCGCGGCCAGGTTTCGATCTCGGATCCTGGTACGCATACAATATGCAGAAATAAGGTTTTTTTAAGGTTTCGTAAAATATAGCGAAGCAATCTTACCTGTAAATGGATGGATTCGTCGTTCTTACCAAGTTTCTGACTTATAGTAGTCCACTCCCGGCCAGGTTTCGATCTCGGATCCAGGGTATATATGCCAGAATATTACATGTAAACTTAACATAGTTTGTTTGTCTTTTTACCAAATTTGAAGTTCGAATCGATGCTGAGCTTCATATTTATCGATTTCGATGATGTATCATGCTAAGTTTGAAGTCAGAACCCTTTCATAGCTTCGTGGTTCATAGATTGTATGCCATTATACCGAATTTGAAGTTCCAATCGACATCGAGCTTCATAATTATCGATTTTGATGATGTATCATCTTATGTTTGAAGTCAGAACCCTCTCAGAGCTTCTTGGTTCATAGTTTGTAAGTCATTATACCGAATTTGAAGTTCGAATCGACACTGAGCTTCATATTTATCAATTTCGATGATGCATCATGATAAGTTTGAAGTCAGAATCCTCTCGGAGCTTCTTGGTTCATAGTTTGTATGTCGTTGTACCACATTTGAATTTCGAATCAACACTGAGCTTCATATTTATCGATTTCGATGATGTATCATGCTAAGTTTGAAGTCAAAAACCTCCGGAGCTTCTTGGTTCACAGTTTGTATGTTGTTGTACCAAATTTGATGTTCGAATCAACACTAAGCTTCATATTTATCGATTTTGATGATGTATCCAGCCAAGTTTGAAGTCAGAACCATTCTGAATTTCGTGGTCCATCTCTAGTAATCTTATAACCTGAGTTTACCAGTGTGAACTAAAGCTACTTCATTACCTATATGACTTGTCAAAATTACTTCATGACCTATGTGACTAGTCGAAATTCAAACCGGAAGCACAAAGAGAAAGCACAAAAACACAAAGAGAAAGCACAAAGAAACACACTAATTATCGAATTCATTTTTCATTTTTCCGATTCATTCTTATACATTTTTTGGATTTTTTTATATCAGAATGTCGATAACATTGTCCTAAATTTATTAATATTTTTTTTGGATTTTTTTTTCATGTCGAAGATTGATAATTAAACCGAAAACATGAGTTCGTATTAACACAAAGATAAAGCACAAAGAAAACACACTTTCCTTGATCCGTATGACACTCTTAACTTAAATCTATACCGTCCAAATATTTTTATAATCCGTATGACCCCATCCTGCCACATCTTAGCCGTTCAAATTCTTTTAGATAAAACAATTTTTTTTTCTCTCACTTATCTTCATTCACTCACTTTTCTCTCGTCTCTCATCTTCCCCTCCCTCTAAAAAAAAAAACCCTAACTCAAATTATACATCTGAACAAACGAAAACAAATCTCACATTGATTAATTGATGATGAATGGATTGGAAATGAAGATGGAGATGCAGTCGCTTCTATCGGTAGATAGGTGAAGAAATTCATGGGTTCTAGTGAACACCCTAAATCTATCTCTCTGCCTCCTTTCTCTATCCAACCTCCATTTTCTCTTCTCCTGCATCTTTTGCTAAACTAGATCCCGTTTTTCACACTAACACACTACACCATTTTTAAGGATTAGCAACGGATCCTGGACGTTGCTGACCGGGGTCGCAACGGCAGGTTGCCGTTCCAAAACACGGTGTTGCAGTTTTTCGCAACGGCATAAGCTCCGTTGCGATTCTTGGTCAGCAACAGAGATTCGCAACGTACCGTGCCGTTGCGACTTTGTTTATTCGCAACCATGGTCTGCCGTTGCTAAGCTGTTTCTAATTACAGGAATACCCCTACCCGGAACTAAATGTTATTGGTTCTGGTTCTAATTTAGCAACAGAACACAGACGTTGCTAATTTTTTGCAACATAAAAAAAAAGGTCAAGTCTTCATTGACCTGGTCAAAATCCATTTCCCAACATTTACCCCTGCAGTTACCCAGTTCCCCATATTCATTATTTCCACATATATACAAACAACAATGTCATTCAATGGACATACAAAACTATATTGTTAAGAATCACAATAGAAGATACAAAACTGTATTATGTTACGAAAAAATGATTCTTCAATTGAAGTTAACAAAAAGTATGAATATTTGATACAAATGTATACAAGTATCACAACAAACTAGTGTATACATAGAAACTCACTAAGTTCCTAAGTTCAGTTCATAGAAACTTGCGAAATTCGTAAGTTCTTCCAACCTAAATCACTATAAGAAGATACTACATAGAAACTTACAAACCTTGCAACTGCTAAGGGACCTAATGGCTGCTTTGTTCTCCAACCTTTCTGATCTGACAACAGAGCATCACTCAATTAACATGCGCACAAAATAAATTAGATTAGATTGAACTGTGCTGCAGTCCTTCAGTATGTAATGATACAGATTGATAAATTGTGCCGCAGTTCTTCACTATCCTCTATCATGTGATAATATAGTGAATTAGACAGAATGCAAATCAGATAAGGCGAATCATACTATGCAATCATACAGATAACTGATGTGTAGCAGGTCAAATCTTGATATTATAAAAAATTATTTAGGAGGTATGCCACAGCGGTCTGAGTTCTGGAGAGATCAAGAGAAAAATCATATTCGTGGGAAACACAATCTTTCATTCCAGTAGATTTTTGAATCTACAGAGTGCTTACAACAGCAGATCATGGATATGCCGTTACAATCCTTGAGCCACACCATGTATAATAAGCCCATCATAAAATACGTGTACTATTGTTTTACTATGTCATTGTTTTTCAATAAGTATGAAGGTTCAGAAACAGGAAAAACTCTTACCGTCTTCTATGGATTTCCAGAATTTGATCACCTAACTTCTTCTCTTCCTTAAGTGATCCTCGTTCTACTCTATCAAACAGATGCACGAGCGCCTCTCTAGTATAAGTGGGGGGAAAAACATTTTAGCAACAATAAGTTGTTAAGATAGTTCAAATTATACGCCTAGAGGTGGAGTCTTGTTACCTGTCTGGAGAAAATGTTTTTCTATGCCCCAGAAAACAGTTGTGTCCCTCAACTTCCCTTGTCATGTCTCTAGAGGATCTCATTCTCTCCACCAACAGCTGATAAAAAAAAAATATCAATGAGCAATCCTTACAGCCATATACTCAATTACCTTTCCCATAGCTTTAATCCGAGGGGAAAAGAGAAGGTCACCATAAAGAGTACGGCAACGAAGCTTCTGAATATCCGGAGGTCTGCAGCAGAACCGAACTAAAGAGATGGAGCGGCAGCAGCGAACTTGAACCTTCAAATCAGTTAAAAATCACTATAAACCAAAAACTTGAACCTTCAAATATTCCTTCACTTGCTCAGCCTGAGGGAATGAGTACTCTGTGGCAAGAGCGACAACCAAAAGGTTCTTGTATGCATTGATGAAAATGTGAGGAGCAGTAGCAAGAGTGGCGTATGCAATAGCCAGAGACAAGGAAGTAACCATGGAAACACCAGCAACGAACTTCCCCATTAGGTCTTCATTAGTAAGATCAAGAACCTCAGGATGAAAATGAACTATTGTCATAGACAAGAAGGGACAACAAGACCATATGAAAATGGCTCGATACCCAACTTAGCAAGCAAAGCGGCCTCTAAGATCCGACCTTTTCTCCCTTCTTAATAAGTTCAACATGGGTGATGATTTCAACTGTACCCTTGTTAATCTTGGTTGGGATGTTAAGAACCTGTTAAGAAAAGGTTGTTAGTATACGCCAACTTTGAAATTCTGTTCAAAAAAAACTGACAAACTATATAGCAAACCCGAAAGATGGATGTCTGGGATGGATCCAACCAAAGTGTTGCTGTGTGGAACAACAACATCAATTGGGGCAACAAGCCCAACACGAGCAGGAGCTCCAACCTTTTCACAAAATACAATTCTTTAGTTGAATAAGATTCAAATAGTTAGGTTGGACTGCAATGATCTTATAGACGTGATGTCTGCAAATCAAAACACTATTGAACACAATTCTCTCAGTAGAGGCGAGAATTGGATTTTTCTGCTTGAATAATCAATTTAAAAAAGATATCCAGTTTAGATTCAGTTATATCAATCTATTTACAACAAAAGCGAGCCAACCGAACACACATGGTAATCTTCCCACATGCGAGCTATCTTATCTTGGTAGTATTCTATACCCGACCGCCTTCTAAAATGCTTAATCAAGCTCTGGTAGCGATGGCAGTTCCTTTGGTATCTTTTTTATGATCTTGACCTCATTAGATAAAGCACTTACTTAAAATGATTAAGATCAAAAAACGTCTCAAAAATTGTTGCAATTCGGAAAAATAAAATAGTTTCGTGTATGGATTACTTTACCATCTCGTAACAAAATGCTTGGAGCAGAACATGAGAACTCTCACCTAGTATCTTGACAAAATGATCTTTTATAAGGTTCTGGAACAACAAGAGTTGCGTTTATAACACGAGCAGCTGCTACCATGTCGCATATCTGCCATGTGACAATTGAGATTGTGGTCAGTTCCAAATAAGAGAGGATAAAGATACTACAACGAATACTGATGGCCCTTGATGGGCTACATGGCCTGTGAAAGCTTAGAAGTGGTTTTTCAACCAAATATGTAAAATATCATTTCTTTATAAGGTTAATGAAAGGCTTGACCGACTGCCAAACATCATTTCTTCACAGCATAATATTAAACAAAGAACGAGAGAAAAATAATGGAATTGTACGATTTCAGTGCCACTATTACTCAAAAATACTGATTGATTTAAAGCCAACCAAATTTATATAGCAATGAAGTGTATGCTTATAGTTTTTGAAAGATTGATAACATAGCCACATTCTTAACTCATATCTCAACACATAACATATTATACAAGTGCATGTGCATCACCAAGACCCCAGCTCTCATCTGATTGAGCCCACCATTTGTATGATTAAGCAAATAACCACGCGAATCCGTGGGAACTGAATCAATCAACCAAAATAAAAACAAAAATAAAAAAATCATATATCAACAAAATTGAACTACACAGAAGAATCAAACACAAGTATTAAACAAAAATTGAGGTTACTTACGTGAATAATCCGGACTGGGATCAAGCACAAAGGCACAAAATCCTTGTTCTCGTGGAGCCTTCCATAGCTTGTCAATATCCCCATTCCGATTTGCAGCATTCAAATTGTCAAATCTAAAGGAGTGAAAACATGAACTGTCGATATCCCATGATGCCCGATTTCATGTTTGTTTTATGATCAAAAATCAATTCAATCTCAGTCAATAAGATAAAGTAATGATTTTAAGATAAAAAATGAGGGATTTTTTTGAAATCAAAAAAGAAAAAAAAATGAAATCTCAAAATAAAAACCTAGAAGAAGGATAGAAATGAGAGATTCAAAGAAGGATTCTTACCAATGGGAGCTTGTAAGAAGTAGGATCAGAGAAGACAGGAACTTTAGAATATAGAAAGATATGAAGATGAACATAAAGAAGAGTTGCAATTGAAATCACAAAGATTGTACATGATATCACTGCTCTTATCAAACTCATACTCTTCTTATTCTTCTTATTCTTCAACATCTCTTTTCTTTAATCTAATCTAATCTATGAAACCCTAAAACCGAAAGAGAAATAAGAAATTGAAAACCTGAAATCGAAAAAAAAAAAAACAGATTCACAAATGAAATTAAAATGAAATCAAAGATTAAACCCTAAAATCTATAAACTTAAATGTAACCCTAAAATTCGATAAACTTAAATCGATAACCTGGAAGAATAGAATAAGCTGAAACCCTATATACATGTCTGTTGTTTTAGTGCTGAAAGAGAGATGACGTTCTTCACGGTGAAAGAGCTCAGAGATTTAGAAGAGAGGAAAGAGTTCTGCAGATGGAGATGGAGATGGAGATAGGAGAGGAGAAGAGAGGAAAGAGTGTGGCGGAGATAAAATGAGAAGAAGCTGCTCGTAAGGCAGGATATAGGTTAGATTGGGTTGAAGGGTGGAAACAAAAAGAGGAAGGCTTGACCGACGTTTGACTGGGGCGTATTTACTACTCCTAGTGTTCCCGACAACACGCGTAATTCGCACGCTTGAATATAGAAGAGTTGCTATTCGCAACTTTGGTGGCGCGGTTGCTGAATTCGTAACAGATACTTGCCGTTGCGAAAAATTAGCAACGGAGATTAGCAACAGAAATTTCGCAACGGCGCTAGTGCCGTTGCAAAACTGGGTTACAAATCCCTTAAAATGGTGTAGTGACAACTCACCCACCTACATGTCTCTCTCTCTCTTTCAACCAAACCAGTAACGCGAAATCACTCTTTTTAACTCTCTTTAAACTTCAAGATTATCATCAAGAAGTATGATTCATTGTTATTTCGATGTTTACCGAGATCTATCTTTATTTCTTTGTTAAATAGTTAAACTTGTGGCGATTTTAACTCAATGATGATACGAGGAGTTTAGAATTTTGAAGATTATTTTTTTCCTCCTTTTTCAGCTAAGGATTTGTTTTAAAATTGTTGATGGGTAATTCGTTTTACGAGATTAGGTTGAAATGTTAGGGTTTTTTTTTTTATTTTAATTGGTTTTGGTTTTTGATTGAGTTGAATTAGGGATTTCTCGTATCTGATTTGGTTGTGAACTGTGGAAATTACAGCGAGAATGGTGATATGCTAGTGTTGTGGGTTTGATAATCAGATTGGATAGACAGTGTTGATACTGGTGCTGTGGCTTTGTGATATAAGGGAAGGACCATATGGGTAATTACAGATTTCAAGCTTTTGCCATTGAAATACAAGGAAGAATCTGTTCGATCTGCTTGTGCTGGTACTGAATGTGAGAATACAGGAAGATCGAAAGAATATGGATTTGTAAGTATTTTTTTCATATTCTGTTGTAAGTATTTTGGATCCAAGTCTTGTTATTGATGGTAGGAGAGCTAATTGGAATTTGGCTTCGCAGCCGGCCTCAGCAACCTCCGCAGCCATTCGGTATAATTCTTCAAGACCCTTGTTGTGATTTTTGTTTTTCTTACTTTTCAGTTTCGATTCCCTTGGAAATGACTTATTACCCTTGAGTTTGGGTGATTTATTGTTTTGTTTCTTGTACTGATTATGATTGTTTCTTTTTTATTCTTCTTCTGTCTAGGATTATGGATGAAATTGTTGTTGCAGGAACGGGTGAGTATGAATGAATAAATGTGTGTGTGTGTGTTCGATTATGAGTTATCCCATGATATTGCAAGAGACAGTGAACTGTGATCTGAGATGGAGTAATGGTGGTAATGGTCTCAAAAAGTGACCATAAAGAGAGGTTGAGATTCAGAATTGGCAAGATGGAGCTGTGAATGGATTATGCAGCTGTGTGCAGTGAGTTGGAGATGCATCTGTTTCCTTCTATTTTGCATCTTATAAGTTGTTGTTAGCAAGATACATACAAGAATAGAAGTTTCATGAAGCTGTTGTTCAGGTAATGATATGAGTTCTAGTCGATGTTGTTAACTATTTAGTAATGTTGGTTTATAAGACATTGATTTTGTTTAACCTGAATTTGTTTGGGGAATGTTAGTTGATCTAGACACTCAAATACTCGGCCTTTCTTATTTATGCCTTCATAGCAGCTAGAAGCCTAGAAGACCTCTGCAGTTATAAAAGAAGCTATTTCAATATTTGTTTTTCTCTTTTTTTGGGCAGGTAAACAGTCACATATCTCAACGTGGAATTTCCATGGAACATAATGGTGTCTGCCGAGCTGCAGTACTATGAAGGGCTGCTTACCCAAAGAGCTGTAATCGATGGTGCATCACAGTGTATCATGCATGAGCGCAAACCCGAACTCCTTAATACAAGGTCTCTTTGTGCTAGACTTTTGCCTTCTCTTGATATGTAAGATATAAATTTTCATGCAATTGAAACTAGTGCGAGTTAACCTAGTCCGACTTATGGTAATAACTGCATTTTTTTTCACCTAAAATTTGTGTATCTATCTGATTTGGGTGTTGACTAGTTTTTGTTGATTTTATTTACAGGAAAAGATACACCCTTGTTCTTCGCCATCCCCACCTTCACTGCCGTCTCCGTCGTCACCAGGAAAAGGATGTTTATAGGAAAAGGCTAATTATGCTTAGGGCTTGCAAAGAAAGAGCTTTTGCAAGAAAAACTGTAAAGACCAGGAGCAAACTGAAATCCCTGTTTCCTGCCAGAATGCATTTGACATAACCTTCCTGCGAATGGAGTGATTAGCCTATTTTGACACAGAGAAGGTAAGGACGGTGTTCATATAAATGTTTATAATAAGACTTACGACAAAAACTTGTTGTATTAACTGGTGTGCGTTAATGGATCAGGACATGGTGCTTTTTCATTACGAAGTGGAGATATAATTTCCAGATGGCCGACCAACAGAAAAGCATGAAGCCTCTTTATTGGAGTTTGGAAGGATTAAGAATGGGAAAACTACACAGCCATGGCTGTCACTGTTGGAATTCCTGAAACCATTGGAGCCCTGGTACTACCAAATAGTTGCAATTTTCCATTTCCTAATCTCTTTTCTTTTTGACCTGTACTAATCATGGATACTTACGCATATATTTTGTTGTTTCAGCTATTACTACAGAACAAGATAAAAACAAAAGGTTCCATGCGATCTTGAACCTGAAGTCTACATGCCATGTAATTAGGAATGCCACTACAAGTGTTGTAAAAATTTATCTCGTCACTCACCACGTCAAAACATTCTAATATCCTCACTTTACAGGTTTGGGACTAACTACATTGTTTGTGTTCCTTTGCAGCACTGGACATCTTAGAGGCTTACGGATTCAAATTAACAGAGAATATGGAAGATGGAATAATCTGAACATAAAGATGGAATAATCTAAACATAAAGGTATAAATGGCTTCAAATTACAGCTTCACTGTTTTTCCCATAGTAATTGTGATCATCCTGGCCATATTGGTTTGTTTAGTTACATCTGCCACTTTCTAATATAAACCGTCCATTCAGTATAACACTTTTTTTTTATGGGATTCATTTTAGCACTTACTTTAGAGATAGAATCACATCACTCTGTCTTATGCAAGTCTGCTATTATAGGGGTGTGCAAAAAGAAGAGGGGATATAATTGCAAGTACGTTATCAGTCTTGCATCCGAATTTTTTGTTGTACTGCGAAAAATTCCAACTTTCTAAAAAAATTGTATTGTTTGGTTTTGCAGATAAGAAGATCAGAATGTCAAAGTAAAGGATTAACTAGATCCTTCAAAAAGATTGCAAATACTGAGGGTGTATCGGGTTTCTACAGGTACGATCTTAATGTTTATGTTGTTTAAATAAGTCGGGGTACCTTGTACTCTATTTTAAAATTTGTAATAACTTTGGAAATTGAACTCCTTGAGTTTACTGCAGGCATGGGCAAGGCTCTGCAAGTTCCTTGGACAGGATTTCTCCCGTACATGAGTGTTGCTATGCCCCCGTATGCAATTCTTCACTCCAATGGCTAGGTTTTTACTTTTTATGCAACTTTGGTGTAGGAATGTGTAAGGAATGGTTCATATTGAACCGGAGATTTGGTTACTTTCATCTTTTTTTTTTTTTTTTTTTTTTTTTTTTGTGATTTTGAACCCAGGTGTAAAATGAATTCAATTATTAATTGTGTTTGGTTACTTTCATCTTTTTTTTTTGTGATTTTGAACCCAGGTGTAAAATGAATTCAGTTATGAATTGTGTTACCAATACAATACAATGACTTTTTAATTGAATGGTCATTTGAATTCATAATTCAAGTTCCAATATAATGTAATTTGAGCTTGAATCAGATTTAGTTTGGGTTTCAACCCTATTTTTTTTTTCAAAATAGTTTTATGCACACAACTCCAAACAAAAGTTGTAGTTAAACATTCATCTACTAAAAACAGAAGTTGTTACTTCAAATAATACAACCTTTAAGGATGTTGTGTTAGAGATTATGACCACACTAGACAAAGGTTGTGAAAGTATGTATAACAATATAAATAATAGTTGTGCGAGATTTTTCAACCACTCTAACAAGTGTAGTAATAGTGCTATTCCCAACCATTAGAGAAGTTGTGTTATAGAATTGTACTACACAAATTAAATGTTGTGAAATCAAGTCTTACAACATAAATAAGAGTTGTGTTAGGTTATAAAAAAAAATTGAAAGAGAATCACAACTTTGGCAAAATATTGTCGAACCATGAATCACATCACCCTTTACAACACTTAGTCAAGTATTGTAGAACAGCTTGGACTTTCTACAATACCCCACCTACACAATACACAAAAAAGCGTTGTAGTAGGGGTACTACAACCCTAATACAGTGTTGTAAATGATGATTTTTCCCGTAGTGTTCCCAAGCCCTTGCCTATGTTTGTTGTATACCTTTCCCAAAAGGTTACGACATCCACCCTTATGGAGGACTGATTTCTAACTCGAGTTTCCGCATACCATGCTTTGGTGATGGATAGATCTTCATTTGAATCAAATGATGCCATTGTTGTATGTAGAGGTATTGGGAGAGTTAGATGGAGTATATGATGATATGAGCTTTGGAGAGTATATGCAAATAGGTGTGTGTTGTTTTGTAGACATAACTAGTGTATTTATAGGATGGTGCCCAAATTTGGCCATTATGGTAATCAATCAATGCAATTGTACTTGCAAAAATTTGAACTTTGAACTCGCCGACGAGGTTCTTGTTTCCCCAATATGCCGACCAACATACCGTCGGCAGGGTCATAATTTTCTTACCATGCCGCCTATAACAATTTTCATACACAGGAAACGTCATATTCAACTTCATACCGCCGGCAAGGTATTTGTTTAATACAATGCCGACGATCAGACTTTCGGCTGGGTCTTAATTTTTTACCCTTCCGACTTGATAATTTTTGTAAGTCAGGAGAAGTTCATTTTCTGCTACATATAGTTGGCATGGTGATTGGTCATTATAGTGCCAGTTGTTGTTTAGTCGGCAATGTCGTAATTTTATTACCATGCCGACCCTGGTAACTAAACCAATTCTACTGTCAGGGTCGGCAGTCTGGCAGTTCACAACCTTGCCGGTCCTGGTTTAGTCGGCACTGAAACTTAACAAAACATTCACTCAACACCCTGTCGGCTGAACTATTGAAACTTAACGTAGTTAAACAAACCATTCATTCAACAACTAGAAATCCAACATTTTCCAAAATAAGAAAACATGTCCCATAAACCTTAAAAAAATATTTGTCCAACCATTAACCTTAAAATTTGTCTACGATAACATAAAGAACTAAACTAGAAATGCATGCATTCACGACCACGACCACTACCATGCCCACGTTTAGCATTTCCACGACCACCACCACTATCATTACCACCACCACGGGGACGATCCCTCTTTTTTTCAGCATTCCTCTTGGCTTGTGCTTCCCTCTTTAGTTCAGCATTATCTTGCTGGAACATTTCGGTGGCATCCTCATTGTTAACATTGCTAGCATAATCAATGTGCTTAGTTTGCTCTTCAATCGACAAAGGCTCTCCTCTTTCTCTCGCGCAACATATCATCTTCACAAGGGTGTTCAAATGCTTCTTCTATTTTCAATAGTTGAAGATACTTGGTGTCGACCAAGCTTCCGGAACTGTCAGGGAAGATACAGTTTCCCAAGATGTATAGCAAATAAGTTGACGCACTAGCATTGATTTTCACCATGGACACACTTCCTTCGTCATCAAAGATTTTCTGGGTCCCAGAGTATGTGTCCCTCAACATCTTCAGATTTAACTTCCTTCTTATATAACCATCCTTCTTCACAAACAAAAACTCGGACTGCTTCTCATCCAAACCGAACAAGTTCTTGGTCAATTTGAAGATTTTCTCCCGAGAAATGCCTTCTTCGTAGCCATCACTGATTTCTTTTCCCTAAACTTTGAGGCCTAGAATTTGATGAGCATCATCGGGAGTTACCGCCATCTCACCGAATGGGAATAGCATTGTATCAGTCTCCCGTAGAACCTCTCACGGAATGCAGACATGGTAACTCTGTCATACTCAATAATCGAACTCTCCACCGCAGGCCACAAACCGGAGTTCTTGAAAATCGCTTGCACCTCGGCACATTCCTTGTCAAGTGGCAATCTCTTCATCATAGTGCTTGAAGCTTGGTGTCTCATAAGACGGATGTAACGCTAGTGATCCTAAGTACCAAAAACACAAAATTAAAACAAATACAAACACTTGAAGCAAATTTAAGATAGATACACTTAAATAAAAAAAAAAATTTATTGAGAATACTTACGATAGCATCATGGATTTCACGTGCCCATGTGTCTTTGTATCCAAAAGGAACATGTCCACCATCTTCTGGGGTCCCTAGTGGAGGCTAACCTGGTTCCACTGTGACCTTCAAGTGACTGGGAAGCATGTGGAAATCAACTGGTTTAGTGATAACCCACTTCGGTCTTTCGGTTGCGGTTGCAGTTGAAGTTGCAGTTCCAATTGTAGCTCCAGTTTGTTGATCATTACCTGTTTTTTCTCCACCTTGTTCTTCTTCCAATTTCACCATCTTTATCTTTATCTTTATCTCAATTATTGTTATCACCATCACCATTACCTCCTCCAATAAGTGGCATGTGTTGATCATCATCATCATGCTCATCATCTCCTCCAGCAGCCGAAGTTCTTTCAACACTACCATGATCATTACCTCTTCTACAGATGGATTTGATTTGTCTTCATCTGGAGTTTCATCTAAATCACTTGGTTCCGTTGGTGGTTGAGAATCATTCCGTTCACGGATCTTGAGCGTTCCCTGCTCAACTAATGCCCACCGATGTGTTGCAGTCAAGAGTTTGTCACCAACACGAGGAGGCCTTGAAGGAGGAGTAACATTTTCTTCTTTCCCTTTTGCAACCTAAACAAGAACAATTAAAAAAAAAATCAACAGTCGACAGGGTCGACAACTATAATCTTTGCCGCCTAAATAATAGTCTGCAGAGATGATAATTAAAATCCATGTCGACTAAACAATAGTCGGAAGGGTCTTATTTAACTAACGTGCCGGCTTATAAAAACTCTAAACACATTAGATACAAGAATTTTCTCCTACATATAATCGGCAGGGTCTATAACTCATACAATGCCGGCTAAAATGCAGTTGACAAGGTGGTATTCAAATACCATGCCAACCTTATGACTTTAGGCATCAGGAGACACCACATTTTTTAAAACACACCGCCGGCAGGGTAAAAAATTATAACCCAACGACTGTAGAAAAAAATATCGCCGACAAGGTATTAAGGTTGAATACCTTGCCGACCCTTTGAAAATCAGTTACATATATTAAACAGTCGGCATGATATTCAACCTAAGAGCTTGCTGACTAACACTAAATATGAAAAGCCTACAGAATCGTGAATCAGAGACCCCGCCGGCCGAATAACTGCAGATTCACAAATTTTATTTTTCTGACCTAATTTGACATGCAAACATAAAATTGAAGTACTGGAGTGAGTTTAATACTTTCTCAATAGCGCCATTTCTTCGGTTTCAGCGGCGTTGATTTCTTCTTCTTCTTCAACGGTTTTTATACTCACTTTTTGTTGAACTAAATTTGCAATTCCAGGGTTATATATTCATTTGGTTTTCTATTTGTTCTTTTCATACGACTAGACCTCGGCGGCGGCGCCATGTTTGAAGATTAATCAGAATTTTCGAATCGACGATTATGACGAATTAATCGACGAGTTTTCGATGGTGGGGGAAGAAGAAGCCGGTAAGGTGGATGAGGATGAGAAGAAGAAAAAGAGGAGGAGAAGATGAAATGAAAATGATAATTGATTAGGATAATAAGAATTATAATGGGAAATGGTAGTTTTGTAACTTCACCCATTAGAACACCACCCTTAGTCCCTTAAAAAGATTCCCTTTAAAATTGGGTATACCCCAATTAATGTGAGTATACCCAGTCTCGCCCGGACTATGTTGCACGGACACTCCAAGAAAGATGCCGTAACCGTGTCGGACACGTAAACGGACACGACACGGTTACGACACTTCTCGACACTCGATGGACACGCCACATCATGTGTCGCGTAAAATTGTTACCGGACACTTTGGGACACCAATTGGACACTTTTGGACACATCATAAATGATTTATTTTGGTTTGGAAAATCAAAATAAACTAAATGAGACGCTAATTTATTCTTGTTTTAGTCAAATCCAAGCATTATTCATGAAAAACTTTACCATTATTATTATATTATTATTAATTTTATATAATTAGTAATCAAATATTTTAAAAATAAGAGTAATTATTTTGTTGTGTAGATTGTAGTAATATTTTATTTTAATGATGTGAATAATATATATAACGTGTCCCGTAACCCGTTTTTTTGAGATTTGACGTGTCCCCGTAACTGTGTCGTGTCGTAACCGTGTCACGTGTCCGTGTCCGTGCAACACAGCGCCCGGATAATAAATTGATCAACCCCAGGTAGTCTCTTTTCTAGTTATGCCTACCAAGGGTTATTGTAGAAACACTCCTTCTTCGATGTAGTCTGATATATGTCCAGAATATGGAATTCTCTATAAAAAAAAATCCCGGTTTGCGGGAAAATTACTGTTTCTGCCGAATATCAAACATCATGTGACGTTCTATCAATGGGGTCTTAATCAACGATGGCAGTATATGACCATAGTCTTGACGTGAGAACAAATGAGTTTGATGTGCTATAGACTATAGTCGCTGTAGTACGTGGATGTGGTTCATTTTGGGTGCTCTTTTCTCCCCGGACAAAACATAGTGGAACTCAAACCCTACTTCTTTCATCTCGCATGAGTCATATCATCACTTTATTTGATTCCCTCAAATTTATTTGATTGTTTATTTTTCAACACCTTTTTTTTGCAGTTGGGTCAAGCCTAACTCAATGAAAACCAATCAAAAAATCTACAATCCCTATCTGTCTAAGCTAGCTATTGATCTCTCTGCTAAGTATGCTGTTGTGTGCATGGAATAATATTGTACGTAGAATCAAGGTATATACTGATTGGGATTATAAAAAAACTTAAAAAGCATAGAAACTCCAAATTTTCCTTTTAGAAAAGGATTGGAAGATTGCATAAAAAGAAAAAGAGATAACAAAAGCTATAATTGTTTTTTGAGTTAATTAGTGTTTGGGTCCTAGATTTTGGTATGGTAGAGTATTTGGGTCCTAAGTTTGTCCATTTTAGTATTTGGGTCGTTGACCCGTTAGTCAACTACGTAAACTGGTCAATCCGTTAACATCCGTTAAGATTTTTGCCGCACTGTTAACTCTGGTATTTTATCTCCGCCACGTCTCGACTGATAAGAGAACAATTTTTTTTTTTGCTCGGCTATAAGAGAACAATTATCTCCTTTAATCACCACCTCCACCAACGAAAGACTCCAAAACTGTTTATACAATTTTCATTCCATTCATTAATGAAATCATGTTATAGAAACATTTTCGCAATGGAATTGGGGGAATTGAATTCTGTAGGGCAGGAAAGAATCTTTTTTCCGATGGTTTGCTGAGTTTATTATAGTGGTGTCTTAGCTAAATATATTATGTTTTCATGACCTTAAAATATTTGTGTTTGTATGGTTAATCTTATCTTATGGCTAATGTCAGATGAATTGTACCAAGAACATTTGTTGCCGAGGAAATAAGGAAGAACCTTAACAGTGTGATTTGACCGGTTTGATTTCAACGGTAAAATGGACAATTAGGACCCAAATACTCTATCATACCAAAATCTAGGACCCAAACACTAATTAACTCTAGATTTCTGGTCAAAAATATTTGTGTCTTTGGGTGCCTTTTCTAGTCAAAAGATGCAATCGGAGTAGGTATTGAGCTTAAAAGAGAGAAGTGAATAAAACAGTGGAGGAATAACACAATAAACTATTAAAAACTCTGAAAATAATTTATTGATAAATTTTTCTCTATAGAATTACTAAAGAATTCGAAGAATTAAATATGAGCTTAAAACCGAAAAGATCGCCTAATTGCAGATACTATGTCCCAAGTCATTCAAACTTAAGAGCTCTCTTAGCTGCGAGAAGCGTGTTCGATAGAAGCATTGCAATGGTCATGGAATCCGCTCCACCGGGTACCGGAGTTATAGCTAATGCTCTCTCACAAGCCTCTTCATAGCAAACGTCCCCAACAAATCGATAGCCGAGATGACTTTTCCGATCGATGATTATATTATAGCCAGTGTCAATGACTATTGCTCCTGGCTTAATCCAGCAACCCCTCACTAGATATGCCTTTTCTGCAGCGGTGATAACAATATCTGCTTGTCTAATGATCTCTGCGAGGTTCTTTGTTCCAGGGTGCACAACAGTGACCTTGGCAGCATCTTCCCTCTGTAGTAATAGTGCGGCAGCAGGTGCAACAATGTCACTACCACTACCATTACCAATTACAACTACTGATTTCCCCTTTATACGAATTTCATATCTATGCAGCAATTCTATGCATCCTTTGGCTGTACATGGAATTAGGGAAGGAAATAAAAACAGCGGCTCATGATCTCGCGTGGCAAGAACCCCATTGTTTAGTGGATTATATCCATCAATATCTTTCTCAGCTCTAACAGCATTCAAGATTTTTTCCTTATCCATATGGCGAGGTAAAGGCAGCTGAATGTGAATCCCATGAACAGAAGATTTCTCATTGAATTGCGAAATACGCTCGAGAACTTCTTCTTCTGTGGAATCCTCTTTCAAACAAATTATGTCGGTTTCGATCCCTACTGCTTCACAAGCCTTGAACTTATTGGCAACATGAACCGGCGAGTGATTTCTATCCCCAACTTGAATAATAGCTAACATTGGTGTGACACCAATTGCATCCCTCATCCTCGATATTTCAATGGAGATTTCATCTCCGATTTGTTTGGCAATCGCCTTTCCGTTAAGTTTCACCGTTGGAATTTTTGTACTCGTTGGCATCGCCACAGCAGTAATACTAGAATTACAACTTCGACGCTGCATACTGATTGAGGTACCAAAGCCGGCAGGATTTCGAGGTTTGCAAGAAAGAAAAGCTGGTGGTTGTCTTAGACGAAGAGAACCACTTTGGGTTGTATCGAATTTGGAAAGACGAGCTGTTGCTGTGGATGAAGAACAGCTAGAAAATAATGTTGACGCCGCCATTGCTCAAGTGAAGATGATGAGAAAGATGGCTTAGAATATTAGGGTTTTCAGAGAGTAATTGATGCAAGTAATGGAGCTAGATGCTCCTCTCATATATTTATTAAAAGAAGAAGCAAACAGAGTCTTACTCGGATTCCAATTTCTTTGCACGATCAGAAATCGTTTTGGTCTCAGAACAGGATTCTTCATCAACAAGTATAGCTAAATAAGAGAAACCGTTTTGGTCTGAAACAACACGACGGGTGTTAGGGCCGGTGAATATCCGGGGTCCTATTAATACACCAAAAAGGCAGCCCAAGCGCATCAAGGTCATTTTGAACCGAGAGCAGCCTTAGACCTCCTAATGGAACATAACCATCCACCATTGAGTTTTTCAAGCCTAACTTACCAAAAACCAACGACAAATACACATTGTCAAGCTTCCGTATTTTGATTGCATCAATATTCTTCGTCGTACAAGCAGGTACATGCACTGACTGGGTAATACCTAACTAGAAAGACTAGTTCACACTGATGGTTTCACAGAAGAACTCGAAATTTTCCTTTTAGAAAAGCAAAGAATCAAGAAAAGAGAAAGAGATCCAGAAAAGCTATATGCAGTTATTAGTAAAGCATGACCGAAATGATATGTCTTGCTTTATGTATATCTAATGTATGTTCATCATTTCTGTTTTGAAGATAGAACTTCATCATTCCTGTTTCCCGTATTAAAATGTTTCTGTCCATCTATAGCTAGCTTTTTCTCTTCCAGTAAAAACAACTTCTTTTGGGTGCCCTGAACTTCTAGTCAGAACAGCATCATGCCCTACATGGAAACCTATAACAGAGGAAAGGCAACAAAACTGCAGAGGCATCATGTTGCATAAGCTAAGATAAGTTAACAGGGAATGAAGTTAACTGCTGAGTAATCTATTTATGGATAATTTCTATAGTCTGGGAATGAAGTTAAGTTAACCCTACTATGTATGGATATATAGATTACTCAGCAGTTAGCTGTTAGCACATAAAAAACTGAAAATACAGATGCGTAATATTAACGTAAGATGTGAAAATTTCATTTTAATCCACTATTACATTCCTTTAAACTGAAACTCCAAGTCTACAACTGATAGACGAACGAACAACCTAGGACGTTACCTCATTAGTCCACAATGAAGTGGATGAATTTTCTTCCTTGGCAGAAAGATGAAAATAACTTCTGATCTTAGAAAATACCTGAGAATTTGATATTTGAAGAAAATTCAACTACTTCATGAATCGTATATACGAGGTAGTCATCACCTTGTTTCGCTATTAACTATATATAACTTAACTTATTACTTACTGCTGCTCACCGTTGTGCATATGCTCGGTAACAAACCCCCCTCTCTTTTTCTGTGTTAACATCTTGCAACTATTCAACACTTACTGGTTCCTGAGTTTTTTGTTATTGAGCACAAGCTTAGATAAGCTAAGCGCATTTAACTTGCTACGAATTAAAAGCTGAACCTCTTTTACCTATAAATAAAGAACTTAGTGCATGCGATTAATAACTCTGTATTAGGCATGAATTTTCAGTTACCGACATGTTCAATGTGATCCTCCTGCAGAGCGCAATTCATCATCATCGGATTCCATGTCAACGGTTTCTTTCTGATCACAATCTTCAAAATCCTTGTGACAAGGGTGAGGAAAGTGACCCTTTCCAAATGACCTAATATGATCTTTGAGTGATCTTTTATGCTTAAAATCCGATCCACAGGTACAATACCACAACTTTCCGCAGTTCTTTTCATGTGTTCTCCAATCTCCCCTAACCGCAAAGGACTTACCACATTTTCTACACATGAATGGCTTCACTCCATGCTTTCTTTTGTAATGCGTTTGCAGAGTTCTAAAGTCCTTCAACGGTTTAGCTCGAGGATGATTAATATTGTTCTTACATCCAAGAGCACAACAATAACATGGTAGCCTTAACATAGCTGTTGGCTGAACCCCTCTAAGCGACTCTGGCCCTTTTCTGTATTGTGATCCATGCCCCCACATGTGCATCTATTTACAAAAACCAAAGTACATACTGTTAATCAGCGAACAATATCGATGTTTATATAATCTTACTTTGCTTTGTTTGCAGGCAAAAGGAAGAGATAAAGCTAGAAGAATATAATTAAAGCATGCAGCAATTTAGAAGTTGCATTTAAGAATGATTACCGATGACCCATATATATGGTCTACAGAAAAGGGATGTGTTATCTTGCTAGTTTTCAAATGATCATGTATATATATATATATATATCTTTTAATCGTATATACACTTACTAGTGGGAATATAATCTATTGCTTGATATGTGGTTGTTATGTGCATGGAAATGATATAATTTCACCCCTTTTATGATGGAAGACATCTTGTTCGATTGAAAGATATCAGATGATGGCCAGAAGATAAAGTTTATACGTATTCCCAATAAAAATCCAAAATATAGCAATGTTTGGAGACCTAGTTAACAAAACAGGTACTGTTCGAATGAAGTAATTCAAATTTCTTCAATCATTCATACTCATACACACGGACTTACTATGTCGACTCCTTCCCCCACCATGCCGTGTATTACTTTGGCGTCTATGAATTTTACCCTAACAGTAGCTAGCTTTTCTCTCTAGCTGGCTAGATTAACCTTGTGGTTAATTAGTTGGAGAACTGGTGAACTGAATAAAGAAAAAATGAATCTAGCTAGAATAAGTAAAGAAGAAAAGTGTAATCCACTATGAATTTCGACCTAGCGAAAAAGAATTTCTATACGATCGAAAAAGGATTGATTGCCAGGTTTCAGTTGCAGCCTTAATTATGTGATGAGTATATCTTTTGTAAATTGATCAGAGTATTATGGTCGTACCGAGCAACAAAAAAGAAAGAAAGAAAGAAGAAGATTATCATCGTTTGATTCATATATAAAAGCGATCACGGGTGTGTGTAGACGAAAACTTAATAATACTAAAAGGAGAAGAACTTAAAGTGAAAGAAGCTTATTACAAACCTGCATATTGTTGTATCTATTGAAGGTCTTATTGCACACCGAGCAAGAAAATCTAGTTGGTCCAATAAGTATTTGAGCTGGTGTAGGGATCCAAAATCTACTGATCTGTGGCTGATCATTAGTAGTTGTACTACCAGTACTATTATTACTTAAATTACCACAGCTTTGATCGAAACTTATCATCATCCTATCACTCATGGGTCTATCCTCTTTATCGCCATTATAGCTCGCCAAAGATGGCTTCACATGCATCATCTGACCATGAGAGTTGTTAAGTTGCATACTATCTCCAACTTTAGGTAAACCAATGTGTAAAGCTACAGTAACATTGTTCTTATCATGATTCCCCAGAAGCTTCTCTTCTTTAACATCAACACGAGTGTTATGCTCGCCATCCTTTTGTCGGCAAAGAGATATACTTGACTCTTCTTCTTTGGGTTGCTTATTGATATCATCTGTAAACCTACTTAGAAGTGGTAGACATATCGAGCCGCCTTCTTGTCGGTACCGACGATGAATGGATTCTTTCTCTTGTCGATCCTCATCGTGCTGTTCTTGCTGTTGTTGCCGTTGATAGTTAGTTACTATAGAAGACGAAGAAGACGATGATGATTTACAAGAAGAAGAAATAGAAGGTGATGGCTTGAGCCATTCAATGAAGGTTGGAGCAGTAGTTTGATGAAAGCAGTAATCCATGCTTAACTGTTAGTTAGCTTCATGGGAATTGTCCTACTAATTGGTAGTTATCTATATATGTGTGAAACCAAATACATGTACCTAATATGATGGTTAATTTTGAAAGTTCTTTTTCATGGTTTTCTCTATCAAGAAAGAAAGTAAAACTTTTTCTAAAATCAATATCTTTTCCTCTTTTTTTTTTTTCCTCTCTTTCATTTCTTAATCTTCTTTTTACTGTTAGGGAAAGGTAAAGCGAGAAATTGCAATTAGTGGTGGGTTAGGAGAAATGATATGAACAAATGATACTTCTTTAAATAAAGAAAATTTTAAAACCCTACAATGTCTCATAAATTTTATCAAATGTAAAGATTATTTACTATTCTATCAACAATAATCCAGGAGTATTTCTCTATGTTAAAATCCGAATTTTTCTTTAGATTTTTCGAAATGAAAAGTGGCTTTATCTAAACTGTGAATATTACGGAGAATTAACCTGCGCGTTCAAGGCGATGGATGGATATTATCGATGGTCAACTATTTTCTTGTACCCAGAGACAAGTACATTTCCCTATCCGAGTCTACTGTTCAAAATACGAATCCTTCAACCTGCAGACAAGTACTTTAACTATATACTGTATATAAGGAGCTCAGCTTCTTCGATCACAAAAAGCGAAACTTGGAAAGTCTTATTCGAGATATTAAGATTCAAGCTTATTTTTGTGCAGAATCAAACACGAAAATGTTGGATTTGACGGCTAATGCGGTAATAGCTTTGTCGGACTCGTATTTTATGGGCCGCTTTGAGTTGGTTTTGGTTCATTATTATTCCCACTTGACTTTTTGTTCTTTGTTTTTTCTTTGGGTGATCGATTCCAAATTCGATCTCCTTTTTCTGTATCGGTTGTATTTATTGGGTTGAGGTACCCCTCTTAAGTACCTCTTTTTCAATGAATTTCTCCTATTGACCGATCAAAAAAAAAAGGAGCTCAGCTTCTTCATCCGAATCTTGTTGGTAAGACCAAGAAGGAAAACACTTCCGTTAGCCCACTAAAGCAAGAGAGGCAGTTCATCGACCTATATTTCTAGTGAGAACGGAGATTTCTAATGATGCCAAAGTTCTTGCAGCCAAATGTGCGATAATATTAGTTAAGAAAGAACTCGTCACTTGAATTTTTGAGGGGAAAAAAAAAACCGAGGACAGAAAAGAGTTTGATGCTCAAAATTCTTTTGTAATTATTTTAAGTCCCAAATACCATCATTAAATAATTCTATATAGTAGCAAAAATCAATAGATTAACTTACTTTCAAATACAAAATGAATAATATATCAAAGAAAGTAAAATTTTGTATAAATCTTCAACAAATAAAAGAGAGCATGTGTTGAAAAACCTATATTAAAATATTCAAGAACAATTAAGCGAAAACAGAGTTAAATATCACCTTCCTCTTTTTTCAAAGGGTTGTTTAATCCAAACCTTTGAATGCTTTTCACCTAAAAAAAATAAATCAGTGAAATTCTTGATAACTTAGCCTGAACTTAACTTAACAGTAAAATTGCAAGATATTTACCGACATAATCTAGGGCGGATTGTATGGAGCTATTGATCAAATCTATCTTTTCCTTTATTTAGACTATAGCTATCTTCTTTGGTTTTGTTAAAATGTTAAGGGCACCTTTTTAGTACTGTTCTCTTTAATTAATCCATCACTTCTTTATTTTGTCATGTGTTGTTCCTTTCATAGAAAATTAGCTCCACTTATATAATGCTTAGATATGCAAGGAAGTATCTGGAAAAATTTAAAATTTGTGCCATCATTTTCACTATTTAAATATCCAAAAACGAAAAATACAGTACTTTTTTTAGCATCTGTTGATAACAACCTCCCGAATACAAACTAGAGAAAAATGAACAAGTCAGAATTGATAGTCCAATAGTACAAGGAACATTTCACAGTTACATTATCAGCAACTAGCATAAATTTTATGGTAATCAACAAGTGTGAATGAGTCTAGTTTTGGTTAGGCTTAGGTAATGCAGGTGTAGTTGATTAAGATGGGATAGGTAGTAGGTGTGAAACTTTTGATTCATGAAATTCTTTTTTTCTACTTTTTTTCTTCATTGGGTGTTTGAATGAATCAATTTTAATGTTGAAATTTCTGGTAAAGTAGGAAATTAACAAGAGAGAATACTACATAGAGAAGGAGTGCATGTAATGATAAAAGATTTTTTATAAACATTTCTAAACTTTTGCATTTCGAGGTGTCTTAATATCTCTATGCTTTTTCTTCTTTAAATGATTCCTAATTTTAACTTTATATTTTTGTTATTTCTTTTCTCACATTTTTACTTACCCTTAAAATAACTATGGGAGACAAGACTTTCTAACACAATCAAATGCATGTATGATTAGTCATCTAGAGATATAGCTAGTTTTTACAACAACCACATTTGGAACACAATCGTTGAATCAGTTGGACTTCTATGATGAATAGAGTACCCCCTAGCTAATATGGATTCCTCTACCTAAAGTGTAAGCGTGTGCGTTGATTGATGCATGAATGGATGACGATAGTTAAACAAAAGTTGACGTGTTCATTGTATCAAAGGGGGCTACACTCATTTCACAGGAAATTGGAACTATGTCTTGGCACCTGGAAGAGGGAATTTAATGTATGTGCATTCTTTAAATTAAAAGTATTTACGTGATATCTCAATCATATTTTCTAACTTTATTTTTAAGAGCAGAGGTATAAAGTTTCTAATGCCTGAGGTATAGGATCTTTTATTCTTAAGCGTTTGCCCGGATAAAACTGTCAACATTTTTTTGAGAAGTGTCCACAAAAAGAATTATTATAAGTGTCACTCGACTAAGTAAAGTCCATAGATAAATGCATCTTAATAATTAACTTGACGAATCCATAACAATGGTTAAAAACTTGTTAAATTTTATCGCTCACATGAAGGCTCACTTGTAGCATTGTATCAAAGTGTAATTTTATCTGAAAAACATTTTTTATATGTGATATAGATATATCCTCCTGTTTAAATTTCAAATCAGATTTAGGTTCATGAATATTAGCGAATAAAATATAGACAAGACCATATGCACATCAGGTTATCGCTTCTCGAATCCTATTCGGTTGAGAGCGGGGAGCGACGAGCTGGGCTAAAGAACTCATTAAAAACTAAGAGTCACTCTATCCAGACTAAAAATGACTTACACATGATGAAATTTTAATTTAAACGTTACCATCGTACGTCATTTAAACAAAGAATCCAATAGTTAAGATTAAGATCGAAGTGGATTTTGAGGTATATTACAATTATTTTATTTTTTTGAAAGAAAAAGTTTATATTAATTGAAAATAATAATAATAACAGAGTCCAAATAAATCCGATTACATATTCATAAGAGTTTCCCCGTTGTTTAAGATTTGCCCAGAACTAACAAATTTGAAAGTTCCTTTGTCACATCTCCACGGAGCTATTGTTGGAAAACGATTAATAAAATTGATTTTTAAAAGTTTTAATAAAAATAATAATTAATTGTTTCTTTTGTGAATGAAAAAAAAAATTAGTCCAACATCGATAAGTTCCTCTTCTTAAGTTCTTTTATTCCGTTATATAAACAAATTCTCTACTTTTGTAAAATTTATGGGAAAGGGGTTTCTCTATAATTTAGAGAGACCCCCAAGGAAAAAATATATTATATTGTTTTTTTTAGCATTCGCGATTTTCCTTAAGGATTTTTCAGAGTTACCAAGCTCAAGTTGAGCATCTACTACATACGCTAGTAGTAGGTGTAGTAGGGTGTTTTATAGCATCACTCTTGAGTGAAGCCTGGCGCTAATGTCTTAAGGACAACGTGTTGAACACGTGACTCACTCTGTTTTTCCAAAGTTTTTCCTTGTTGCTGTTGTGGAGATATGGGAAGCTCATTCGTTTTGTCAATCCATCACTTCCATTATAAAGGAGCTAAGTATCAATAACTTTATCTTATTTGATTTTTCTTTGTTTTTGATTATTGCACCCAACAATCTTAAGACATTAAAAGTTTGTAATAATCATGGATGTTAATCGTGGAGTGTAAAACAAAAAACAAATTTCTGGTCACCTGTAGAGTTTCGAATTTATCTCTTAACCTAGAAGGAATTTCGATGAACCCTTTTGACATAATGTAGTAGACATCTTGGTAGTTACCCACATAAAATTTCAGAATTTTTGGAGTTGTAAAAGTATTTGTTTGATATTTTACAAAACAGAGAAACGTTCCTCAAAAATTCTGACGAGCAGAAATTTTTTATTAACTAAAGTAGTTTTTATGGGGTAACCATGAGTTTTTTGAAATGGTGAGTCAAACGAAGTTTGTAGATCTAGATGTTATCTTCAAAACTCATAGTTTACTTTCCGATTTCGGAATTGTTGTTTGTGAATAAAGGTGTCCTCTCCATGGGACATGGCTAATAGGCGCATGTGGTTGGAAACAAATCTTCCAAAGCTGGCAAAGGTGAAAAAAATCGAACGCAACTCTAAGCGTGGTCTTCATAAGAAAGGTATGTTTCGTAAACCTGAATCTAAAATTACTTTAATTAAGGGTGATTTTTTATGTTTGTAAATTCCTGGCCATATGAAAGTAAATTGTAGATAACGTAAAAACCTTATTAATAAGTACAAAGTTAATGTTAATTTAGTTGAAACAAACTAGAACGAGTTCAGTGGCATGATGTCGGAAGTTATTATAATAACCAATGTGAGAGATTGGTGGGTGGACTCTAGAGCCACCAAGCATGTTTGTTGAAACAAAGACCTGTTCACCTTCTAGCAGAGGATAGAGGATGTTGAGAAACTTTGTATGAGTAACTCATCTGCGACAGAGGTTGCATAAAAGGGAAAGGTCGAGCAGAAGCTCATATCTGTAATATTCTCACATTGAATGAAGTTTTCATGTTCTGGGCATATGCAAGAATCTTGTATCTTGTTTTGTTGTACATGGTAAAAGATTTAAGATTTTAATTGAATCTAGAGAACATGTTGTAACTAAGGGCAGTGATTTTTTTAGGCAACGGTTAATAGACTTTGGGTCTATATAAGCTTAACGGAAAAACTTATGAAGTGAACATAGTTGATTCTTGTGCTTTCTTTTATGTGATTGAATGTTTTGCATGGTAGACTTGGAACCGTAAACTTATAAGTCAATACATAAACTGGATAGCGTAGGTTGTATACCCAAATTTAGTTTGGATATTGAACACAAAAGTTAAATCTTTGCAGAATCAAAATATGCTATAAGACCTTTTAGAAAAATTATTTAGAGTAATTTCTAAGCCCTTAAAATTAATTCAGTAAGACCTAGTTGACATGAAATTAACCCAAACTAAGATGGTAAAAGGTGGTTTATAACTTTTTTTTTGTTGCTTAATAATAAAATTTTATTGGAACCAAAAAGAGTTACAAAAGATATTCAAAAAAGATTATTACAATCTCTCAACTCTCACAAATCTTACCCAAATCTATAATAAACTTTATCAGGATGTTCTAGACTAGATAAAAAAATTAGGCTTATTCAAGAAAATACTCTTCTCACCTCTGTGCAAGGAGACACCCATTTTTGCTAAGCCATCTGCAGAGAAGTTCACTTCTTTGTAACTGTGTATGAACTCCAAACTTATAAGAGCAGCTGCAAGTTTATTCCACCTAGATTGCACATACCAAGGGATTCTTCTAGTAGAGAAGGCATGGATAACTGATGATGAATCGGATCTTATACATAACTGTAAGAAGCCCACACTTATTGCCCATTCACAAGCATTTATCACAGCAAAAATCTCAGCCATATAATTGGTTGCAGTACCCATACCACCTGCAACTGCTATTAAAAACCCTCCTAAGCTATCTCTGCCTATGAATCCATATCCTGCTTCACCGGGATTATTCCTTGCACCATCACAACATAATAGTATTTTAGGACTACTAGGAAAAGAGAAAGAGATTGCCTGAATTTTGATATGCTTCACTTTTCAGCATTTCATGCCAAAGGTTTTCAGGATTTGTAAGTCTTCAAATGTATTCCACATATGCCCCTTCATCCTGACTTCACATTCCTTAGTGATCTGAATTATATTTCTCTTCAAGGTTTCGGCATTAGTTTGTTCACCATCATACACCACTTTATTTCTATGAAAGCATATTTCTTTTATAGTTATGAGTGCTGAAGTTCTCCAAATTTCTCTAACAGCTGGACTCTTTGACTTTGCCATGCTTAAAACTTCATCAAAGGATATAGGATCGAAAAATGCAAACAAACCACCTAGCCACTGCCAAATTATCTCACTAACGTTGCAATGCCAGAGTATATGTTCTGTTGTTTGTTTATATTGCTTACATGATGAGCATCTTGAAACCATATTGAAGCCTTTCATTCTCATATTATGATATGTAGCCCATACTCTTCTTATAACCTTCCAGACATTACTTGATACACTAGGGTGTATGGTATTCTTCCAAATGCTTTTATACCATTGAAACTTGGTATATTTCTTTCTTATACATTCCACTGCTATTGCAACTGAGAAATCTCCAGTTTTGGTCCAAATCCATATCTTCCTATCTCTTGCTCCATCTACCACTAGAAGTGCATTGTCTTGTATCATATGTGACATTTCAGCAGGTATTATCCATTCACCATTTCTTAGGAGATGTCACTTTGAGATAAGGATTCTGAAGTATATAAGAATTCTCAGGGTATAAGTTTTTCAGGGGCTTACTTGTAATCCATATATCATTCCATACTGAGATGCTCTTCCCATTACCCACTATCCACCTTGAGTTATTAAAGACATCAACCAGAACTCGTTTAATTTCAACCCATACTGAAGATTTCTTATAATAATTTATCCACTCTCCATGTTTATCTTGAAATTTATCTTGAAATTTTTTTTCCCATTCACTTATCATTCTCCATCTTCCAAGCTAACTTCATAAATAAGGATTTGTTTATGTCTTCTAAGCTTCTCAATTCCAGACCCCCCTCTTCCCATGGAGAGTTTACCTCTTCCCATTTAACTGTCAATAATTTCTTTTTAGATGGATCCCTGACCAAAGGAAATTTCTGATAATTCTATCATATTCCATAGAAACTTTCCTAGACCATTTATATACTGACATGTTATAAACTGGAATGCTACATAAAACATATTTCACCCAAATAAGTCTTTCTTGAAAAGATAGTATCTTACCCATCCAACCAGGCATTTTGCTTTGTAAAAGATCCACAGACCACCATACATGTGATGATTTAATCTTCCCAGGTACTAGATTCACACCCAAGTATTTATCTGGAAATCTTGAGAGAGGCATGCCACAATTATTTGCAATTTGAAGTTTTCTATTATCAGTAGTGCCTCCCACAAAGCACTTGTTTTTCTCCATACTCACTACTTTTCCTGATGATTGTTGATAATCCCTCAAAGGGTCAGCAATTTATCTGTGCTCCACTTATCACCATTACAAAATAAGAAAATATCATCAGCAAAAAAGATATGTGGGGGTTGTATTCCATTTCTATTTACCATTGGGATTAGTTTACCAGTTTCCACAATTTGGATTATTCTTCTACTTAATATCTCTTGAGCAATAACAAACAACACATGTGATAGTGGATCACCTTGTTTTAACCCTCTGCCAATAGAGAAAAATCTAGTTGGACTCCGTTAACCATTACTGATATCCTTGTAGATTGAAACAGAACATGTAACCAATGAATAAATTGATCTGAAAAGCCAAAAGTGGACATAGATTGAAACAAGAAATCCCAACTGAGTGAATCATATGCCTGTGTTATGTCCAATTTCAAGCCAACATTACCACCTCTTTTAGTAGTCTCAATTTCATTAATCAATTCAGATGCAAGCACAATCTGATTTTGAATATTCCTCCCTTTGATAAAGTCACCTTGCTGAGGAGATACTACTTTGTCAATAACTTTCCCCATTGTCATAGTAATGATTTTAGTGATTATTTTGAAACAAAAATTGCATAGACCAATAGGTCTAAACTAAGAAGCTTTCTTGGAACCTTGCACCTTTGGTAGAAGAGTAAGAAAGTTTGCATTCATACCTTTTGGGATAAATCCCTTGCTCCAACAATACTGAATTCCTAAACTTAAATCACTGCCAATGATATCCCATGTACTTCTATAAAACCAACCAGAAAAACCATCTGGTCCAGGGGCACTATCAGGATCCATATCTTGAATTGCTTCATATATTTCTGCATTTGTTGTTACAGCAGTAAGCATTTTGTTTTATGCTTCATTTATGCTCTTAGGAATATTATCAAAAATCCCATCTGCAAAACTTACTTCTTGATGTTTAAATTTATTTTCAAAGTGATCCACAAGAGTATCTGTAAATTTTTTTTTGTTAGAAACTATGTTACCAGATGAATTTTCCAATTCAAATATTTCATTATGACTTTGTCTGATCTTAATAGAATTATGGAAAAACTTGGAATTAGAAGCACCTTGTTTTAGCCATTGCACTCTTGCTTTCTGCTGAGCAATTTCCTTGCTTTGTTGTACCAAAATTTCTTACTTCCCCCTTGCAAAAATAAGCTTATCCATTAGTGCAATATCCTCTGGTTGTCTATCTGAAATTAGAGCAGCTTGGACTACTTCTTTTTCACCATTTAGTAACTTTATTCTTACATCACCAAAAATATTCCAGTTTCATTTCTTAATGATACACTTCAAGTTTTTCAGCTTATTTAAGAAGATAAAAGCAAGGTTACTAGATATATCACTATCCCAAGCTTCTTTGATCAACTTCATAAAATCAGGATGACCAAGCCACACCTTTAGAGCTCTAAAAGGAACAATTGCAGGTTTTGTCATGATTGCATTTGTTCCAATTAATGCACTATGATATGATGTCCCTCTAGCATTTACTTTGTAACACCAGCCAGGATATATATCCAACCACTTTGCATTATATACAACTCTATCCAGATTGCACACTATTCTTATTATACCAACTCTATTGTTGCACCATGAAAATTCAACTCCAGATTTTGGAGCTTGCATCAATCCACATGTATTTAAGCAATTATTGAATTCATTCATAGAAATAGTTAATGGGCTTCTTCCTCCTTTTTTCTCTTCAACATACATTATTGTATTAAAATCACTAATGGCAAGCCATGGTTTATCAAATGAATTTATAAATTCCAACTCCTCCCTAAGATCTCTTCTATCCACAGTTAAGCAAGCAGCATGAATACCAGTTACTAATACACCTCCTACATCCACAGTAATGGCCTGAGAAGAAATAGATACTACTGAAATATTTGAACTCCAAAACATCCAAATATTTCCTTTCTTGGAACTAGTAGAATTATGAAGTAGTTTGTAGTGCATATTAGGCAAATTCAGTTTCTTGCAGAAATCATATGTAACGCTCACCTTTGGATCATCAATAAAAACTAAAGAAGGACAAACATAATGGACCAAAGATCTCAGTTTATCTTTGGCTTGTGGTCTCCTCAAACCTCTGAGATTCCAAAATATTATCTTCATTTAAAGGGAGGTGGTTGAGAAGAAAGGCTTCTCAGACCATTAAAACTTAAAGTAGCTGCTTCTTTTCTTGTTGTGACTTTACCCACAATATGTTTCTTCTTAACAGGAGTAACATGAGAAGAACTTGTATTCCCCTTACCTATTGGAGATATCACCTTGACAACAAAATTTAAGGAAGGAGAGCTAGTAACAGCTTGAATCACTTGTTCGACAGTTAAAGTAGGGAATTCATAATGAGACTCCAAAATGTTTTCATCCATTTGCTGAAGTACTTGAAATTTTCCTAAGTTAATGACCTTATCCTGATGATTTGAACTCTCTGGTCAATTACTCAAGGAAGGTATAATCACATCCACAATACTATCTTCTTGTGTAACTTGCATATTTTCTGAAATATTATTATGTTCTTAGGTGGAAGAATTCTGCATAGCTGCCAATTCCTCAGCTGTATAGCCAATATCAAAATATTTATTCTTCAGTTTATTATTCACCTTTCTCCAAACTTTTGTAGTCTTCTTAGGTACTGAAGTGTTTTGCTGTGGAATTTGTTCCTTCCTCTTGGATCCACATTCAGTAACATAATGCCCTATATGTAACAGAACAATGAGAACAAAATTTTGGCATATTTGGGATTTACACTCCTTGTTCAAAACTACAATACTTAGTCTCTACTTGTACCTTGCTAGGGATAGCTTTTGATAAGTCTATTTCCACTAAAACTCTAGCATAGTACCCAATCTCTCTCTTGAGAGTTGTTTTATCAACTTTCAATGGCTTACCAATTGATCTGCTAATATTCATCAATATGCTATCCTTCTAGTATTCAATACAAAGACCAGGAAATTGAACCCACACAAATTCTTTAGTTGATTTTTAATTAGCTGGATTAAAATTGTGTTCCCAGGCTCTTAGTTTCAGAGTTTGATCTTCAACTGGCCAATAACCCTCCCAAATATATTGTTTATCCTCAGGATTATCTAATTTGATGATGAAAAAGCGCTTACCAAGAGGAATACATTGAACATCACCTTTGATTTTCCATTGTTGCTTTAGAATTGAAACAGCAGCATCAAATTTCAGTTTAACTAAATCAAGTCTCCCAATTAGGCTATATCGCCATTCATCCAAGCTTTCGTCAATTATTTCATCCGGAATGAAACACACTAGATTGTTGTTAAGATGCTCCTAATTATTCACTGAATTATTTAGGTTTGAAAAAGTAGATCCAAAAAATTGAGGAAAATTACTGGGAAAAAAAGTTTCCGATCTATTTTCCATCTTGAAAAATGATGATTAATGTTTTAGAGAAGATAAAAGATGTAATAATCTAAAACCAATAATCATATCTTAACGAATAACACCTGAATTAATTGAAACAGACACAGAAAAAGAGAGAACAATGAAAAATTTCGAAACCTAGTCAATCGCCTGAGTTGACACCGAGATGCAGAGGTCCTTTCACAGTCAAGAACCCATTATGTTATAGATGATTAAAACAGACACATAGTGGTTTATAACTTTCATAGATGATTGTACGAGGTACTATCTTGTATACTTTCTTAGGGATAAGGATGATGCCTTAGAATCCTTAAGAGTAGAAACTTAAAATTGAAAGCTAATTGTTTTGGTTCAGCTCGGTTTCATTGGTTTTCCGTTACCATGTACAGCCCTAATTGATATGAATTTAAGGTTGTTGTCTTTAACTTTTGAACAATGTAGGTTGCCATCTTCGTTATGAACCTGTACATTAAATATATGTCGTGTTTCCTATCATAAACACCGGCACGACAATACCAATATCATCCATTTTACCGACACAAGCCATTTGAGTTTTTGTGTAGCATCATATACAAGTGCTTTCATAAACATTTTAATCTGTTTTTTTCGTCTTTACTTTGATATCCACACCTTTTCTTTCACTCTCCCCTCCATGGAACCTTCCCCATCCGTGGTTTTATCTTTCAGAGAACTTTATGTATGGGTTGTCTTTCATCTTTCCGGGTGCATAACAAATACAAATCCTAGCTCTTAAGCTAGTGAATCTCATAATATTTATGAGAATAATTAGGTAATATATTTTTTTACTTTTGAAATGGTGTTTTAACATATCTATCGATGTTTTTTTTTTTTTTTTTTTTTTGAAGCATACATTTTATAAAACTAATAATGGACTATTACACGAGGGTATAAGACACCCCAAGATTCAATGAGTACAAATAAATTGAAAAAACATGAATCAACGTTAACATGATATTAGATCAGAATAGCAGTCTTCGGATCGGAGTTGCATCGATGTCGAATGTTGGAGTCGAAGGTCAAAAGTCCTTCGGTCAATGCTTTCCACAAGAAAAGCTGTATTGTTGGTGGACACGAAAGTATCCATAAACTCAGGTGGTGGTAGAGGAGTTCGATGCAATTTATTAAAGTTACTAGTCAGCCCTTTGTATCTTGATGCTGCGGTAACCTGCCCAAGTGATACATGTCTACTCCATTGTTTTACGACTTGATCTATAGCTTCAAATTAAGTCTTAAAGTAGAAACTAAGCCTTTTCCTTGATGGATTAGTGCTAATAAAGATATTACAGCCGTAATCTAAGAACTGAAATAACAAAACAAAAGGAACTACATACACAATTAAACTAACTGGAAAACACTACACTTGTAAGGTAAGGATGCAAAGTGAGGTCACTGAGGTGGATTATCCACCGGCCCATGGAGATGCATAAAGTTAGGTAAGGATGCAAAGTGAGGTCACTGAGGTGGTGCCCATGGAGATGCATAAAGTTACCGATCTACTTTAGCTAGATTTGTGGCATTAGAACTCAAAATAGTCTACTAGAGTTCATTCTTCTTGATCATGGTTCTGTGATGAGGGAGATTCATTCTTCCGTGGCTGAAATTCTGAAATCCAAAGTGGTGTCGACTAAGTTCATCTGCAGTCCATCAATTGTACATGTAGAATTAATCTTTATTGAGAGTAAACCATTTTGCATCCAAATATGGTAAAGTTTTGCTGTTATTGTTGCTGGAGCTGTTGTTGTTGTTGTTGGAGCTGATGCAAATATGCAGGATGTGCAAAGAAGATTGAGCTGCTTCATCTATTCACATTCAACATAGCAGAACCAAATTTCTCCTTTTGAAACCTTGTGTCTTTACATAATTCAATAAAATCTATAGCCATATACATACCAAACCTTAAGATGCTGAGATAAGTCAATCCCAAGACTGATTCTCATGAAACATAATCCCTACTGAACTGGAATTGGTTCATTTATAACTTGGGTGTTGGCTATCACATTAATAAGCTCTGATGCTCATAAATGGGTTATGTAAAGTAATCCCAAATTTTCAAAATACATGAATATGATTGCAGGTAATGGGATTATATTGATTGCTTGGGTTATGATAAAAGCTCCCACATGATATTCTAGACCCCTGCCCTAACAAATCTGCATATTTCATACTGAAGTTCATTTTTGAAGAGCCAAAAACCTGGCAGTAAACAACTGCATTAAACAACTGCTTTATGTCCATCTATTAAACAACTGTGTTTATGCTGATCATAAAATTCATCTGAGTTGTGTGGTCATTAGTCGGTCTTATTATAGTTTCTCTTATTGTTCAAAACACAAAATTTCTGGTAGCAATTTAGATTTTAGATTGGTTAGTTCTCTTTTCTTAAATATGAGAATCATGTCGTGGAATTGTCAGGGTCTTGGCAACCCTTCTACCAGGAACTCACTATGGAATTTGATCAGAGGTCAAAACCCTGATATGATTTTTCTATGTGAAACTAAAAATGAATCTGCTAAGATGAATCAATATCTTAGTAGATTCAATTACCCTAATACTTGGGTTTTTCCCTCAATTGGTAGAGCTGGGGGTATTTCTTTGTTATGGAAAACTAGTTTTGAGTGTGAAATTGTTCATTCTACTGATAAGATGATAAATGTCATGCTCTCTGATAATCCAAGTAAGCCAACTTTCCTTGTTACTTTTCTTTACAGTTCTGTATACCCTGAAGAAAAGTTAACACAATGGAATTTCATTAATGAAATTGGTGCTAGAGCTAATCTTCCTTGGGTTATCATAGGGGACCTTAATATTACCATGCATGACTATGAAAGATCTACTTTTTCTACTCCAACAGTTGTTGAATTCCCTGAAATTCAAACAATCTTGGACAATGCCGATCTCTCAGATCTTGGATATATAGGCAACAAATTTACTTGGAATAATAAGCAATCTGGAAACAACTGTATTTATGCAAGATTAGATAGGGCTTTGGCTAATGGTCACTGGCTGAATCATTATGGTAATACACCTGTACATCATATTGATACCATAGGCAGTGACCATATTCCAATTATCTTGGAGACTAACTTTGTGTCTTTTCATGGTAGTAAGCCCTACAGATATTTCAAATGTTGGAGTAGTGACCCATCTGTTAGAGAAGTGATTAAAAATGCCTTCTCCATAGATGTTAGAGGTTCATCGTCTTTTCAGTTTACTAATATATTACGAAATGTGAAATGTGATCTGAAATTATGGAATATCCACCATTTTGGCAATATTGATCTTAATAATCTTCCACATTCTCATAATGTGGAATTGATTAAACAAGTAGAGTTTGATCTTGATCATTGGCAAAAAGTTCAAGAAGAATTTTATGCCCAAAAATCTAGACAAGAGTTTTACAAATCCTTTGACAGGAACACTGGATTTTACCATAACTATGCCAATCGAAGGAAGCATTTCAACCATATTAATGCTCTTAAATTGGATACTGGGCAGTGGGTTAATGATAGAGCTGATCTTGAAATCCTTTTGGTAAATCACTTTAGTTCCATTGGAACTAGTTCTAATCCTTATAGAAACTCTGACATTCTTAATTGTATTGATCCTTGTATCTCAAGTAGTGAAAATACTGATCTTCTTAGACCTGTTTCTAAGCAAGAAATTATTGATACAATTAACCAAATGTCTCCCTGGACTGCCCCAGGGCCTGATGGTTTCCCACCAGGGTTTTATAAGGAGAATTTAGAACTTCTTTTAGATGATGTTTGGAAGGTAGTTAACTGCTTTTTTTTGAGTCTAAACACCTTTTAAAAGAAATGAATCACACTTTCCTCTCTCTTATTCCTAAAGTCAATAACCCATCTAGTCCCTCTGAGTTCAGGCATATTTCTTTGTGCAACTCTATTTACAAAATTATTTCAAAAATTATTGTAAATAGAATGAAACCTCTTTTGAGTAAAATGATAAGTCCATACCAGGCTGCTTATGTCCCTGGAAGACATATTCAAGATAATGTCATAATTGCTCATGAGTTGGTGCACTCCATGAAAAGAAAAAGGAAAAAAGATAAATGGGGTGTCATGGGCCTTAAACTTGATATGTCTAAGGCCTTTGACAAAGTGGAATGGAGTTTCTTGAGAGACATCTTAAGAGCTTTTTGGTTCTCTGACCATTGGTGTGACTTAATTCATCAATGTGTTAGTACTACCAGCATATCTATAATGTTAAATGGTTCTCCATGTGAATCCTATAGACCAACTAGGGGCCTGAGACAAGGAGATCCCTTGTCTCCATATTTGTTTATCATTGTCATGGAATCCTTCTCTAGATACATCATGCATGCTGAAAATTGTAATCTAATACATGGTTTTAAAGTCACTAGGGATGCCCCTAGTATAAGTCATCTTCTCTTTGCAGATGACCTGTTAATCTTTTCTAAAGCCTCTCATTCTGAAGCCACTAATTTACTGAGTTTAATTAATGACTTTAGTATGGCTTCAGGTCAAGTGATCAATCTTCAGAAATCCGGTTGTTTTTTCAGTAATAATGTGCAACCTCACCATGTTGTTTCTCTAATAAATGAGTTAAAAGTGAAGAAGATAACTCTTAATGAAAAATACTTAGGCATCCCTTTATTCATTTCTAGAGCTAGGTCTGATTCCTTCAGCCATTTAAATGAACATTTTGATAAGAGGGTTGCTAAATGGAAAGGAAAACATTTCAATCAAGCAGGTAGGTTTGTGATGGTCCAAAATGTGTTAAAGACATCTCCTATTTATCACATGAACACTTTTACAATTCCTGACAAAATTATCAACAATATGGAGTCTTCCCAAAGAGACTTCTGGTGGGGTAAGTCTAGAGCAGGGGGGATCTATCTTAGGGGCTGGCCAAGGATTTGCACTCATAAATTCCAAGGGGGTCTAGGATTTCGCAACCTTAAGCATGTAAATCTGTCCCTTTTGACTAAAACTGCGTGGAACACTATTCATAATCCTGATAAATTATGTGTTGTTATACTGAAATGCAAATACTTTAAACACTGTCATCCTATTCATGCTGTTAGAAATGTAGAATGTTCCTGGGTCTGGAGAAGTATTAGTCGGGGACTAGAGGTCATTAAAAATAACTCTATCTGGGAAGTCAAAAAAGGTGATTGCATTTCTGCTTTTGATGATAACTGGATTCCTGATGCTGTGGAACCTAAGTGTATAGCGTATCCTAACCCTAATGCTTATGTGTCTGCTTTTATTGATAAGGAAAATAATACTTGGAACAATGACCTTGTTAATGCTTTTTTCTCTCCACGGAATGCTAGTAGAATCCTTAGTATTAGGATACCATGTTCAGGCGATGATAGACTTATTTGGCCTTACACAAAGAATGGAAAGTTTTCCGTCAAATCGGCTTATAAACTGATTTCTGGTCAATATGCATATATCAACAACTCTCAGAGTAGTAACCCTGTTTATAAAAAACTGTGGAACCTTTCAATTCTCCCAAAAGTTCAGATCTTTGTTTGGAAATGTTATGAGTATATCCTTCCTGCTAAATCTGTAATTGCTCGACACTCTAATGAGCATGATACTTCTTGTAGTATGTGTAATGCTGGTATAACTGAATCCCCTGAACATATCATTTTCCATTGTGCTTTTTCAAAGAATGTTTGGGCTCTCACCCCATATGCAGATACTATTGAACAAGATTGTGATTTAAATATTAATATTCATGAATGGGTTCACAAATGGTTATCTGATGATAATCTTAGGCAGTCAGCAGGTGCTATATTTTCAATTGCTTGGAGTATATGGAAAGAAAGATGCTCTAGTACTTTCCAGGGGTAAACTCTCAACCATTTCTCTACAGCTAGACTTGCTCTCAAGCTAGTTAATGACACATAAATGTTTTTGAGTAATACTAGTCCTCAGAATATACATAGGACTGAACCTGTAGAAGAAAAAAAACATCACTAATATCATTGGTTCTCTTCCACATGACTGTCATATTATTTTCAGTGATGCTGCTTTTGATAAGAATTCTAACCTTTCTGGTATTGGTTTGGTGTGGAATGATATTGCAGGTTCATTTTGTGGTTGCAAACTGCAAGCAGGGAATGTAAGGAATGCAGAGGAGGCAGAGAGTCTGGCTTTGCTTGAAGCAGTGAAGTGGGCTAAAGCTAAAGGTTTAGAGAAAGTCTGTTTTGTCAGTGATGCGAAGTCCATCATTGACTCTATCAATTCCAATAGTAACCAATTGTATTGGTATATTAATTCGGTCTTACAAGACTGTAAAACAATTTCATCTAGTTTTAATTTTTTCAAGTTCGAATTCTTGCGTAGGAATCATTTAGAGCTGGCTGATAAAGCGGCTAAATTTAGTAGAAGGTCTAGAACCTCGGGTGAATGGTTGGGTTATATCCCGGCCTTCCTTAATTTTGCTATGTAACTCCTTTATTTTTAATACAACCAATTTTTTCTATAAAAAAAAAAACTGACAGATACACAACAATAAGGTGCTATCTAAAGATACGCGTATATTGGGTTGTGAGTGCATGCTAGAAACAATTATTTGAAAGACGGTAAAAGGTTGCAAGTGTTCCGTTTTCTGATGTTTGAGAAAATAAATTTGAAGATAAAAACCAGCTCATCAGTGGTGGTGTTGAAAGTTGAAACCGTTTGGTTAGCTTGCAAAAGAATATTATTCGTCGAGGACAGGCTCAGATGCTTCAAAGAGGTCGAAAATTTTAATTTTTTTTTTTTTTGAAACCGCATTTAAATTCGAAAAAGCTTAGTACCGGCATGCTCGTTGTTTGAATTCTACGCCCCAGTATAATTTAACCTGACATTGTATTCATAGATATTTGTATGCAAAGGGACAAAATATCCCCCACTGCTTCAAGAACATAACGGCGTGGTATTCAAACCAAGATTGTATGCCTTATTACATTTATACTTTTTACCTACAAGCGAATATTCTATGGAATATTCAAACCGCATTGTGAGTGCATGACATAGAATGCCGGTTTTACGATACCCTGAGCATAGAAACTTAAATGTCGAGGATGTTTGGTTTTACATGAAAAACATACGAAAGATAATGATATTTTGAACTTAAATAATAGGCATTTGTTTCTTTTAACTTCGTATATCTGGAACCTAACTTGGTATGAAAACTCAAATTCCTTGAATTGGGTTTTAATACCTGCAAGGAGAGTCGATTACCATTGATGCCGTGCTTAATCCCGGCAGTTTACTTTACTTATCGACAATGCCTAGGTCTTGAACTAATCCAATTTTCTTTTCATGCATTCCTTAGATTGTGACATACAACGATCAACCAAACTACAAACCGCTCCATCGAAGGATACGTCGGAGTACTATAAATGTCACGGGTATGTTACCAAACAATACTTTCACCTAGTTTTTACAATTTTATGTTGGGATTTGCTTGTAATCTCCCATTTTTGTCCTTATGTAGGGAATAAAATATGAAAAGGAAGCAATTGCTTGGGCAAAATCGATGGCTCTTAATAACATGTGTGTCTTAGTGAGGAATACCCAACGTTCAGATGTTCGTTTTGAGATGGTTTGCGAGAGAAGTGGAAAATACAATGAGAAAAATAGCCATAAGAGAAAGGGTTATGTATATGAAAAGAAGACTAAGAGGGTATAAAAACAGGTTACGAGGAAGGATGACTGCCCCTTTAAGCTTGTATTCTATCTAAGAGGTTCAAAAGAAGAAGAAAAAGAATGGGAACGTAAGGTGTGGTTTGGCCGTCACAACCACCCGATCCGAAAAGATTTTGAAGGTCACTCCCTAGTTGCGAAGATAAAACTTGATCAATTCGAGGATGTGAAGATGATGACCAAAGCATGTATCAAACCAAGAGTGATTCTCAGAACCTTCAAGGAAAAGGATAAGACCAACGTTTCTTCACTCACTACAATTTATAGCGCACAAGCAACCATTAAAAGGTTGGAATGTGAAGGGAGGAGTGTTATGCAAGAATTTGAGAAGATAGTTTGTGATCACAATTACACGCGTATCATTAAAAGAGGTCCGGAAAACAAGCCGCTTCAAATATTCATTTCGCATCCTTTGCTTTCACAATTGGCTCATACGTGTTGTGATGTTCTTATAATGGATTTGCACCTACAAGGCAAACAAATACAACATGTCGTTGTTCAACATCGTGGGGAAAACATCGGACAAGGTAACATTCATATTGGCTTGGTGTTTAATGGAAAAAGAGAGGGATTACAATTATCATTGGGCATTGCGGCAATTTGAAATTATTGTTCCCGGAAAATCGTTTCCGAAGGTCATCATAACCGATCAATTTGACGCACTAATGAATGCACTATCCGACGTATATCCGGATGCACAAAATTTCCTATGTACATATCATATAGGTGAAAATGTGAAAAAACATTGTCATGCTTTGTTTGAACCCTCTAAGGCTGATATTAAGAAGAGAATGGTTTCTCACCTAGAGGAAGATGTTCGCAACGAGAAACTATCACCCGAAGAAGAAGAAAATGAAAGAGGAAAGATTAAAGAGCGTTTCGACAAAGAACACGATGAAAATCATAAAAGGTGGTTGGAATTTCTAAAGTATTGGGAGAAAGTTTATTGGTCTCTTACGAGGACATGTATGAAAAGAGATTGAACAAGTTTATTGCCAAATATAACGAAGTGTATCCAAGTGCCGTCTCATATTGTCGGGATAATTTGTTGGATAAGTTCAAGGAAAAATTTGTGCTATAGACATTACGGGAATGAAGCAACTAGTATAGAGGAGTCCTCTCATGGGAGATTTAAAGATCTCATCCAGTCCGGCCAGGGAAACGTGGTTACGATCACCGAGGCAATGGAGCAACACTTTAAGGCCGATATCGATAGGATCAAGAAGGCTTTTGAGAAAAGCTCAATGGAAAGGATGACTCAATTTCTTCAACATACTAAGTTGCTCCAACGAATAGAGTTTAACGTCTCCCGTTGGGCAATAAAACATATGATGAGACAAATGCAATATGAGAAAAATTTACGGAAATCCGGGTGATGTGTGTATTTTTCCCCGACATGTCTTCATTGGGCCTTCCGTGTGTCGTCATATGCTTGTGAAGTATGAAGAAGTGATACCTATTGATGTTATTGATCCTTTTTGGAAGCAATTATCTTTCGACCTTCCCCCTACCGAAGCTCCCGGACAATCACCATGGGATACAAAGGAGGCTCTAGAATTTTATGAAGCTTACTCACGTGGCAACTCGGCTAGCCGACAAGTATTGTTGATCCAACTAAGACTAATTACACGGCCATAGATAGCACAAAGTGAAGAGCCAACAAAGGGAGATCCGGCGGGTAGACCACAAACTAAAATTGCAAGGAAGAGACAAAGAAAAGAATTAAAACAAATGACTCGACGTGAAGAGGAACTCGCGGCAACTAAAAAACGAGATCTATGTGCAAGTGAGATTTCAGAAGCAAGATTCTCTGAAACGCCCGTTGAGTGGAGCAGTCTAACGCATATAAAAGATTAATACGTTGAACGCCGGTTTTAGGGAGCGAAAACCGGCATAGAAAAACAAAATTCGATAGTGCCGGTATGATTTCCGACATAAGTAAATTAAAAATCTATGCCGGTTTTCTGGAATTTTTTACACAGTTCTTAACAATTATTTGTTTTTGATTTTCAAATTGAATTCAATTGACTATAATTTCAATTTACTAGAATGCAATTTCAAAACCCTAAGCAGAATTTTCAATCCGTCACGAACCCTATCATGTTTGACTTTGTGTTATATATTATGGGATAAAACCCTAAAAGTACTTCAATTCAACAGGAGACTTTGTGTTATACATCACTTACCGAATCAAATCATTACGTCCGCTTTACTGTGAGACTCTTGAGACTTTGTTGCGCATCATCAACGTGTATTTACGGATTGGGTTTATCACGAGATTTGCGACGAGCCATTGCTTTGGTATAAAAAATAGGGAGAGATTGAATAGATCGAATATTTTTCTTCCCAAAACCGTCACTTATATAGCATGAGTATTTTGAAACCGACGAGCCATTAAAGAAACCCATTATAATTTTACTCATTAAATATTTGGTAACCGTCAAATTAGTGGAATGAAATTGTAACCGTCAAACAAGTTGAATGAAATTGTAACCGTCAGAAATCCGGCATAGACAATTACATACCAATGATGCCGGTATTACAAGTTCATGATTTTTAACTTCTTAGTGTTGGAAAACCGGCGTCGATTGTAAACATATCCATAATGTCGGTTTTAGGATACCGGCATTCAATTAAACTCATCGGGGTCGACGGTATTTGAAAGAAACTTCATTAAGCACAAACATAAGATCTCAATCAAATTCCAACTAACAACATTTAAGGGAATAACGTTACACCTAGAATGAAAGATCTCAAGCCAAATACACCTAACATCATTTATTGGAACGAGCTTGAACAAGCAAAGCAGCTTCTCGAAATGCCTAAAGGCTCTTTTCTCCACTTCGTATATGCATCCTGAGCTTCATACCTATCACCATTGTATCTTGCAAGAAATTCGTTGTATTTGAGACATGATTTGATGAGTGCAGTTGTTCGAATGCGTACTATTTGATTAGCGTATTCAATTATGCGTTTCTTACCGTCAAACTTGTTATGTGATCGGTTGTTAATCCGTCAAAAATAATTTCACTTTCTTACTCACTAAATTTAAATGAAGTACAAAGTAAGGAAGAGTTCATATCCACAGAGAGGCAATTGTTGTTATGCAATTTTCAGTTTCTAAGGTAACCAAGGGGGGATGTTTGTTGTTTAAGCGAAATACTAAAGTAAAAATAAAATAGAGCAAAGCAAATAGTTGGAATAATCAATAAGGAGAAGATATTGGTCACGGGATAGTATCATTCACAAACATGTATTTTCATCAATGATTAGAATTGGTATTTTAATCTCTCATCTACTAATAGTCCTAGGATACCTTTATCACAAGTCTATCCCGCTAAGTCCCTGTTTTCATCACAACCACATTAAAAGATGCATATGTGAATTCTTCCTAGAAAGCAACCTAAAGTGTAAAAGCACAATTAGATTTAACTCCCTAAAAGCAATAAGTTCTATGGAATAAGACTAATCAATGCAAACGAATGTGTAAAAGCACTAATCGTTTTAACAAAAGTTATGATTCACTTGTGACTAGTAGGATATATCACTACAAGCACTACCCGCAATTATGCTACTTAGAATCGTGGGATAAACAACTTTTTCGTATTGAAAACCCTAATATATCTCTAGAGATGAATGTAAATCGGATTGATTCCGGACTCAACCAAACAAACTATTAGATCATATAACACTATTAATTGTGAATCACAAACAATAAAATATTGAGACAAAACTAATTCATTGAATCATATAACATATTGATAAATCAAATTTTATCCCATAACCAATACTATGTTTAGCTACTCATAGCTATGGAGTTCATCATAATAATATTAATTGAAAAGAAGAAGATGAACAAAAGCAAACCCTAGAAGCGTAAACAAAACCGGCTCTCCAAAGTTCCAAGAAAAATATATGTGATATCCCAAAAGTTGTAGAAGTCTTCTTTATATCTCTTCTTGTTCCAAAATTAGGTCAAGCCCCAAGGGTCCAATAGAAAGAAGTCCACCAAGCCCATGTGTGGGAAAAATCCATGTGAAAACTCCGCCCAAAACGGTCGCCAGGAAAACTGGTATTGTGGCGGGAAATGGAATCAAGACTAGAAAAATATCTCGGGTGACCGGCAAAGTCCACCCGGTCACACCATCAACCGGTCAACTCGAGTCCAACAATCCAACTCGGCGGGTTAACTCGGCAAATCAACCGAGTCGCAGCGGAGTCGGATCACGGTCGGCTATCTCTCTGGCTGATTGGGCTGAGTTGCCAGGCCTTGAGCCATTTGCACGAGGCCACAAAGCGTGTTGCACAAAGATGGTGCATCAGTGCTTCCCTTCCAACCATCTTGGCCTACACCTGTCTCTGCCATTTCCACAAACCAGTTGCATCATTTGATCTCTCAAATTGCCACCACCAGAACGAGCTTCAGGCAGCAGCACCTCTGTCTACCACCACCAGCTCCATTACCACTCACCTGCAAAACCATATATGATACAGCTGCAGTTCACATCACTGCCAACTTCTTCACAGCCACACTAGCTTCCATGACACTGCAATCTCCCACTCTAGCTACCCTGCAATCACTAGCACATACATCTAAAACAGCTTCACATCTTTCTCAGCTCATTTCTTGCAGCTTAACCATCTTTGCACTCTACCATTCTATCATCTCAGGCCAACCAATAGTACAACCTCAGTTCATCTGAGCTGCAATTGCATTTGCAATCCTTGCTTCCTCGCCAAACTCTACCATTCATATCACCATTTCCTATGATTGCACTTGCCTTTCAACTTGCGGCTCCAACTCCAAACTCTACTCCATCTCCACAGGCACACCACCACGCTAGCTCACATTGTCGCTCCATCCAATGACTTAAGCCGCAAACTACCAATTCACTCTAGCCTTCTCATTCACCGCCTCAATGCCAAAATCACCAAAGCTTGAATTCTGTTGCCATCATACCGCAACATCGGCTTGAACCGCAACAAAGCTACCCTTCATCGTGAATCTATCCATTGTGACTCAACACCAATTTTACTATCAATTCTCGCAACCTAAACATACATCTAAGCATCACTTCCATTTCATTGACTTCCACAGTAAATCTTCTTAGCTTCTAAAACTGCAACTCATCAATTTCAAAGCAACATCGAGTAGCACTAACTCAGCCTATCTTTTGCTTCATCTGCAATGAGCTGGTACATAACATCTCCCAAATCTCAAAGAACAACTCCATTAAAGCATCAACCTCGAATCGACTCACCACCATAGTCATTCCTTAATTCCGAGTCTACAACCACACTTGTCACAAACTTATTCAAGAACCACATTCCAAAAACAGTTCCCATCTCTTCTGGTAGCAACACCAACACAATCACCAGGCTGTAATAAAAACACCATCAAACCCTCATCATCTTCTTCAAATTCAAACCCATTCTCAGATCTTAGATTCACCGATTCCATATGCAACTCAATAGCAACAGATCCCATCGCTTCTTCTCTTCAAATACGAGTTCGTGGACTCGATTTTTACATCGATTTCTTCATGATGACCTCATAAACCCTAACTCGATTTCAAATCTCAATTCAATCATCAATTTCTCCTCAGTAAAACAAATCCTCTACTGCTCTAATCTTGCCATCCTTGTTGTGAATCGATGGAAGCCCTCACATCTTCGATTCTACTTCAACAATCCTTCTCGAATTTCAACGACATCGAGCCTCACTCTTCTACAAATTCATCACAGACCCATTCATTCATTCAGGAATCATCTACTACAACTCAATGGAGACTCGACCCACAGAAACCATTCCTCTCGTTCTTCAAGTCTTCTCCCCTGAATTTCTCTAACTCTCGGACAAAAACACCGCTATGATTTCTCAATTTTCAGGTCGAGGAAATAATAATGAGAAATTGATTTCTCACTGAATTCTAGGGCTGGTGTAGGAAATGAGGGTGGATACAGCCACCCAGGTCTGGCAGATAAGGGGTTACATAGAAATGACTCTAGGCACCCAGAAATAGGTAAAGGCCCCCCGGTTCTTTCATGGCTTGTCGGTTTCGTGGAACCGACTGCCTATTCACTTCTTTGCTCAACCGTAGCTAGCTTCGCTCGCCTGTGAATTGGTCTTTTCGCTCTTTTTCGCTTTAAATGGGTGATTTCTTCTCCTTTTGTTCTCGGTGACTCCATTGCACCTATAAAACTCAAAAAGCAAACATAAAATACATAATTCACACGAAAAATAGCAAGAAAGCATAAACTCTAGATAGTAAATACGGTGTATTCTACACCTATCAAATTCCCCCACACTTAGACTTTGCTAGTCCTCGAGCAAATCAAATAAAACAATTCAAAGAATACATACAACTACGTGTCGTCGAGGCTACGGTCACTTTTAGCATAAATAACAAGCCTTTAAACCCTAGGTGTCCCTAGTGGACGAGTTATAGTCTCGTGAGGGTTTACTAGAGATATACCCACAAAACCTACTTTTCCAACTTACTAGTTCTCCGTAATGATAGTATCCAAGCGCTAAGAAGACATAGAAATTCTTGCACACTAGTCATAAGAAGTTAGACACATAAATGAACACAATCTCATCCTTAAAAGTTGAGAGAGAAATAACCATCCCTTCTCGACAAAAACTCGGGTTCGGAGTGATCGAAAGTCTCGACTCGCTCACAAGAAAGGGTTTTATGAAATTGCTCTCAATAATAAACAGACTTTTTATGGGTCTCACATGTGTCCAGGTAGGAATGAAGAGAGAATCTGCGACACGTTGAATGGTAGGAAGGCATAACCCTCCGAATTGTTTTGAAAACCCACATCTTTATAATTTTGAAAACCCATTTTTACGACGATCTCCGAAGGAAATCAACCATTTAACGAAGGTGGGAATATGCTTACTTACCTCGTTATCCGTTCGACATGCAGCTAGCATCACTCTCACAGCATCCATAGAAACGTCTTCGGTCTTCAACTCTTGATGATAACTCTTGAACTTCGTAGAATCTTGAAAATGTAATTCTTTCCTCTAATTTCTTGTTGCTTGTAACTTCATTATAGATATTCCTTCTTTCCATTGGCTTTATTGAAAGAACAAAACTAAAAACGAACTATACAAACCCAAAATAATTTTTTTTTTCTTTTTCTGTTTTTTTTTTTATCAATTTTTTATCTTTTTTTTTTGATCAATAAAAAATAAAACAAATACAAAATAAAAACGAAATAAAACAATAAAACTAGTAATGAACCTAAAAAAAAAAAATTCTCTTGTCTCTCTTTTTTTTTATATCATTTTTTTTTTTCATTTTTTTTTATTTATGAGACAAGAGAAATAAACACAAACTGAAAATACAAATAAAAATGCAAGTACAAAGGCCATGGTGTAAGTACTTTACCGCTTGATTCTTCACAACTTATATGTCTTGATATCATAAACTTCTCGAACTCTCATCCTTGATAATTTTCACTCTTGTACAATAGTCTTCAACTTATAAAAACCCTGCTCCTTGTTTTGTTGCTATACTTGAGTCCGAAATCGCTCAATTGCAATGCTGTTGCTTGTAAACCATGAACGTGTTCAACTTTCCTTCAAATTTGTGATGCTCCTCTTGTTGATGATGATGGTGTTTCTATGGACCTGTTGGTGTAGAGAGAGATAAGGTGGATGGTGCTGCTTGCGAACAAGATTACAAGTGGTATGTAAGTTAGCAATTCGATGTCACCATCATGGTTGATAAAAATAACACTCAAGAGATCAAAATAGTGCTTCTATGGTGGGAGGTTGGGCAGCTCACCATTACGCCGGAATTTACGTACGGTGACACACACACTAAAAGCACAAATTTAGACGGGTACAAAGAATTGAAGGTTGGTGCCTCACATTATGTAACATGGGTAGTCTCCACTATAGGGGATCACTACTAATACCGAATTCGATCCGCACCTTATTTGCCACTAGCATGGTTAAATCCAACTTTAACTCTCATACAATTAAGAAACCCGATCATGTTCTCTGTCTCTCTAAGTTCAGTCACTATTATGAGATTCTCGATGTAATCTTAGCGACATGTATACTATGTGACTCTAAACTAACCATAAGTTGGAGTTTTCTTATTCACTAGTTCACAAAAAAAGTTGAAAAGTTTGAAAAATCTACAAAGCAAATGCTTAACCACTCCCCCACACTTAAACTTTACATTGTCCTCAATGTAACTGGATCGTCCAAAGTAAGTCAAGGTGGGAAATTCTAACAAGAAATCAGAAAAAATAAAAACAAGACAAGAAAAACTAAAAACAAGACAAGAAATAAATACAAGACAAGAAATACTCATCCTTTGGGTTGCCTCCCAATTAGCGCTTGGTTTAAAAGTCGTCGGCCCGACTATCTCCTTGCTTTCTATGACTCCTCCAAAGGAGCACATCCACAAAGTTAACTCCTTCCACCACTTCGAAGTGAAATTCTCATAATATGGTTTCAACCGGTGCCCATTAAATTTAAGTTCCTTTCCCGTAGCTATCTACTGCAATTTCCAACGCACCATGAGAAAACACATTAGTAACAATAAAAGGTCGATCCATTGTGACCTTAATTTACCGGAAATAATTGCAAGCGAGAATTAAACAAAATCACTTTCTTCCCAATGCAAAATTGTTTCCTAGAAATCATGTTATCATGAAATTCCTTCGTCTTTTCCTTATAAATGCGTGAGCTTTCAAATGCATCATTGCGAAGCTCCTCTAGCTCTTGTAGTTGTAACTTCCTTTGCTTTCCAGCCCCATCCATCTCCATGTTGCATTGTTTAATAGCCCAAAACGCCTTATGCTCAATTTCAACGGGTAAATGACAAGGTTTACCATACACAAGCTAAAGGGAGACATCCCTATAGGTATTTTATATGCGGTTCTATATGCCCACAAAGCATCATTAAGTCACATGCTCCAATCTTTCCTTGTTGGGTTCCGTCTTTTCTAGAATGGATTTCACCTCCCGATTAGAAACCTCAGCTTGTCCATTTGTTTGGGGATGATAAGGTGTTGCAATCTTGTGTGACACATTGTACTTCGTCAACAAGCTTCTCAAAATCCTGTTTTTGAAGTGAGAACCCCCATCGCTAATTATGGCTCTTGGAATTCCAAACCTTGCAAAAATATGAGCTTGCACAAAATCGAAACCACTTTAGAATCATTAGTTGGGGTGGCTTTAGCTTCCACCCATTTCGAGACATAATCAACCATAAAGTAAGATATAAAAATTCCCATGGGAGTTGACAAAAGGCCCCATAAAATCAATACCCCATACATCAAAAACTTCAATAAATTGGATAAAAGTTTGTGGCATTTGATTTCGGGCTTTTGGATTCTTAGGTTCTTTGGCACCTATCACAAGTTGTACAAAATATATGTGCATCCTTAAACAAAGTTGGCCAATAAAATTTTAGTTTCTTTTTACAATTTCTGCTTTTATCTTTGCTTTTTGTTTCTTGTCTTGTTTCTCACTTGTTTGGGAGAATTGTTTTCAGGTACCTAATCCCTGGCTTCTAAAGATTGGAATTATCAAGGTGCGGGATAGCTACTCGAAGAGGCACAATACTCCAACCAAGTCAAAACCAAACAAGAAAATCTAGAGTTAAAAGTGGAAGAAGAGTTACAAATAGAAGGAGAACAAGAGGTTCTAATAGACGAACCACAAGTTGAAGAAGAAAAAGCAATGGGTGATGCAAAGTTCACTCAAGGACTTGGATTCTCATAGGCTTGACACACAACAGGGTGTATTCAAACGAACTCTTTGAGATAAGCGGGGTTGCTTAGAGAATTACCAAAATTCCATGGCATGGTGAATGAAGACCCAAACAAACATCTTATGGACTTCCACACCATTGTCATGGCCATGCTTCCGGCGGATGTAGAGGCGGATGGTGCAATGTTGAAAGTTTTCCGTTTCTCTTTGATGGATAGTTTTCCGTTTTGTCAAGGCCAAAATTTGATCGGTTGTCAATTCGTCAAAAATAATTTCACTTTCTTACTCACTAAATTTAAATGAAGTACAAAGTAAGGAAGAGTTCGTATCCACAGAGAGGCAATTGTTGTTATGCAATTTTCGGTTTCTAAGGTAACCAAGGGGGATGTTTGTTGTTTAAGCGAAATACTAAAGTAAAAATAAAATAGAGCAAAGCAAATAGTTGGAATAATCAATAAGGAGAAGATATTGGTCACGGGATAGTATCATTCACAAACATGTATTTTCATCTAGAATTGGTATTTTAATCTCTCATCTACTAATAGTCCTAGGATACCTTGATCGCAAGTCTATCCCGCTAATTCTCTGTTTTCATCACAACCACATTAAAAGATGCATATGTGAATTCTTCTTAGAAAGCAACCTAAAGTGTAAAAGCACAATTAGATTTAACTCCCTAAAAGCAATAAGTTCTATGGAATAAGACTAATCAATGCAAACGAATATGTAAAAGCACTAATAGTTTTAACAAAAGTTATGATTCACTTGTGACTAGTAGGATATATCACTACAAGCACTACCCACAATTATGCTACTTAGAATCGGGGATAAACAACTTTTCGTATTGAAAACCCTAATATAGCTCTAGAGATGAATGTAAATCGGATTGATTCCGGACTTAACCAAACAAACTATCAGATCATATAACACTATTAATTGTGGATCACAAATAATAAAATATTGAGACAAAACTAATTCATTGAATCATATAACATATTGAGAAATCATCTTTTATCCCATAACCAATAATATGTTTAGCTACTAATAGCTATGGAGTTCATCATAATAATATTAATTGAAAAGAAGAAGATGAACAAAAGAAAACCCTAGAAGCGTAAACAAAACCGGCTCTCCAAAGTTCCAAGAAAAATATATGTGATATCCCAAAAGTTGTAGAAGTCTTCTTTATAGCTCTTCTTGTTCCAAAATTAGGTCAAGCCCCAAGTGTCCAATAGAAAGAAGTCCACCAAGCCCATGTGTGAGAAAAACCCATGTGAAAACGATCGCCGGAAAACTGGTATTGTGGCCGGAATTTGGTAGAATACGGCATAGAAAAAAAATATCTCGGGTGGCCAGGCAAAGTCCACCCCGGTCACTGTCCAGCGGGTCAACTCAGTCAACAATCCAACTCGGCCGGGTTAACTCAGCAAATCAACCGAGTCGGAGGCGAGTCGAGATCACGATCGGCTATCTCTGGTGATTGGGTGAGTTACCGAGGCCTTGAGCCATTTGCACGAGCCATAATCAGTGCACAAAGATGGTGCATCGGTGCTTCCCTTCCGACCATCTTGGCCTACACTGTCTCTGCCATTTCAAAAACCGGATGCATCATTTGATCTCTCAAATTGCCACCAATGAACCGGCTTGGGCAGGCGCGGCACCTCAATGTCTACCACCACCAACTCCATTACCACTCACCTGCAAAACCATCTATGATACAGCTGCAGTTCACATTACTGCCAACTTCTTCACAGCCACACTAGCTGCCATGACACTGCAATCTCCCACTCTAGCTACCCTGCAATCACTAGCACATACATCTAAAACAGCTTCACATCTTTCTCATCTCATTTCTTGCAGCTTAACCATCTTTGCACTCTGTCATTCTCTCATCTCAGGCCAACCAATAGTACAACCTCAGTTCATCTGAGCTGCAATTGCATTTGCAATCCTTGCTTCCCTGCCAAACTCTACCATTCATATCACCATTTCCCTCTGCAATTGCACTGCCTTTCAACTTGCGGCTCCAACTCCAGCTGCTACTCCATCTCCACAGGCACACCACCACGCTAGCTCGCATTCTTTGCTCCATCAATGACTTAAGTTGCAAACTACCAATTCAATCTAGCCTTCTCATTCACTGCGTCAATGCCAAAATCACCAAAGCTTCAATTCACAACTGCCATACTGCAATATCAACTTGAACTACAACAAAGCTACCCCTTCATTGTGAATCTATCCATTGTGACTCAACACCAATTTCAGTATCAATTCTGCAACCTAAACATACATCTAAGCATCACTTCCATTTCATTGACTTCTGTAAATCTTCTTAGCTTCTAAAGCGCAACTCATCAATTTCAAAGCAACATCAGTAGCACTAACTCAGCCCTATCTTTTGCTTCATCTGCAATGAGCTGGTACATAACATCTCCCAAATCTCATCAACAACTCCATTAGCAGCATCAACCTCTGAACTGACTCACCACCACAGTCATTCCTTAATTCCGTCTACAACCACCTTTGTCACAAACTTATTCAAGAACCACATTCCAAAACAGTTCCCATCTCTTCGGTAGCAACACCAACACAATCACCGGCTGTAATAAAAACACCATCAAACCCTCATCATCTTCTTCAAATTCAAACCCATTCTCGAGATCTTAGATTCAGCGATTCCATATGCAACTCAATAGCAACAGATCCCATCAGTTCTTCTCTTCAAATACGAGTTACAGACTCTGATTTTTACATCGATTTCTTCATGACAGCCTCATAAAACCCTAACTCGATTTCAAATCTCAATTCAATCATCAATTTCTCCTCAGTAAAACAAATCCTTTACTGCTCTAATCTTGCCATCCTTGTTGTGAATCGATGGCATCCCTCACATCTTCGATTCTACTTCAACAATCCTTCTCAATTTCAACGACATGAGCCTCACTCTTCTACAAATTCATCACACAGACCCATTCATTCATTCACGGAATCATCTACTACAACTCAATCGGAGACTCGTACAGAAACCATTCCTCTCGTTTCTTCGGGCCTTCTCCCCGAATTTCTAACTCTCGGACAAAAATACGCCATGATTTCTCAATTTTCAAGTCGAGGAAATAATAATGAAAGTGATTTCTCCCGAATTCTAGGGCTGGTGTAGGAAATGAGGGTGGATCTGACCACACCAGTGCAGCGAGATGAGGGTTACCCAGAAATAGGAAAAGGTCCCCCAGTTCTTGCATGGCTTGTCGGTTTCGTGGAGCCATTTGCCTATTCACTTCTTTGCTCAACCGTAGCTAGCCTGGCTCGCACGTGAATTGGTCTTTTCGCTCTTTTCGCTTTAAATGGGTGATTTGTTCTCCTTTTGTTCTCGGTGACTCCATTGCACCTATAAAACTCAAAAGCAAACATAAAATACATAATTCACACGAAAAATAGCAAAGAAAGCATAAACTCTAGATAGTAAATACGGTGTATTCTACACCTATCATTATGCTTGTAAGAACCAGTCATTACAAGGACCCAAAAATATCGAAGGGCGTTGATCCTCCGGCAAATCCGATACTATGTAGTAATTTCTAATCCACTCTGTTTCCTCCTCAACATCTGCTTCTATCTTAGCTTCTTTTGACGTTTAACCTCTTCCTCAGCTTCCGCTTTTATCTTATCTAATTTTTGACGATAACGTTCAAGCTTTGCTTCCTCTTCTTCTTCTCTTTTCCTCTTAATTATCTCTTCTTCCATTGCGGCAATTGACTTGGTGGTTTCTTCCTTCCTTCTTAGTTTTTCTAGTATTGTGGCAACGGAGTTGGTCGTGGTTGATGATTGATTTCCTGTCGGAGTGGACAATATGTTCCTCATATGTTTTTCTTTCTTGATGGAATTGATGAACTTGGCAAAATTGGTGATTGATTATCCATCGGAGATATATCTGTGATGTATCAAGTGCAATGGGTGTATCCATTCCTTTAAATAGATGCGGACATGATGGCTCTTTTCCACTTTAGTGACGGCACTCTAAGTAACTTAGATCCCACGCCGGAACTAATGTTTTCTAGTGTATGGTTTAAAAAACTAGCCGTTAGGCATTCAATTTTCGGAACCGGCATACGTAGGAGGAAGTAAAACGATGCCGGTATTTTGTTCCGGCACTGCATGGTATAAAACGATGATGCCGGTAATACGTAATTTCTTTACAGGAAACGACCCAAATATGCCTACAACACTTAGGCATTCTTTGTTTAATAACCTCATCTTAGGAATGGGTAAAATTCGAAGAAAAAAAAACGGCTAGTTTTTTGAAAAATATGACCGTTGGAGCTTCATTTCTATATAACATCACCCATTCCTTTTGGCAAAAACTACACAAACTAAGCACCAAATAAAAAAATCATTCTCTCAAGAAAGCAAGCACGGTTCAAAGAATGGGGGATTCATCATCTACCTCGATTTGCAAAGTAAGTAGATTTCCTAACCACATGCTCTTCAATACTATGACGGAAAACTAATATAATTTTTCTTATGAATCATCATTGCAAGTGTCAAATTTTAAAGTCACCTTCTCACTTAGCCATGGAATGTCCATTTATTTATTCAAAGTGTAGAAATTTGTGATGGGACACGCCGGTTTGGATTGCAAAAAAGCGTGATGCTGAAAATGGAAGAATGTTTCTAAGGTGTTTGAATCACCCAAAGTGCGATGAGTTTCAATGGTTTTGACAAAGCGGTTGAACTAGCGAGTCAAGAGAAAACCACGAGGGCCAATGCAAGCCAATCGATGGGTGTGATGGGTGTTATATGAAGGGAAAGGAATATGTTGAAAGAGAAGAAAAACCAATGAAGCTGATCCTTGACACCCGCTCTAGGACGATGTATTCGAAGAGGTTCGGTAAAGGCTCAAAGGCTCCGCAATTGTTGAAAAGGGATGGATATAGATTATCTCTAACTAAGTGCAATCCATTCAATTTTTTTAATTTAAAGTTTCTAATCCAATGTAGTCGATTACTTGGGCCGAAATAAAAGGGAATTTGAAATGAATTAAGCAAAGTGCGGCATTTATGGAATTCAAAACAACGATGCGGTTTTATGTCAACTCTGTAAGAGTATTTGAAACTTTAGATACCGGCATTGTCAAAATGAATTTTACTATGCCGGTTTTCTCATCACATATTTAAGAGTATTTGGACATTTGCAAAACCGGCATTTACCTTAGCAAACACAACAATGCCGGTACATGTCGGTTTCTATACGGGAACAAAATAATGTAACCACGATTGTTCCGGCATAAAAATTGCTATCTTAGGGACTAGGTTCCCGGTGTTTTGAGCATTCTGTATATGCCGGTATGTGTACATGTATTTTAAAAGCCCGACCTCTACTATCTTGGAACATTTTAACTTTCAAACTAGAAATCTTAACATGTTCAACATAAACAAAAGAACTAAAGAGTTAACCTAAGTACAAACCAAAACAAGTTTGAAATTGTTTTTGACGTAACCAAAAGAACTAAAGAGTTAACCATCACTAATTGTCATCAATTCTCTTCCACTAAATTAGTCTTTTGTTTCTTTTGGGTGGCGCCTTCCTTGTTTCCCATACATAGCTCGACAGTAGGGTGGGTTTCTTGATTCTATGAAGCTTTTCCTCGAGTTCCTTGATTTCTTGAATAGATAGCACCACTCCGTCCTTATGCTTGCAACCTAACATCTTCGTAACCTTACCAAGCCAACGTCGCTAGATTAATACATCAAACACATAATCAGTATATATCTTAATATATGATTATGTTTACATTTAATGACTATAAGCAATTAAGAAAACTTACCACCATTCCTAAAGTCGTAAGAAGTTGGGCCATCGTAGGTTGTGGAGGTGGAGGAATTTCAACATGAGGGTTTTCTTGGCGTGGAACTTCGACGGAGGGAGGGCGCACAACATAAGGATGTGACCATTCCAGGTAATCCCTCATGGGGCCGCTGTCATCAACTTCATAACCATTTTCCCATGATCTCCCACTTACTAATATCAACCAAACGCGTGGTTCTCTTTCCCTCCAATGTGTTGGTTGCGGTTCTGGATCATACACTACATGCAACTTGTTGGGAGTTGAATTACACCGAGAAAAGTAAAGAAGATAATTATCATCAGAGGTCGACCAAAAACGGGATAATTGCTTAAATCCATGTTGGTGCATCACACGGTATGGATCGGCCATGATGTATCCTTTTGGGTGGTACAACGGCCCATGGTAAAATGCAACATCTCTTGGAATTTGAAGGTATCCTCTAATCTCCTTATAAGTGTCGAACACAACGTCTTCCTTCCTCATAGCATCCAGGGCCAATCTCATATCGATGACTCGACCTTTGTTCGGCTTCGGATTCTTGTTAAACTCAAACATCGAGCTCTATGGGTATCGGGTTCAGGAAGGTCTTTGATCTTCAAGAATTGGCAGTCCTTGAACAAGGTTGGGAAGTGTTCATAACACCACACCTAATCCAATGTGAACAATATACATGTGAACATAAGTAAAAAAAATACATGTCAACAATAGATTAAAGAAATTTGTACCTGGAGTAGAGTGAAATTCTCGACAAATTGGTTTGTTTTAGCCAATGAAGCCCTTCTCATCTCCGCCATCAAATGTGCCATGACCGCGGTGCCCAAGAATAGCCATAGACACCTTCCAACGGGTCAAGGTCTTTGGAGAAAGTTTGCACTTACCCTGTTGCCATTAGTGTCAAGGAATGCCCTAGTGCCCAAGATGTATAACAGTACGCGGCGGTCGTATACCAAATCTGTGTGTGGTCCCATCCATCCACCAAGCTTCCGGCCTTTGTATTTTCAAACATCTTCTTAAGCATCGTTAGCTTGAATGTCTTCGTCTTACTTCCGTTCGATGCTACATAAAAGCTATCCGAAGAAGTTTTGAAGTCCCAACCAAACATCTTTTTGGTCAAATCGTGCAACTTCAACCAATCTAGGTCCCGAGACTCAACTCATTCTGAAATTGATTTGCCGAGATAACATTCAAGCCTAGAATGTCATGAACATCTTCGAGAATCAGTCATCTCTCCAAACGGGAAGTGCATTGTATCGGTTTCACCATGATACCTTTCGACGAAGCAATTGACGGTCACGATATCTGGATTCACGTAATTTTCAACCAAAGAATACGGACTTTAGTTCTTTACTAATGTTTGGACATCTTCATGCTCAAACTGACAATTTCCACTCACCAGCCGGCTTGGTTCGCAAACACGCACTGACCTTAGTATGATCCTACAAATATGAGATAATACGATTAAGAGATGATGTAAAAGATAAAACAATGCACATGCACAAAATAAAAAATGCTTACATAAGTTTGAAACATAGTACGAGCCCAAGAGTGCTTGTATCAAAAAAGAGTACTTTCGGTTGGAGCTTGACCCCAAATTTTACCATCATCGCGGCGGGTATCATGTCGTCAAGGTGAGGAAGGTGACAACCTTTAATTTTGTGTTTGCCCTTGCCCCTTGTCCTTGCCTTATGTTGGTTGTTGACTAGTCCCACCAACTTCGCTTTTTTGCTAATTGACTTGGGGAACCTCATCATCTTCCTCCTCACTTTCCCTTTCATCATGCTCATCGTCCTCAAGTGTTCCTGGCAGTACCTTCACCAGATTGCAAGTGCACTACATTCACCACCACTCTCCCAAATTGACCTCTTGTTTGAAACCCCAAACGTTTCTTGCGACCCGCGTCTTTCCCCCATGGAGGCAGGGACTAAGGAGTATCAAGACCGTCCTTCCTCCTTCTCTTAGTGAGAATAAGACCTTTATTTTTCTTCCTATAACATAAGCAAACAAAACAAACATTAGAAAAGGCTTAGCGGTTAGGAACCGGCATACCAATTCCTAAACAAACCAATGCGATGAACATGGACCTGACATAAGACCTTAAATATCGAGCATTCGGTGACAATTTTTACAACTAGAATCTCTTGCTCCTCGTGGGAACGAACTTGACTTCCATTATATTATTTTTAATTGATTGGAAATCTAATTAATTTGATTGCACCTACGACACGCATCAGTTTGATGAAACCCCTGTTTCTATTGTCAAGCATGTCTATTTTTAGTTGTGTTTTTGCTGAGTATAAGATGATTAGGATTACTAATTAGTTGATGAAGCTCATTAGCCTGTGATGAGCTATACTGTAAGAAGATAGCTCATACTAGGGGATAATTAGCTAAAATTGGTTAATGAACATCCAATGTAGACCTTCATAAGAAGGCACAAGAACATAGCTCAAGATATATAGTCTGGGCATGAGATTAGGGGTGGATTCATCACCCTGATGTTTCCAATTTGTTACATTTTATTTCACTGCCTTAGTTTAGAGTCACTTCAACCAGCTTCAGTCGTTTCGACAAACCAATATTTGTGTCACAACCTCCTAGGAATTCAGTCTAGCAAGCCTTGATCATACACAGCACCACAAGTCCTTGTGGGATCGACCCGTATTTGCCACGTCTCCGATAGACGCCGTGCACTTGCGGTTTAGACATAGTCGTAGGCTAAAATCATACCATTTCCAGGCCTACCAACAATCACAATATTACATCTTCACTTACAAATTCAACTACATAGACAATACCACCAATAACCCATCTCCAGTTCTGTTTCCATTCCACCTTCACAATTCATGCCTAACTCATATATATAATTCCCTGTCAATCAACTTCATATATTCAAACAGCAACACAATCAAAATGATTATAAACATCTTCAATTCAGTAAAGAAGATTTACCTCAGGTGTATCTCAGAATCATCTCCTTCTAATCAATCTCAGGAACATCAACTCCATCTTCCTCACCTGACTTCCGAACCCATGAACCCTAAATCTCTGCTCTATCAAGAACCCTAATTCACTAATTTAATCCTCAAACAACTCTACAGCTTTAATCAATCATCAATTAAGAACAAACCCATCTGTTAATTTCTTATTAATCCTAACCCAAAACGAGTTCCAATAGAATTTACAGAACGGGCCGCGAGTTATAACTCCAAAGGTGTCACTATCCATCCACAAAAAACCCGTCCAAACAAAAGTGACACAAAAACCCCAAATATCATTAACAGTCTAAACTACCCTCCCATGATTCAGCCCAAAAGAAACTGAAAAAAAAAACGACCCACTCATTTATTACTTTGCAACGTACGTAACGGACAAAAAAAAAATTAAAACCTCTGCAGAGTCTTCTCTAACTCCTTCAAAACCAACCCAGAAATCTCAAATCTGCTCTAACTCCTTCATCCCGTAGCGAAAAATCATCTTTGATTCTCGATTTCACCTTCTTCTCTTCTTCGATGTTTACGTACTTTAACCATTAAAGCATTTCTGACCTAACTCCCTTCATTTTTCTGACCTAATTTGTCTAAAACAACAAAAATGGCGAAGAAACAAAATTAACATGAGAAAAAGAAAGATGAAAAGCTAAAGAAAACTGCGAAACCACCTACAAAAGGTAAGAAATCGTATCAATTCTTATTCTTCAATGGTTTATGTTTCATTTTTTTGATGTAACCAGATTATTAAGTTTAGGTTTCATTTGATTTTTTGGGTTTTCTGTTTGCTTTTAGGTTTCATTTGTTAGGTTTGGGTTTCATTTGATTTCAATTGAAACCTAATTCAATTTTGGGTGTGTTTATTTTTCTTCTGTTGGAATTCAATTTTGGGTGTGTTTATTTCCCGTGTATTCTGTTGGCCGTGTCTATTTCTTGTTTTTTTTATGAAACCAAATTTGGGTTACATCATTTCAGTTATTTTTGAAAAACAATTTCAATTGTTGTTGGTTTTATGTAAACAGATTTGTTTGATGAAACCAGATTTCATTTTGTTGTTTCTTTGATGAAACCAAAATTGGTTTCATCATGTTTAGTTATTGGTTTACTTCTAATGTCCAAAAATTCTTAAAGATTTGTCATTTATAACTATAATGAATAGGTTTTAAAGATGGAACCAGATTTGGTTTCATCATTTTTCAGTTATGGTTATGGTTTCATCACTTTGTTTGTGCTTATGATTTACATATGAAAACCATTGGGGATTTTCTCCAATGGTTTCTTTGATGAAACCAATTTTGGTTTCTTCATTTTTATTTATTATTTTATCTTATGGTTTACTTTTTGGTTTCACAATAGGTAAAAAAAGAGAAACAAAACTGTACAGATGCTCGTTGCATCATTTGTGCGAGGTAGCAGCTGAAATTAAGGCGTTGATACAGAACAGAAAGCTGCATTTGAAAGCTCTTAAATCATGTCCATTCTGGTGTTTCTTCGAGCCCTTCTATGATGGTGTAATGGTAGAAGAGGAGCTCGTCAAAAACAAGAAAGCCATTATGATGGTTTTAGAGTCACTTGAACTGAGAAAATATGGTAAGCTCCCAATTTGTTTAAGAGTCACGAGATCAAAAGAAATGACATTGCAAACCATTCCAGAAAATTTCGGTATATGATTTTTAGACTACAAATGATGAAGGATGTAGATATAGTCATAGATGAAGAGCTTGTTAGAGCACTGCTCGGTCGAACTCGCATGCGTTTCTATCTCAAGCATGTTTGTCAATATTAGTGATCAAAACTATATGTCTTGATTTCTAGTTTACTAATGACTAAATCTCGGTCTAGGATAGTTAAGTGTAGTTAAGTTCCAGACTCCATGGCGGTCATCTTACGAAGACGAAGAACTACTCGAGGAACAAGTGGAACTTCATCCGACAAAAAGGTATGTGGAGACGTGAACTTATCTGTCACTCAAAAGTCTATTCAATATCCTACTCTTGAGACAATATTCGTATAAGTATGATAGTTTTCATACATACACATTTGTTATTTCGAGCCGAGTTTACTCGCCTATTTTTTTCTCGAAATATGTATTGGTGAGCTTTCGCTTTAACCATTTTCATCTTTACCCGTGACGAAAGTCATGATGATGTTTCAATCTTGAAAATAACTTTGATGACGATAGTCGTAAATAACGATTGTTATAACATTATAGAAGAATGTTTCAATGATTGAAATGTAGAGTTGAGATTACCAACTATGGATATAAGCATATATAGTGTGTTCGCACATTAGTGTATAAATCCATGTGCCGGAAACCAAGTGTGTGCATATGTGTGCATACGGTATTGGTGAAGGAGACAGGTTGGGTACGCATAGCCGTACGCGTACTGGCGGAAGTTTTCCTCCCGGAAAATTCTGCTGAGTTTGGAGTTTACGAACTCATAAACCAGTCACCTTAGGTATGCGTACCCGTACGCGTACTGGAGGAACTTTTCTACCCGAAAAATTCTGTTGAGTTTGGAAACCAAAGCCAACTCAAATCCTGTAGCTAATGTACGCATACCCATACGCGTACCCAAGCTGGTTATTTCTCAAATCGGTAGTTCATGCGCTTAAAACAATAAATTATAAGGAATGCAATCTTTGCAAACCGTGGTGATATTGTTCATGAATTGATTCAAGTGGATCAAACCGATTTTGCTTCAATTGTGTCTATGAATAAAGACCAAAGCAATTGAACAACTCTTGAACTAGTTCTTATGAGTCATTTGAACTAGTTATGAGAAAAATGAATACGGTTAATATGAAAGTGCTCATATGGCTAACCATTAGTTAACTATTTGTGAACCAACTAAGTGTACACGTTTAGGTACGGTTACTCAAACCTAAATGAATACATTTCATTTGTGTGTTACAAGCTAAGTTTCGATCTAACGGTTGAAAGATATTAGCTTGGCAGGTTTTTCATCTAACGGTGAATATTGAATGCTTTGTTACCAAGGTAACTTAGATTGCAAACTCTGATTTGAAAACTATATAAAGGGAACTCTAGCAACTGGAAAAACTAATCCCCACACCTCATGTGTGATACTAGTTGGTTTTTCTAGAGTCGATTCTCCTTTAACCTTAGGTTTCTTCTCGAGACCCTGTAGGTTAACGACTGAAAGACTTCATTGGGATTGTGAAGCCAGACGAAACTACTTCTCTTGTAGTTGAGCGATATGATCTTTCCATTTTCTATCATACGAGTTCAATTGAATAATTGACTTGAGATTATATCTCTGATAGGGCAAGATAAAAAGAAATCACAAACATCTTCGTCTCATCGTTTGTGATTCCATAATATCTAGTTTCGCTACCATACGATTTAGATTATTGTGAGGCGATTGATAATACTAGGATGTTCTTCGGGAATATAAGTCTGGGTTATCAATTAGTTCATGTTCACCTTGATTTATCAAAAGACAGAACAAAAACTCATAGGTTTATCTGTGGGAGACAGATTTATCTATTATCGTAGGCTTTTTTGTGTGATACAGATTTGTTTATTGAATTCTTCGACTTTGGGTCGTAGCAACTCTTAGTTGTGGGTGAGATCAGCTAAGGGAATCAAGTGCGTAGTATCCTGTTGGGATCAGAGACGTAAGGAGCGCAACTGTGCCTTGAATCAGTGTGAGATTGATTAGGGTTCAACTACAGTCTAGACCGAAGTTAATTTGTAGTAGGATAGTGTCTGTAGCGGCTTAATACAGTGTGGTGTTCAATCTGGACTAGGTCCCGGGGTTTTTCTGCATTTGCAGTTTTTTTGTTAACAAAACTTATGGTGTCTGTGTTATTTCTATTCCGCATTATATTTCGTTATATAATTAAAATATCACAGGTTGTGCGTTGAGATCAATCAATTATAATATCCAAACTTTGGTTGTTGATTTACATTGATTGACACTTGGATATTGGTTTTTGGTACCATCCAAGTTTATCTCTAGTATTTGATAAAGACTCGCGGATTTCCATTTGTTTGAGTAAAGATCAAATCGATAGATAGAGATATTAACTCCTTGATATACTTTTTATTAAGATTGAGTCTGACTGTCTAGTTGATTCTCTTAAAAGTATATTAGAGTTAGTCCGTACAAATTGCTAATCGAAATATTGGGTGAGGTTGTTATACCCCCGCTTTTTCAATTGGTATCAGAGCAGGCAAACACGTTTAAAGACCTTACAAGTTTGTGTTTGTAGCGATCTGAATCTATGGACAAGAGTGATATCTCTAATAAACGCGTAACCAGAAATAAAGACTCTGTTTCTAATAGGTCTATCAAAGAGAAAGATACCCCAATCTCTGTTATAGACGAATCTAGTGTTCAAACAAAACAGACTAACACTGACATGTTTTTTCCTAATGAATCTGACTCTGTTATTCAAGAAGAGACAGCTGGAGAGAGTAAACTAATTCTAAACCTTGTTAGAATTCAAGATGATAGATTCAAACAATTAAAAAAACATGTCAATATTCTTCTTGGTGTAGTAAAAGAATGTGGCTCCAGTGAAAAGGCTTCATATAAATAAAATCCTGAAGTTCGATCAACTCATATCTTACTTGAGGCAAAGCTTAAAAAGGATGTCTTAGATGTTGAACATCTCTTGAGTAGACTCTCCATTCAAGGATGTTCAGAAAAGTCTACTATACCATCTACTTCCATCCAAACTGAAAGAGCTCCAGTTTTAGAAGTAATTTCGGATTCCCTTCCCACTCAATCTAATGTGGAGGGGATTCACACATCAGTTGGAAGAAAGACATCTCCAAACGATAATGTTAGGTATGAGATCTATAATCACTCCCGTGATCAGAAAGTGTACCTTTTTTGTGATTCAAAAGGGCATATAGTGCAAAAAGGGAAATCCAAGTTGAAAAACAAATCGTTGCTTCAACTTCAACACACCTTAGATTTAATTCTTAAAGGTGTAACTGACATTCGTATGTCTAAACCTATTGGTTTTAGTACACATCTTGTGTTCCCTAACAGGAAGGTCAGTTCGATGAGTTCCTCAAATTTACAAAAGCATAATAGACCTTTTAACAAGTATCGTCCAAGAAGAACTCCCGTTCCCTCTCCTATCAGAAATGGAGTTAATGCTAATCCTGATGTGAATCATTTATCAATGCAGATATGAGCAGATGGATGACAACCTAAAATTGATTATCGAGGGATATAAGGAAATCATCAAAAAATTGTGTACTCCATCTAGACAACACTCTTCAGGTAAATTTTATGATAATTTTTCACATCATCACAGTCTTCTTCTAAAGTACAGAAGAAAGGGGTTTCACCAAAAACGATATTCATTTGATGAGCTAAAAGCTCATACTTGTGCTAATTAATCACAAGGTTGAAATCTCTCATACAAAAATCCTGGTTGAGAGATATGCTCAGGTATACTTGTTGACAATGGTGTTTTCGGATTCTCGAGCTATTTTCTTATCGTCTTTAGCATGAGTATCGTTAATGAAAATGCTTGCACAAGTATTTGTTTTGTTTTATTATTCTTTCTTTTTGGTTAAACAAGGTGCTGCTCATGCACTCTAAAAATTGCTTATCTCATGAGACATAGTTTTTTGGAGTCATAGTGCAAGAGTTTTTCAGCAAGGTCGTGTGCGTACGACTCGTGTCCTTCTTTGGGTTGAGATTGAACTCGTACATGTTCCACATGTAACTGTCACGAATCAATTAAGGAAACCCTAAAAAACTTCTTCCCTAAGAAACCTTTAAGTACCCAACCTATTGAGTTACGTAAGTCACGTACGCAAACTCTAGGTTATTTTTGGGTTATCAAGAATGTCATCCTCTTCATCTCGCTATGGTGATTTTGCGAAAGGATTTCTTGAGATAGTTTTTGGTTTCGAGTCAAAAGGGAGGAAGAAAAGAACTCTTGTAGAAGAAGGTGCACCTAATGCCTCATGCTACTATGCTTACTCACACCAAGATGTTGAGAATGAGGATATGGTTTCTGTTGAAGTGGTTCATGACTTTCTTAAATACTTTGAGGAAGCGAAACTGCAACTTGTTGATACAGTAAAGGATCTTGATGTGGTTAGAATTGAGTTGAAAAAGGTTACTACTGACCTTGGTCTCATTAAGTCACATGCTCAAGAACTTCTCAATGAGGATATCTTTTCCGAAGATGCAGTTGATATCATGAATCACAAGCTCAAAGGCTCCAAAACCCGTGAAGCTGGCGAACGTGAACTTTGATATTAGCTTGTGATCGGTTTATAGTAGATGTCTTATTTATTTAACTAGGAAACTTCTTAAAAGAATTTTATTCTTGTTTTTGTTTAAGAAGGATAACTAGGGTTTGGAATAGCCATTATTGTGAGTACACATAGCTATGTCCAACATTTTCATCCTCATGTTTTCACCAATCATGATTTTTTTTTTTTTTTTTTTTTTTTTTAAGACAACTTACATTTGTCGTCTCCCTCCCAGCTTTTTCTCGACAATCAACAATTACAGTTATTCTTTAAGTCTCTTACTTCTGCTACTTTCTGCCTCTGCATTTTGAAGTTTCCTGTCATTTTGTTGTCCATTGCGAAACCTTCGCCACTTTCTGTCTTCATCATTTTTTGATTTTGCAGCATTTCTTCCTCTCTTTGCTCTATTACATCTACCATTAATCTTTCACCTCTTTGTTTTTCTTTAATGTTGTTTTTCCAACTCCTTTGTTTCGCAGCTCTTTCTTCACAGGATTCGATATCAACCTCATAACACTTCTTTCCTTCAACCCAATCTCCCTTTATGATGCCAATACCAGTGGGATGAGGGAACTTGATACATTGATGGAAATTTGATGCGACACCTAAAATCTCATGTAGCCATGGTCGTACGATCAGCGCGTTTTATGGTGATTCCACATCAGCTACGCAGAATAAAATTACAGAAGATAATCCTTTCAGTGGAATTCGCATATGAACTTCTCCTTTTGGCTTATTTGCGGTACCATTAAAACCATAAATTTTATAGGTTGAAGGTATCAAATCTGCGTCTTTTCCTCTCATAGTTTTGTAGGTATGATAAAAAAGGATATTCACGTAACTCCCGTATCAATTAAAATTCTATTAATTGCCCATGAGTTTTCTCGCTCATCATTTTCATCATCATTAGGTTTTGGGTTAATCTCCAATCTCACCACCAATGGGTTATCATGCATTCCTCCACCTTCGTGTACTTCTTCCAGAAAAGAAATGATCTCGCTTTTGCCATTCTTCCGATCTTGCGACGTCTTCGCGGTGTTCATTATTTCTTTATCATTGGCATCCCTTTTGAGAGTAATATCGTGGAAATCTTCAATTGTATTGTACGAATGTACAATAGAGTTACAAAAAAGATTTTTTTGCTTTTGCCCCAACTTCTATCACAAATATTTCACGTTCTTTTGTTGTGTGTTCGCCCTGGGAATTTCTCGGAGGAGGTGGTAATGCTTGAGGTTGAGCTTTCCTTACTAGAAAATGATTTAATCGATCTATCATCGAGAATGATTTTAAGTCATTTGTTGTATGTCCATGGAAATGGTGATAAGAACAAAATTCATGGCTTCTCTCGCTTGGAGGTGGCTCCTTTCCCATATTCCATGGTGTTGGTATATTTTCCATCAAGATTATAGCTTCCCATATTTTCTCCACGCTAGCATTCAGAGGTGGCATCTCAATTTCTTCCCATACTATCATGCGGCTTCCTTGTCCCCTATGATAATTTTGCCTTTGACCTCCATAAATGGCTGATCAAGTCTTTGAATTTTGTTATTTCCACCGCGGTTATAGAAATTTCTTTCTCTCTCGTATTCTTCTTGGTCACGACTCCCCATAGCTACTAGATTCTTCTAATTATCACCCATTATCAACTCTGGTTGTCCTTGAGAAGTGCTCGCCACTGTATTTATCAACTTAGGTAACAAACTTGCATTTCGCATTTGAACTCCATCGGGTATGATTCCATCTCATTTTGTTTTTCCTCGAGAGCAATATATTCCTTCTTCATTGTGATTGTGTTCTTAACTCGAAAATTTGAATGTATCCATCATAGCATTAATGAATGATAAAATGAGATATCATCAATTTCTCGCTATACATTGTCTTCCATCTCATGGTCAAATGTTTCAAACTTTCACCAACCCTTTTCTTTAATCCAAATACATCTTCAATGCCAGGTCTTACTTATGTACGCCCCTAAAAATATTGCTATAGTATTTTTTGGAAGGCCTTCAAACCATTTGCTGTTAAACTTGATGCAAAGTATTTGCACAATATAGCATCATGAGTAACATTTCAAATAAGCTTTGATATGTTGTATTGCCTGAGTTGATCCATCAAAAATCTTTGGTTAATGTAGGCAAATTTCATTTTGGGGGTATTCCTTCTAATTGTATTTCCGGTGTGAATGGGGTTTTATTTCTCTTAGCTTCATCCAATTGTCTCCTACCTCCTTCTTTCTTATTATTTAACATTCCTCTCATTTCCGCTATCTCTTTCAAAATTTGTTCGTTTATACTAAAATTATCTTCCATTGGCCTTTTAAATCTCATATCCGTTTTGATTCTCTTGATCATCATTTTCTTCTCGTCTTTCTCTAGGACCTTCTCTTTTATTCCTTTCATGGATTCGCACACCATTATATCTCTCATTTTCTCCTCTTTGCCGTATAATGCCTTTCAATTTCATCCTGAATTGCTTGGTGATTTCTTTGTACTTCTCTCCCATGTAATATTCTCCTTCCTTCTTCCTGATTTTATCCATCCTCTTGATTATTTCTCCTTTGTCGGTTTCTATCTCTCTGATTTCCATCGTTTTGCCCATCTTGGAGAGTTTCACCCTGTTGGATATAATGATCTCCTCTTATCTTGTTCCTCATCTAAATTTGTATCTCTTCTTGAATTTCTTCATTAGCATTTTTACAGGCATATCTCGACTGATCTTGATCTTGTAGTGCTTCTTGACCTTCGTTCGTAACCTTATGTTTTCCATCCTTAACTCATGATTTTGCCTTGTCGAATTTGCACGTTCTTCTGTTTCTAATCGCCTTTCTTCGCGTATTGTTTGTCTCAATGCCTCTAACGCTGTAATCTCTTCGTTTCCATTAATTATTCCTCCAACCATTTCTTGATATCTCTCTTCTTGTCCATTACCTCCTAATTGTTGCTCTTCCCATATTTCATCTACAAAATCCGATCGCCAAGTGTGTACGCTTACTCTGTCATAATCCTCAGTTCTATTTTGTATTGGTGCATGCTGAATTGGCGATTGAACCCGATTTTCTCCATTATTTCTTGTGTTTGCTCTTGAAGATTCTCCCATTTCATTTCTTTCTTCTCCAAATAAGTCTCATACTCCTTCTAACAGGTCGTTGGTTGTTCTGATGTATGTCTTCTTCTTGCCATTCTTTAATCTTAATGAATTGTTGAAAATTATATGAAATTCTTTATCTACTACTCCAAATCCTTCCAAATCACAATATCAATCTTCACTCATCCCTGTTTCTAGCGCCATTATGTAGTTGCAGGAAACCCCACACTACACCCCTCACAAGAATCCACACAATCAAATCATTTTAAGATGAACAATTATAAGTTTTATTGATCAAATTCCAGAAATGTTACAAGATGAAAAGGAGATAAACCAAAGAATTACAATCACTCTAAACTTTCTCTCTCTTAATGACTTGTTCAACACTCGAAAAAGATCTCTCTTCTCCTTAAGCCTATTCGGCTCTTTATATAGGACATTACATAGTGGATGACAGCTAAGCTGTCCTTTATTTTCGGGTATGACTTGCGAAGTATCGCAAATGTACAAATGTCAAATCTCGCGACACTCCTCGATCTCGCTACATCTTCACATCTTTCTCGTGTTTTGGCTGTCGTAATCCGTTACGTCGTCTTTACTTCCAGCCCGCGATATCTTCGCAGTGTGTCGTTTATGGATTTCGCGAGAATCTTGGTGTTGTGATATTCTGACCCTACATCTTGCCTCTTCTCATGTCTTCTCTGCAAAGAAGAGAACGTCATGAGAACTAGTATTTTCAAAATGCCGTAGCTGTTCATTTCTTCATATTTTTCTGTATTTGAATGATTCCGTACTATTACGCAGAATTTATTACACGTATCTTTTCTTCCACCCACTTCTTGACACGTCTCTTTTAACCGTTATTTCTCAAACGTTCACGTCCCTTCTTGCATTAAATGCGTTTATCTTCTCGAGAATTCTTCTCTATATATAGTTTTGTCACCCTCCTCGAGTTCTTTTTTACTTTCTCTCTGCAATTTTTCTTCAATTCTCCTCCGTAATTTCCGTTTCTGCTACTGTAAATCTTCTTCTTCTTCTTTCTTTTGATCTTCAGTTCTTCATTCATTCCCATACTGAAAATGGCTCCAACCGGTCGCAAATACGAAGCTTCTTTTGAAGAAATTTAAAAAGATCTTCAAGGAAAAGGTTTTAATTTAACCACCACTCCCGGTCAGGAATCTAAATCCATTCTTTCTGCCAAGTTGTTCACTGATCATCATTGTGATGATCATGAAATCATAATTTCGCTTGGTTAAATTCTCGCCGGCCTTCCCATTCCTCTTTATAACCCTAATCTTCCGTTATTCTATGGAATTCTTGCTCATGCGAACTTCTCGCGAGCTGTCTATCAATTAAGCGGGGATTGCATTCGTTTAATACTTGAATTCGCCAATCGTGGTGCTGGTAAGGGGTCTCTTTACCCAACAGAAGTTAGGGACCCAAAATTTAAGGAATTGGCGATACTTGCTGAAAGATACACAGTCGAGAGTTTCTACGAGAATTATGAATTCATTCCTATGAGGAGGGATAATACTCGTTGGGGTGTCCGTCTGAAAAGAAAGGATGATGTTGCTGACGATAACTCCTTATGCAAGACATTGACTGGCATTCTGGTAAAAACAACGTCCCGCGTCACTCTAAAGACGATAGATGGTGTGTTTTTCCATTGGTGTTAAAGGGGCCTTATATCGCAGGCTCGAATGTACTTCATGCGAACTTTGCTACTTATCGACCTTGGGTATTCAATTGGCCCGAGAAGAATAAATAGGTATGTCTTCCAACTTCGCGTACTTCGTAATCTTTCATTGGTTGCTTATTCCCTTATCCTTTGATTCTCGTGAAAAATTTTAGATTGAAAAGTTAAGATTGAGCTACAATAGGACCGGGAAGGTTAGCACTTTATCTGCTCTTCGCTCCGTCATGGATGAAGTAAGAAACACTTTATATATTTTTTTAACAATATTGTTGCCTCTGTTTCTTATCTTCATTTGTGTGCGAAGGTTGGTGTTGAAGTTGTTGGAGAAGAAGAAAACCCTGAGGCTGCGAAGGCCAAAGGTAAAGGTAAACATCCTCTTCGCAAGGAGAAGTCTGTTGCTCCGCCTCTGAAGAAGCGAAAACTTCACCTCCCCTCTCCTTCGAATCCTCAGTCAGGTGAAAATTCTGGTGATGAGGAATATGATGATGTGAATATCCCTTCTTCAAATTCTCCAGCTGGATCTTCTATGGCACAGCTGTCTAGCATTTTTTTTGATTCTATGCAAGGGATGGGTGACGACCGCCTTTCTAATACATGCAAGGCTCTCGCGAGTATTTGCGATTCACCTTTGCTTGAGAGTGATAGTTCTCTTCATGGGGTCTTCAGATCAGTGACTCCAAGTTTCTTAAATTCACTTAATGTCTTGGTATGTTTTCATTCTCTTATTATTTTATTTTTTTATAGTTTTGATTTTAAATCATATCTTTTTAATTTCTTTGTTTTCTTTTGTAGTCCGGGAGAGCTTCCTTTGGTGTTGCCTCAGATGTTGAGAAGAGGCGCAGTATTCTCGAAAAGAAGAATCTTCAGTTTCGCAAGAAAATGAAGAATTGGGAGTTTAAGTTACTACTCTTCGCAAGAGAAATGAAGAATTGGAAACTGAAGCTGCCATACTTCGCGAGAAGAACAAGCAATTAGAAGCTGACTCTGTCACTCAGAAGAATAAGATTTCTAGCCTTCAAAGCTCCAACCAACAGCTTTATGGTATGAAACTTTTCCCTTTTCCTTTGTTTTGTTCTCTTGTTATCTTCCCTCATCTGACTTATCATTTTCGCAGACGTTTATAACCTTTCTCGAGGAAGCCATTCTTCTTCATTCATTTCCGAACCTATGGATGATGATCTTTTGCTCTTCTTGCTCATCTCAACGATTCTTTGGATAGTTTTTCAAATAACAAAATTAAATCTCTTCCTCTAAATGAACTTCAATCCGATTTCGCCTCTTAGAACTTGATCATAGATCCATTTTAAGCTTAGCCAACCAACTTAAACGTACGTATCTTAGTTCTAAAGAGAAAATTAGTATTTTAAGGAAGAAAATTAGTGATCTCATAGATGATAAAGATCGCATTGCTAGACAAGGTGCTCAAGCATTAGCGAAATTCCAAAAGACTCTTCTTGAAGTTCAAATTGAACGGGATGAATCCATCCGTCAAAATGCTATTCTTAGCAAAAGATAGAATCAAATTCGTTACCTTCTTCTCGTAAACAATTATGATGAATTTGCTTGGGCTGCGAAGGTTCTAGATGATGCCAGAAATAATTTAGGTGTTAACATTAGTCTTCAAGCTGAGCATACGACCTTGGTTAGAGATATGGTTTCTGACAGAGAAGGTTGTTAATTATTCTTCTTTATTTAATTGTTTGCATAAAATTGTCATCAAGTTCTTGATTCAATGTTATATGCTCATGAAGGTGAAGCAAGGTTAGAAAAAGAATTGAAGAACTTGAATCTGAGAAAGAGCAACTTGCCAAAAATCTTTCTTCTTGGGATGATAAATATTCTAGACTGAAGACCAACTAAAGATCACTGTCGCGAATTTTAAGAATGATGCTATTCTTTTTCGCAATCAAACTATTGAGATGGTATGCGATGACAATAACATCCCTCAGTCTAAGTACCCTTGCCTTCTTGATGAAGTTCCCCAAAATATGCCTTCTCTGGACATTTCTGATAGTGATGCTAGTGAAGAAGAAGAGGAATCTAATAAAGATGAAGAAGTTGAAGGATCTGATGAAGATAATGAAGGGGAAGGATCAAATGAGAAATAATTTTATTTTCCTTTTTCTTACTTTGTAACACTTGTACAATCATTTTTTCAATCTCCCATCTTCGGGTGTATTCTTTTGCCTGCGAATTTCTTGAGTCTTTGAATACAATTTCTATCTTTCTTGTTTCTTCCTGCACATAAAGAGCAATTCCTTTTTTGCAATATGGTCAATCAATATATGCGCAAATCTGTCATATGAAGACAAATAACACGTTCTTGTTCATATGGTGAGCTTTCGCTTTAACCATTTTCATCTTTACCCGTGACGAAATCAATGATGACATTTCAATCTTGAAAATAGCTTTGATGACAATAGTCGTGAATAACGATTGTTATAACATTATAGAAGAATGTTTCATTGATTGAAATGTAGAGTTGAGATTACCAACTATGGATATAAGCATATATAGTGTGTTCGCACATTAGTGTATAAATCCATGTGCCGGAAACCAAGTGTGTGCATATGTGTGCATACGGTATTGGTGAAGGAGACAGGTTGGGTACGCGTACCCGTATGCGTACTGGCGGAACTTTTCCTCCCAGAAAATTCTGCTGAGTTTGGAGTTTACGAACTCATAAACCAGTTACCTTAGGTACGCGTACCCGTACGCGTACTGGCGGAACTTTTCTACCCGAAAAATTCTGCTGAGTTTGGAAACCTAAGCCAACTCAAATCCGGTAGCTAATGTACGCATACCCATATGCATACCCAAGCTGGTTATTTCTCAAATCGGTAGTTCATGAGCTTAAAACAATAAACTATAAGGAATGCAATCTTTGCAAACCGTGGCTATATTGTTCATGAATTGATTCAAGTGGATCAAACCGATTTTGCTTCAATTGTGTCTATGAATAAAGACCTAAGCAATTGAACAACTCATATGGCTATCCATTGGTTAACAATTTGTGAACCAACTAAGTATACACGTTTATGTATGGTTACTCAAACCTAAATGAATACATTTCATTTGTGTGTGACAAGCTAAGTTTCGATCTAACGGTTGAAAGATATTAGCTTGGTTTAATATGATTTTTCATCTAAAGGTGAATATTGAATGCTTTGTTACCAAGGTAACTGAGATTGCAAACCCTGATTTGAAAACTATATAAGGGGAACTCTAGCAACTGGAAAAACTAATCCCCACACCTCATGTGTGATACTAGTTGGTTTTGCTAGAGTCGATTCTCCTTTAACCTTAGGTTTCTTCTCGAGACCCTGTAGGTTAATGACTGAAAGACTTCATTAGGATTGTGAAGCCAGACGAAACTACTTCTCTTGTAGTTGAGCGATCTGATCTTGCCATTTTCTATCGTACGAGTTCAATTGAATAATTGACTTGAGATTATATCTCCGATATGGCAAGATAAAAAGAAATTACAAACATATTCGTCTCATCGTTTGTGTTCCACAATATCTAGTTTCGCTACCATACGATTTATATTATTGTGAGGTGATTGATAATACTAGGTTGTTCTTCGGGAATATAAGTCCGGGTTATCAATTAGTTCCGGTTCACCTTGATTTATCAAAATATAGAACAAAAACTCATAGGTTTATCATTGGGAGACAGATTTATCTATTATCGTAGACTTTTCTGTGTGATACAGATCTGTTTATTGAAGTCTTCGACTTTGGGTCGTAGCAACTCTTAGTTATGGGTGAGATCATCTAAGGGAATCAAGTGCGTAGTATCCTGCTGGGATCAGAGACGTAAGGAGCGCAACTATACCTTGAATCAGTGTGAGATTGATTAGGGTTCAACTACATTCCAGACCGAAGTTAGTTTGTAGTAGGCTAGTGTCTGTAGCGGCTTAATATAGGGTGGTGTTCAATCTGTACTAGGTCCCGCGGGTTTTCTGCATTTTTGGTTTCCTCGTTAACAAAACTTTTGGTGTCTGTGTTATTTGTATTCCGCATTATATTTCGTTATATAATTGAAATATCACAGGTTGTGCGTTAAGATCAATCAATTATAATATTCAACCTTTAGTTGTTGATTTACATTGATTGACACTTGGATATTGGTCTTTGGTACCATCCAAGTTTATCTCTCTAGTATTTGATAAAGACTCGCAGATTTCCATTTGCTTGAGTAAAGATCAAATCGAGAGATAGAGATATTAACTCCTTGATATACTTTTTATTAAGATTGAGTCTGACTGTCTAGTTGATTCTCTTAAAAGTATATTAGAGTTAGTCCATACAGATTGCTAATCGAAATATTGGGTGAGGTTGTTATACCCCCGCTTTTTCAGAGCTGGATTCAAAGGTTAAAATTTTCGCGGCTCAGTATTTTGGTGGAGATAAGAAGACGAACAAAGGCGATATTAGACGTCGTATGTTGGAAGCCGCCGCGGATGAAACGAAAGCTGATGACTTTGTTAAGTTATTTGTTATGTTCCTTTTGGTTTTGGTATTCGTCCCCAACGAATGTGGACAAACTCTGGCTTCAAAGTACATGTACTTGGTGTTTGACATGAATAAGGTGTGTTGGCTGGAAGTCTTTCATGAGTACCTACTTGAGTCGCTAATAACATCTAAAGGCAAGGTTGAAAGTGTAATTGGTTGTATCATTTACCCGCTGGTAAGTTAACTATTGTTTCTTTTGATTCATAAGTTAATTCTTTTCATAATGTTTCTGATTTGAATTTTATTTTTATTTATTTTTTCAGTATTGGTTGGCAGAGATGACTATGATCGCAAAAAGAAAGGATAGGCTCGAAAAGTATCCAAGGTTTGCTAGATGGAACCTTAGAGACGTCTGCCACCAAATATTGTTTAACTTCGAGGATCTTAATAAGAAAAAAGAACTTTACTCAGAGTTAAAGAAGATTTACTTTTCTGGTGAAACCAATTTTGGTTTCATCAAAAATTATAGCTGAAACCAATTTTGTCTGCCAAATTTTTAAATTTTTTATGTACAATTGTGTTTTTCTTAATAACATTGTTGACTTTTAAATAGAAAATCTAGATGAAACCAATTTTTCTTGTGTATTGCAGAAGAATAAGGGTCACCGCAAGGGGTCATTCTTGCATGAATATGATGAACAAGAAATGCGCTTGGTCGACCGCATAGAGGAAGAGGATATTGTTGTTGCAGATGTAGATGGTGGATTTTCGACAAAGGCTAAAATCGTAAACCCATAATTATAAATATTCCTGATCCAGCAATCAGATGAATATTGAGGCTCATGTCTCTTATCGAAAGCATGAAAGCTCATGCCACAAGAATCTCTCGGCGAGAATACTGTCTCTCGGAGTATATATGGATATGTAGTCTCTCGGTGAGGCAACGGCATATCTCATGAATATGCGATCAATTTCAGTAACTACTTCTACATAGAATCGAAGGATTAGACGGCTCCTAGACAGCTTGCCTGCTAGTATAGAGCAATAACGTCTTCAGGATGTAACAATGTTTTCCCTGACTATATGAAAGAAATATGACGCTTCAACAAGCTCATAACACTAGATTCCTGAATAATTAATGCTCCTAGACGATCGTACTAGTATAGAGACATTAATTAATTATTCTCAAAATCAATAGATTCATTAACTGAATCCCTGGAAAATATTCAATATTTTCATAATATTTCGTTACTTCAATTTATGGTTCTTCCCAACAGAATTCCATGGGTTAGTAATAAATATTCAATACACGGGCATCTGAGTTACCTTCGAGTAAGCCCCTACTAAAATGGTGTAAATGTATTCGACAAATAATGCATTAACAAACACCTGAATGAACAAACAAGTATTTCAAAATACGACGAGACGATGAACCTATGCAAATAGGAAAGAAAATAATAAAATAATAGTCAAGGCGCTAGGGGACTGGCTCACCGGCCGGCCAGTCATGCCGTGACTAGTCCCGCGCCCAAATTCTGTATTTTATCATATTTTATTTTCCTTGATCTCATGAAAATCCTTTCATTTGAACAAATATCTTTCGTTTTGAGGAAACTCCTCAGTTTCATGGTGTTTCCTTCACACTGGGGAATAATATAAAATTAGGGAAAATATTATGGGGCCGTGATTATTAACCAACCGTCCATGCCTTGATCCCGGTCGGCCCCACACCTCATGGTTCCTCATTATTTTATTATTATTTCCCTAATCTCATGAAAACTCCTTAATCTCATGATATTTCCTTAATCCCATGAAAAATAATATAAAATTAGGGAAACCCGTGGAACCGGGCCCAAGCTGGCCGGTCACGCCCTAGCTGGCCCCACACGCCCTATTTTATTATTATTATATTTTTTATATTTCCTTAATCCCATGAAATTCCTTGATTTCATGATGTTTCCTTCAAATTATGAAATTCCTTCAAATTATGGGAAAATACTCAAAAATACATAAAATTAAGGAAACTTGTGGGACCAGGCCCAAGCTGGCCTGTCATGCCCTAGCCGGTCCCACAAATCCCTTATTTTATCATTATTATTTCTATATTTCCTTGATTTTATGAAATTCCTTGATTTCATGATATTTCCTTCAAATTATGAAAATTCTTTCAAAATTATGAAAATCCCTTCAAATCATGAAATAATACATAAAATAAGGGGAAAACTCACGGGACCGGGCCCTAGCCGGCCAGCCATGCTCAAGCCGGTCCCACACGCCCTTATTTTATTATTATTAACAGTTTTGTTTCCTTCATCTCATGGAAACTCTTTGATTTCAACAAAAACTCCTTGGTTTCAACAAACTCTTTGGTTTTATCATATTTCCGTAAAATCATGAATATATTATAAAAATTAGGGAAAACATGGTGGGACCGGGCTCCTTGGCCGACCAGCCATGTCTTGACCATAGCCGGTCCCGCACTTCATGATCCCCTCATTTTCTATTATTTTCCTTCATCTCATGAAGGTTTTTGACGGTTTCAGCAAAAACCCTGATTTCTTCATATTTTCTCAAAATGTTGCTCAAACGCACACCAGAAAATATCGAAACTCTCAGAATTGAGATGCAGACACTTTGGTGACGTGAGCATGTTACCTTGACCGACCAAGGTTGGCTCCTTGGCTTGCAAGAAGCCGGTCCCACGTATTCTCATGATTTGACCTAATTTGCACAATAGCACGTATTAGGTCCAAAACTCTTCCAAACAACTTGGAACTTCATGGAATGATCGTCAGTCGATCCCGTGACCACCCAGGGACGGTTTCATGACCCTTTGGTCGGTCCCTCACATCTTCATAATTAATTAAGTTTTATTACCTAAGGTTCAGACGAGCATTATTTTAATAAATGATTAAACCAGCATTTAATCATCCTTTCATCAAACCAACTGGTCTTCAGGAGACCTTGATATTTGCTCAAGTGAGCATCTGGGAGCTACATGGTTGATCCATAATCCCATGTAGCCGGTCACCCCTTCGCTCCGTGGTTAATTTTCAATAAACCATCAGCTAATCATCAATTGATCAAATTTGGGTTTTGAGTCCAAGGCTCATAATTCCAGATTCAAACGCTAATAATTTTACGTCGATCCCGTGATCAACATTTTATTTATCGGTTCAATTGCCAGTATCTTATTTGGTCATGCTACCAACAATTCATCGAATGAGCAACATTTGCTCAGATGAGCAATATTTGCTCAAACCAAGGAATACTGGTTCAACTATCAATATTCAACAATTCATCGAATGAGCAATATTTGCTCACGTTAACTTATTCACACATCATATCTCTGTCTCAAAGACATGTTCAATTCATGAGTCTCAGAACATTTCCAAACCACGTTCGACTCAACAATACAAGGACTCATCGTCCCATGAAGTCATGAAGTCAACAACTGACTAACTAAATACACGTCGCCTTTGCAGACTCCACAATCACACGAGACATCAATCGTGTTACATGGGGGATATTAATTAGGGTTTTGGTCTGGCGGTCTACGGCACGTGTTTTCATACACACGATGAGAGTGTAAGCAAGTCGTGCAATCATTTGAAGGAGTTAACAAAGTAGTGGATGGAAAATCAACCAAGTCTCCGCACGTTGAGCAACTGGTTTTAACACGATTTCCACTTCCCATTCTTTGATCCCATCAACTGTCACACTTCATGAGATCGTGGTGTTTTCAATTCCAGCAATATAAATAAATCTCTGAATCATGATTGAAAAAAAGGACAATCTCACGTCAAACAGACAACACGAGATTAACAATCCAACTCTCAGCAGAGCAAATTCAATCATTCAGAATTTATCTTATTTTCAGAATATACAACACACCTACAATCTTCGATCACCATTGATCTCACACATTTCTCAGCTTCCCTCCTACAGACCGACCATCCTCTCATGTGACCGAATTTACTCTGGAACGGCCATTGTCTTGGTTTAGGCCGGAGTACTACAGATTGATCTCTCGAATTCAAAGCACTCACTTCTTGCAGTGCATCTGTGTGAGGTTAAGCATTTCACTCGGTTCAAGGAGTCTCCTCCGCGCGAGCATCTCCTCAATTCCGTAAAAACCAGCGAATCGTTTTTCTCCATCTACAGATTGGCGACCACAGTGGGAGATCATTCTATCGGTTGCAATCTCGATTCTCACAAATATGGTCGGTCTTAGGTCTGGTTCAGTTACCAATCCGGGTTCAACGCCCGACCCTAACATCACAAGTTCTAGTGGTACTGCTAACACCACTCCTCCGGCGCAACCTTCTACTACTACCACTCCTTCGGCGCAACCTGCCACTACTATTCCGAATACCGGTACTCCAGTGATTACTCCTGCAAGTGATGGGCCCATCAACAATCCACTCTTCGGCCAGTCTCCTGAAAAAATCAGAGAAAATCCGCCTACTATAGGCGATCTCATGAAAGTGCAAGAAACTCTTGCCAGAAATCAAACTTATATGGCCGCGACTCAGAAGGAACTATTCAACTATCTCAAGACTCTTACAGATAAGATGTCAGAGAAAACTCAAGAGAAAGGAAAATCTAAAGAAAAATCTTCAGACGCCGATCCCGAAGTCACTCCAATCCATGTAGTAGATGATGAGGAAGTTCCCAAGGCTACAGACGATCCACCAGTGAAAGAACCATCCAGTTTCATCACTCTTGAAGACCTGGAACGCCTCTTGGAAGATCGTGGAAAAGACAAGACGCCTTCTGTCCACCATCACCAACCTCCATACCCGGATGCTACGCAAAGGATTCCTCTACCAAAAGGTTATACCTCCCCGACATTTACTCTTTATGACGGAACGGGCAATGCTCGAGAACATGTTTCTCGGTTTGTGGAAGCGTTGGGAGAACATGAGCACAACCATACTGTCCGTCTCAAGGAATTTTCAAAGTCTCTGAAAGGCAGGGAATATTCCTGGTATAATAACATCGCACCAAGAAGTATCAAAAGCTGGGGAGAAATGGTTAACGCTTTCTACAGAAAATATTTCTTCGTTTCAGAGCAAATCACTCTGTCCGATCTCGGAAGAATGTTTCAAAAGAGTAATGAACATCCTAATGATTATGTGAAAAGGTTCAGAGTTCAAGCCTTGGATTGTCATGATCCAAACGTCACAGAGAAACAACTTGTGGACTTGTGCATCAATGGAATGATCCCAGTCTACATAGATTTACTAGAAAATCTCAGGTTCCAGACTTTCTCAGAACTCCATGAAGTGGCCAAGAGATCAGCAACTACTGCACCTTCCCTATTAGAGAGAGCTAAGTCTACAAAAGTTGAAGAGCCACGAGAGACTCGAGGAAGCAGGCGTCTAATTAACAAACAGTATAACCCCCAACCCTCCACAAATGCTGTTGCAGAAGGGAGTAAACGAAAAGCCGATCCACATCGCAAACATACTTCCTCAACCCCTTCAAAGGCGCAAAGGAAGGATAATGTGCAAGTTTCTGCTCAACACACAGAAGTTGATCCAGAGGCACCTGACTTCCCCTGTTCTATTGAGGAAGTTATTGAAATTCTAGACGCCTGGGTTCAAGACAGCGCGATCAAGCTCCCATACGTCAAGAAAGAACCAACTGAAGAAGCCATGGAAAATCCTCGTTACTGTCGCTTTCATAGGTTTGTCAACCATCCACGAGTGATTGCAGAACTTTGAAGCGCATATTCAAAGAAAAGATCGAATCAGGAGAACTCAACCTGGGTACTGAAGGAGTGCACAGAGATCCTCTCCCTGTCAGAACCTTCACTTCTGAACCACCTATCAAAGAAGCAGTCCAATCCTTAATTGAGCATATCTGTGAATTGATATACTTATCAAAAGCCCAGAGGGGAGACATGTTCGCTGCACTAAACCACATCGTGTCAGGAAAGCGTTTGTTGATCCAAGAAGCATTTCCTGAGCCGCCCTCAACAACAGATGAAGAAATGTACAACTGGGGACTCCTCACCACAGTCCATCTCAAGGGAAACGAGTTCAAACGAGCATTGATTGATGTCGGTACGCTGTTAATATTATCCCTCTGAAAACTCCCAGAGTTGCTGGTATCACACGATAAGAAGCCGTTCATGCTCCAGTAACAATCACAGATCACGAAGGAACACCCAGAGATGCTTGTGGCCACATCACCCTCAAGGTGAACATAAACTCAGCATGGACAGAAACAAAAAATTTCATAATTCGAGAAGATCCAGGATATGACATGATTCTTGGACGAACATGGATTCACACTGGAAAGGTAACACCAACGCCTTCAGTTGCACATTTCTCTATTGAAGAAACCTCTGATTCGGAAGAAAAAAAAACAAGATACTTCACCATTCGAGTATTTGAAGGAGGTCAGAGCCATAGCAGATCTAAGACAAAAACCTGAAGAAGATGCAAATGCTTTCATCAGAAGGTTTCGCACTCAGGCAAGTCTTATTCCTCCTCATGTGTTTATGTCATCAGTTTTCAAATATGCTTATTTGGTCCGAGGACTTTATTCCACCGACAACTTAGCAATTACCAAAAGCTACGAGTGGATAGTCTCACCTCAGCAGTATTACACCAAATGGTTACGCTCAGAGCACCTCCATGTTGATCATTCCATCGAGAGGTTTATTGCTGAAGACATGGCTAAGCACGAAAAACAATATGCTGGATACTCTCCCCTACACGAGTGTCCATATGTGCCACAACCATGGAATCAGCAAAAAATATTCAAGGCGCGAACTACTAAGCCCAACAAATTCAAGGAAGGGGATTTGGTTCTTAAGGAAACTAAACGAGACCTCCATTCTGCAAGGAGCTCTAATTGGGAAGGACCATTTATGGTTGCTAGATCCATAACCGGAGGATACTACAAATTGATCAACACAGATGGCGAGAACCACCGCGTAATTCACGAGAATTGACTTAAGGCATTTGTCTGAAATTATTGGGCATTCGAGGTACTGGACGTTCAGCACTCATGAAGTCTGGATTTGGCATTTAGGATTTTCTTTCATTGTATTTCAATTCCTCCAAAACGTTTGCAATACTTGCAATCAGTATTTGAATTCAGCAATTTATCGAAATTAAGTTCATTTTACTTAACAGAAAATCTCTATCAAATCTAAAATAAAATCATCAATCATCTAGCAATCCAAAATCAGCCAATATCAAAACCTAAATAAATAAAAAAACCTCACATCTCTCAGAATTTCAGAAGTTCAAGAGATTATGAAAAGAAATCAAAGAAAATCAGCAAAGAAAGACTTTTGCTCATCTGCCTCTTTCAAGACTTGTAAGGCCGCCTTCTCCGTGTTCAGCTCTTCAGTCAGCCTAGCAATCATGTCTTCCTTCTCCATCACGACATCATTTGGAAAGGGTATGTTCTTCTCACATGAGTCCTTAATAGCATTTATCTTCTTACGAAGCCACTTCACGTTGAAGCCAATTCTTTCAGAATTCTCCAAGTTGAACTCCCAATCAAAGAGTACATCTGGAGTCACAATATTCCTGGGCCTAGCACACATATCACTTACAACGCGCATGATAATACCTACTTGCATTGTTGAAGCATAAGCACGCCCAGGATTCCGGTCCACAATTATGTGACCGAACTTCTTCCATATTTTCTCGTACAAGCCTGCATACCCAATGGGAACGCTGAATCCACCTACTAGTTCATGATACGGGAGTGAAGCATCAAAGGGAGGATCAAAAACAACTCCTGCACTTGGATACTCATGCAACACTATACGGTTCTCAATCACTGGGGCAGCTTCTGCAATCGGGGCAACAATTTCTTCAGTATTCTCTGCTGGTGTTTCGGTTTCTTCTATCACTGAAGCAGCAACAACCTGGGTTCCCGCAACTTCAGTGACAACCTTATCATGGCATTGAAGTGCAGGGATGTTTGTCTCTTCATCAAAAACTCTAGAGCAATTCGGGTTATCCTCATTAATTTCAGTATCCTCAACTTCGGTATTTGACACCTAATACGAAGATTACATGAGGTTAGAGTCGTTTAAAGCATGAAACCAAGTTGGATTATGAAATACAGCATAAAATCAATACCACATCATCAAAGTTCATCATTATACACTCAAGGCACGAGCAAATAACATGAAGTCACGAAAATACGTTTTACGGTAATCTCGTCTGAAAAAACTGTACTCTATTCTGTACTAAAAGACAAACTGGGAGAAACCTACAAGGAATCTGAGGATGGTTTATATACCATTCTCTTCGTATGGATGTCCTCTACCACATGTCAAAATTTCACGACAATCCGATGAACGAGCAAAAAGATGTGGTCGAAACATCGGGCAACATGCAATCTGAAAAAAATTCTGGAAGTCTCCTGGAAGTTTACTGTTCCGCCTTTTTCAGGTCCTAAACGTGCTCAAAACTTAAAAAGCTTCTATGATAAAGCTTGGAAATTCCTGGGCTTAAGGATACATATGCGGATCACGAAAATTTGACATCAGACGAAGATTCTATGGCACTTTTTCTAAGAGGCTGAGTTCTGAATTTTCTGGTGACGTGTTTTCGGCAAAGCTTTTCACATATTCACATGGATTCTCATTCATTCACTCACAAATCAGCTATTTCATGTTTTCTATGAAGAGTTTATAAGATATATTCTTACTTGGGGATCTTCTAAGTGTTCAAAGAGTTGGGGTTGCCCGTGTCAACATCAAGTGGTTTATCATTTTCATTCGATTCCGAATATTTGGAACTTCCTTCGCCTCTATTCTCGGGAGATGATCGAGTATCAGCACTCTCTACCTCCACGGCAACATCCTCCTTGATGCATTCTCAAATAATTAGCATTTTTACATGAGGCATTTATGATTGGCTATAAGGGGGAGTACTCACAATATTTTCTTCATCAGCACTCAAATCAGAGATCATCTGCCCAGCAGCAGAGAACTGAAGACCGTCAATACTTGATGGAGTGAAATTCTGCAACAGAATAGCAAAATTCATTTTCAAGATCCCAATTACACGGATGAGAAGAAGTCATGACGAAAGAGATATCGACAAACTCACCAAACAAGTCACTGGGGACTTTATGGTGTTAGGTATCATTTTATAATTCTTACTCCTGCCTTCTCCACCATGAACAGTCACTTCAGCTTCTGAGAGGTTTACGTCAATTCGCGGTCTCACATTACGACCGCCCTGTGGAAAAGAAAATTTTGATGCAATAATCAAAATACAATCATCATAATCTTATGAAGACTTTGTAAAATACTTACTTGTGAACATCTTGAAGATGTTTTCCGTTTGTCGCTACCAGGGAAATGCTTCAATCTTGGTCGAGTAGCAATCATCTCAGGAGAAGGAGGCTCCTTCACTAAGGGTTGATTAACTCTTACAAAATCAGATAAGCGCTTGAGTTGTTGATCCCAAAAGTCTATGTAACCCGGAGTTACATATGAAACTCTTCCAGAGCCGGGGAACCAGAATTCACTTCCTTCCACATGTGTGCGGTCTAGACGGGTCATAAGCTGATCAACTGAGGGTTTTCTTCTTCGAAAAGTAGGAACACACTGATCCATGCCCATTTGCCGAGACGCCCTATCAATATTGTATTCTTCCACTGAGAATTCGCCATGCATTATGGATATTAGATAACCGGGAGTACAACTTAACATAAAAGCTCTCTCGTCGTCGTCCAAATCAGCACCAGATTTCAAAGTCATGCTCTCTTCATCATTCAAAGTTCTCAACTGAGAGATGTAAAGGGGAACTGATACCTATGGGCGGAAGTTGAATTCAGATTCACAATCCAGAACATCAACAAAGCGAGTCTTCAGTCGAGGTTTCTTTGTAGACCAGCGCATGATCCTGGCATTCACTTTATCAGAGAAAACATGACGAGCATCAGTATTCAATCCTTGCAAAATGGTACGTGGAATAGGTGCATAATTCTTGAAGTGCTCCCACATCAAAGCTTGAAGAAACATTGTATTAGCGTAACACTCAATCTTCATAAAACCGTTTGAGACACTAGAGTCCATGATCAAGGAGTCCAAGTTAAAATACAAGGAACCCAAGAACAAGCTACCTATTGGGAGTCGCTCGCCTTGAGCCATCTTAATTGCAAAAGGAATCACGAACGGCTTCAACAAGTTTCCAGCATCTTCAAATACGTTTCTGGACAGCCATAAACATAAGAAAGCAACAATAGATAACGTACCGTCAACAGGCCACTCCAGAGGAGTATCTCTTGGCCACCAGTGTATTAACCAATGAGCATAACAACCTTTGCTGCCAGATGCTTTGTTAATCTCTTTCATTGTGGTTGTCAAGATGTTAGAGATTGCAACTTCCTCTGGTGAAGAAAGATTCTCAGGAAGATTGCCCGTGATCAGAAGATGCAACAAAGCAACTACATCTTCTAAAGTAATGGTAAACTCTCCCCATCTGCATATGAAAGAGTGAGTTGGAATACACCATCGATCAAGTAAAGCTACAATACCTCGCGCATCATGAAAAATTAATAAGTCTCCGGAAGCTTGAATAGCTCGTATTACTCGTGCGTCATACAACTTAGCTCGAACACGAGGAAAACCCAGCATGTACCTCACCTATTCAGAAATTTTTTCCAAAGGTCGTCGAGAAAGCTTGAATTCAATGATTGATGCAGAAAAATATCCTCGTTCGAGACAGAACCGAATAGCTTCCTGAGGAGTCACCAGTTTTTTCTGAGTAACCTCTCTGGGATTTATCAGAAGACGAAATGCTGGAGTTTTGAGACGCTTTTTAGGCCCTTGATCTATGAAGAATGCGTCCTCTATGTTCGGAACGTTCTTGATTCCAGGAGTTTCATCTTCACCAATGGAAGTCTCATCCATGCATGAATCATCCCTGGAGGCATAATTATCTATATGTGAGTCTTCCATGGAGGCATCATTGTCCACACACATATCATCTCTGGAAGCATCATTGACTTGAGAATCAGACATCCTTGCAAAGTAGCTGCAATGTGCACACAATGCTTCGCTTCAGTATACCATTCATACAAGATGCAAACGTCTACAAAATGGTAATTCTCAACTCTTACCTTTTACGATTCCACTAACAATAGTGATAGTAATGCTAGAGTTAACACTCCAAAATCGTTCGTCTCTTTGAAACCTACAAAAACGAACGAAACTCAGATTTTCATAAAATCATGAATATTTCAACTGTGTGAACATTCACTACGGAATTATGAAAACTAAAACATTATTTCATCATAAATAATTGTTTACTTCTAAGTAATATCACACAAAACTCAAAGTTTTGACTTTAAAGAAAATAATATATATTTACATTTATATATATATATATATATAAGAAAAACGTGATTCAATCATGTAAATAAAAAATATATATTTTGACGTGAGCAAGGCTCACGAAAATAAATTTGTGGATACTCCACGGTTTTAGCAAAAAAAAAAAATCCATGAATAGACCATGGTTTTATAAAAAAAAAAAAAATCCTTCGTATTGTCATACGTCTTTGAAACGAAGGTTTGTTCCAATTTTGTGAAAACTCACACATTATAAGATAAAGCTTTGATTTACATGAAATCTCATAAACAAAATTTTATCACTGGACACAAGTTCACATATAAAAAAAAAACTCTCTTCTTCGTATCATCGTCATTCTTTAAAACGAGGGTTTATTTCGGTTTTGTGAAAATTCACCTTTTCATGATAAAACTTTGGTTCACATGAAAGATCATAAACTTAGTTTTATCATTAAACCTAAATCTTCATATGTAAATAAAAAATCTCTCCTAAATCAGGGATTATTATTAGTTTTCAAAAACTAACGATCAAACGAACAAACGTTTTCAAAAAACAAGGGTTTTTCAATAAAATCCTACTCACATGCATAAATATGGGGTTTTCAAAATGATCACTTCATGAAACTCACATGAACTCAGCAACTTTAAAAAAAAACAAAAAAAAAAAATCGGTACATACCTGGTCGGCGCCGGCGGAAGTTGGCCGGACGGTGGCGGCGACGGCCGTCGGTGCTGGGAGCTTCGGCGAAATTTTTCTTCCTCTGGTTGCTGGCGCGCGCGATGAAGATGAAGAGGTGATGAAGGTGATGACCGGTCAGGATAAAAAAAAAAAAAAAAAAGAGTAATTACCTCTTTTATATCAAGTTTTATTTCCAAAACCTAATCACTCAAGGATTTCCTTATTGGGCCCGGCCCGTGAATCCTAAAACGACCAAGGTCCCATCATAAAATTAGCGGTTCAACACCAATTTACGTGCATTATACGATGCTCTATCATACCACTGGGATCTTCATTCAAGTCGTGGTTTGCTCGTACTATCAAAAATCCGGTAAGGTCTTATCTTATGACTAGGTTCAATTACTTATATCATCCCGGAAAATCACCATTCAGTGTTGACTGAGGAACATGACTGTCCCTCACTAAGCAGGGGACTTAATGTAGATGGTGGATTTTCGACAAAGGCTAAAATCGTAAACCCATAATTATAAAAATTCTTGATCCAGCAATCAGACGAATATTGAGGCTCATGTCTCTTATCGAAAGCGTGAAAGCTCATGCCACAAGAATCTCTGACTGAGAATACTATCTCTCATAGTATATATGGATATGTAGTATCTCAGCTGAGGCAACAACATATCTCATGAATACTGAGCAATTTCAGTAACTACTTCTACATAGAATCGAAGGATTAGACGGCTCCTAGACAGCTTGCCTGCTAGTATAGAGCAATAACGTCTTCAGGATGTAACAATGTTTTCCCTGACTATATGAAAGAAATATAACGCTTCAACAAGCTCATAACACTAGATTCCTGAATAATTAATGCTCCTAGATGATCGTACTAGTATAGAGCCATTAATTAATTATTCTCAAAATCAATAGATTCATTAACTGAATCCCTGGAAAATATTCAATATTTTCATAATATTTCGTTACTTCAATTTATGGTTCTTCCCAACAGAATTCCATGAGTTAGTAATAAATATTCAATACACGGGTATTTGAGTTACCTTCGAGTAAGCCCCTACTAAAATGGTGTAAATGTATTCGACAAATAATGCATTAACAAACACCTGAATGAACAAACAAGTATTTCAAAATACGACGAGACGATGAACCTATGCAAATAGGAAAGAAAATAATAAAATAATAGTCAAAGGCGCTAGGGGACCGGGCTCACTGCCGGCCGGCGTCATGCCGTGACCAGTCCCACGCCCAAATTCTGTATTTTATCATATTTTATTATTTTCCTTGATCTCATGAAAATCCTTTCATTTGAACAAATATCCTTCGTTTTGAGGAAACTCCTCAGTTTCATGGTGTTTCCTTCACACGGGAAATAATATAAAATTAGGAAAAATATTGTGGGGCCGTGATTATTAGCCAACCGGCCATGCCTTGATCCCGGCCGGCCCCACACATCATGGTTCCTCATTATTTTATTATTATTTCCCTAATCTCATGAAAACTCCTTAATCTCATGATATTTCCTTAATCCCATGAAAAATAATATAAAATTAGGGAAACCCGTGGAACCGAGCCCAAGCTGGCCGGTCACGCCCTAGCTGGCCCCACACGCCCTATTTTATTATTATTATATTTTTTATATTTCCTTAATCCCATGAAATTCCTTGATTTCATGATGTTTCCTTCAAATTATGAAATTCCTTCAAATTATGGGAAAATACTCAAAAATACATAAAATTAAGGAAACTTGTGGGACCGGGCCCAAGCTGGCCGGTCCCACAAATCCCTTATTTTATCATTATTATTTCTATATTACCTTGATTTTATGAAATTCCTAGATTTCATGATATTTCCTTCAAATTATGAAAATTCTTTCAAAATTATGAAAATCCCTTCAAATCATGAAATAATACATAAAATAAGGGGAAACTCACGGACCGGCCCTATTTAGGCCAACCATGCTCAAGCCGGTCCCACACGCCCTTATTTTATTATTATTAATAGTTTTTTTTTCCTTCATCTCATGGAAACTCTTTGATTTCAACAAAAACTCCTTGGTTTCAACAAACTCTTTGGTTTTATCATATTTCCCTAAAATCATGAATATATTATAAAAATTAGGGAAAACATGGTGGGACCGGGCTCCTTGGCCGACCGGCCATGTCTTGATCATAGCCGGTCCCACACTTTATGATCCCCTCATTTTCTATTATTTTCCTTCATCTCATGAAGGTTTTTGACGGTTTCAGCAAAAACCCTGATTTCTTCATATTTTCTCAAAATGTTGCTCAAACGCACACCAGAAAATATCGAAACTCTCAGAATTGAGATGCAGACACTTTGGTGACTTGAGCATGTTACCTTGACCGACCAAGGTTGGCTCCTTGGCTTGCAAGAAGCCGGTCCCACGTATTCTCATGATTTGACCTAATTTGCACAATTGCACGTATTAGGTCCAAAACTCTTCCAAACAACTTGGAACTTCATGGAATGATCGTCAGTCGATCCCGTGACCACCCAGGGACGGTTTCATGACCCCTTGGTCGGTCCCTCATATCTTCATAATTAATTAGGTTTTATTACCTAAGGTTCAGACGAGCATTATTTTAATAAATGATTAAACCAGCATTTAATCATCCTTTCATCAAACCAACTGGTCTTCAGGAGACCTTGATATTTGCTCACGTGAGCATATGGGCGCTACATGGTTGATCCATAATCCCATGTAGCCGGTCCCTCCTTCGCTCCGTGGTTAATTTTCAATAAACCATCAGCTAATCATCAATTGATCAAATTAGGGTTTTGAGTCCAAGGTTCATAATTCCAGATTCAAACGCTAATAATTTTACGTCGATCCCGTGATCAACATTTTATTTATCGGTTTAATTGCAAGTATCTTATTTAGTCATGCTACCAACAATTCATCGAATGAGCAACATTTGCTCAGATGAGCAATATTTGCTCAAACCAAGGAATACTGGTTCAACTATCAATATTCAACAATTCATCGAATGAGCAATATTTGCTCACGTTAACTTATTCACACATCATATCTCTGTCTCAAAGACATGTTTAATTCATGAGTCTCAGAACATTTCCAAACCACGTTCGACTCAACAATACAAGGACTCATCGTCCCATGAAGTCATGAAGTCAACAACTGACTAACTAAATACACGTCTGCCTTGCAGACTCCACAATCACACGAGACATCAATCGTGTTACATGGGGGATATTAATTAGGGTTTTGTTCTGGCGATCTACGGCACGTGTTTTCATACACACGATGAGAATGTGAGCAAGTCGTGCAATCAGTTGAAGGATTTAACAAAGTAGTGGATGGAAAATCAACCAAGTCTCCGCACGTTGAGCAACTGGTTTTAACACGATTTCCACTTCCCATTCTTTGATCCCATCAACTGTCACACTTCATGAGATCGTGGTGTTTTCAATTCCAGCAATATAAATAAATCTCTGAATCATGATTGAAAAAAAGGACAATCTCACGTCAAACAGACAACACGAGATTAACAATCCAACTCTCAGCAGAGCAAATTCAATCATTCAGAATTTATCTTATTTTCAGAATATACAACACACCTACAATCTTCGATCACCATTGATCTCACACATTTCTCAGCTTCCCTCCTACAGACCGACCCATCCTCTCTTGTGACCGAATTTACTCTGGAACGGCCATTGTCTTGGTTTAGGCCGGAGTACTACAGATTGATCTCTCGAATTCAAAGCACTCCCTTCTTGCAGTGCATCCGTGTGAGGTTAAGCATTTCGCTCGGTTCAAGGAGTCTCCTCCGCGCGATCATCTCCTCAATTCCGTAAAAACCAGCGAATCGTTTTTCCCCATCTACAGCAGATTATGTTGAACCTGAAGTGCCTGCGCTAGTTGGTGATACTGAAAAATGAAGTGCATGCGCCAGTTGAAGACAATGTTGTTGCTAGCAGTAAAGTACCTGGGCAAAATGAAGGCAATGTAGAATCTAGCAGTGAAGCTAACTCCTACAAAGCCAAATACCAATGGGTGCGAACCTTGATTGAAATGCTTAGGACCACTACTACAAATGTTTTTTCTGAAGAAGAAGAATCACTGCTGGGAAAATATGATGCCGAGGATAGGGCACAACAACCGGTACAGAGGATTTATTTGAGACGTAAAAGAAAACAAGTGTATGTTTCAATAGTACCTGGAACGGTTTCGAACCGTGAAGAAGATGTTGAGGTAATATGTTAGATCTAGTTTATTCGGTTGCTTTGTGTGTTGTTTGGTATGAAAATTCTTTTTTGATGGAACCAGAAAGGGTTTTATTGCGTATTAATAACATTGTTGACTCTTAAATTCAACAAACTTGTATGAGTTATTTATCTTACTAACTATAAATTGAGAAGAAAGGTTAAATTTCTAACTTCTTTCATAAATATTAGTTTATTGGTAGTCTTTATGTGTGGTATTATGTACCATTTCTGCAGTTTCCAGACCCGTCCGTCCAGATTTGGTTTATTGTAGCCAACACCATTTCCTATTGGTATGTTTTCTTAATGTTTGTTTGATGAAACCAGATTTGGTTTCATCATTTCCAGTTAATGTTTGTTTGATGAATTGGCCAGTTCTTTATTTTGTTTTAGAAGTTTTAGATTGTTACAACATTAGGTTTTGAAACACAGGAAGATGAAAAATTAAATGACTTAGATATCTTAATATTGCAGGTGCGTGTTATACTAGTTTGAAAAATAAAATGACTTGGATATCTTAATATTGCAAGTGATAACACGGGATTTTAACATGATAGATGCAGCGATGGTGGATCGCGTGATAGAACAAGAAACAGTTTCGATATCTGGAAAAAGGCTACTACATGATGACAATGTTGTGATGAAACAAGGTGGGGTTTTGCTGCCTAGAGAAAAGGTTTCAAGTTTTGAAACACAGGAAGATGCTGCTCAAGAGTTTAACGATGTTATGATGGAACAAGAAAATGTTTCATCTAATAATAAAAATGAAGAAACTCTTGAAGATTTTCTGATACAAGCAGAAAAGGATTCAACCCATGGAGAAATGCAACAAGATGTGGAACATCAACACGAATCTGCAGAAGATGAAGACACTCTAGATAGTGACTTTTCAGATACCGACCTTACAAATTTGTTTAAACAACTAGAAGGTGTAGCAATAGAGCAGGTCATATCTTCTTCATCGAAGGCAGTCACCAAGGATGAACAAGAAGGAGGGGGTACTGAGTTGAATCCAAATACTATTGAGGATATCAAGGTGGCCGAACATGTGGAATCTGAAATGAAGAAAGCTTCATCATCGAAGGCAGTCACCGAGGATGAACAAGAAGGAGAGGGTACTGAGTTGACTCCAAATACTATTGAGGATATCAAGGTGGTCGAACAGGTGGAATCTGAAATGAAGAAAGCTTTATCATCGAAGCCAGTTACCGAGGATGAACAAGAAGGAGAGGGTACTGAGTTGACTCCAAATACTATTGAGGATATCAAGGTGGCCGAACAGGTGGAATCTAAGGCCAAGAAATGCTCTTCGTTGAAGCAAATTATTGAACAAGAAGAAATGAAACTCAGTTTGTAATTGATGAAGATGCTATTCGGAAAATGGAATCCGAATACACTAAGAAAGGTTGTTCGTCGTCAAAGCAAAATGTTGGAAGCGTATACTACTACTTAGCCATAAAAATGGCAGAGGATTTAGTTGGTTTAGAAGATGAAGAACCTGGATTCGATATAGGACTGTCGCAGAGTGACAGCGAAGAGCAAGGATATCATGAAGTCAGTGCTGAACAAAGGATGAGTAACATGATTACAAGAATGAGGGAAGACAGAAGGAATTTGGGACCACCTATTAAAATGCGGGATTACATCACTGGGAAAAGAAGAAAGGTTACAGGTCGTAAGAGCAAGGAGAACAAGGAGGTACAGGAAGTCCGGGCGGTGAAGTTGAAAGCAGTTGATACCTTGAAGATCTTGAAGGTACTCAACAAAAATGAGAAACCCCTCGTGAACACTTTTTTCAGAAAGAACAATCAAAGGTAAGTGGGAAATAACTGATGAAACCAAAACTGGTTTCATCAAAATTTTGTTCCAAGTTATGTATTGTTTCTCCTTCTTTGATCCATCCTTCATTAGCTTTTTAAAAACAAAATTAACAGGTCCACGGCGTGGGAGCATTTGAAGCTTCAATTGCGGATATCAGGGAGGATGATGGATAATTTGATAAGAAAGGGTGACGTCGCAGGAGACATCATTGAGTTCTACATGTTGAAACTGCAAAAGAACATCCAAAAAAAAGAGTTGAAACAAGATGGTTCTCCAAAGTACAAGACAGCTGTGTTTCTAAGCACATTTGCCTATGTAAGTTTCCTCTGAAATTTTTTTTGGCAGAAAACATAGTTGTGGAACACAAAAAATGATGTTGGTTATATGGTTAATTTTGATGGAACCAAGTTTGGTTCATCAAACTTGCATGTCTTTCACTCATTAAAGAGTTGTTTTCTCGTATTGTTTCAGACATGTCACTCATTAGGAAAAAAATGTGCTGCTGTAATAGAAGGTTTCATCTACAATATGGATTACAACGTGCAGTTTTTATTCGTTCCGTTGCTGACAACAATTAGAGATGTAAACCATTGGACATTGCTTTCTTTTGATATGAAAACCGCAGAATTTTATCACTAAAACTCCTTAGCTTCCACCGAAGAAGAATGCAGAAAAAGTGCTGAAAGCATGAGACAACGAATAGTATCAGCATTTGCACAGCACGACGCAAAGCTCCCCCGTGACGAGTAGACAAGTCAGCCAACACCATACACTATGCACACCCCTTCATGTTGTCAACAAACGGGGTAAGTTATGTTTGGAAGTTTATAGTTCACATATGCTTGAAACCATTTCCTGTTGGTGTGTTTACTTAATGTTTGTTTGATGTAACCTGAATTGGTTTCATCACTTGTAAACAGTTATTGGTTCCAATGTCAGAACACTCTCAGCTTGTCACTTTTAACCATTTTTGAGACATTGTTTTGGTTTTTCAGGAATGATTGTGGCCTACATGTTTGCTATTACATGAAGAGCCTCTTTAAGGGAAACATGTCTACAGATGATATACGAGAAAAGGTGCATCATATGAGACCAAAGCTATGATGCTACATACGGGGTTTGCTACGGGGATTTCAATTTTCATAAAATGGGGATACGGGATACGGTGGGATAGTATTTATCAAAAAAATATTTAATATAATAATAATTCACTCTACTAAAAAATCCGATAGATACTATTTTGATTATTATTAAAGTGAGCAAATATTAAAACATGTCTTACTTATGTTAATTGAATGGATAAAATCACATGTACTCCGATTTCTCTCTAAAACAACATGAAAAACATGTGCAATAAGCCTTAAATTTTTCTAGCACCATTCTTTTTAAGCACCATAAAAATAAATACCAAGTCTTTTTTCTTTATAGTCAACAAGTTATTTGTTTAGACATAATTATTCAATATGATCATGATTACAAATAACTATAAATATTTAGAATTTTAGATTTTATGTATAAATTTATAAATATATAGATTTTGTATAAAAAAAAAATAGATTATAGGAAGTACAATATCCGAGAATGATCCCCTACCCTTTTTGTAATTAAAAAAATGTGACACGCATATGGTTCCCATATTTTTGTCACATATCCGTGCTTCATAGGACCAAAGTTGGCATTGAAGATACTCCTTGACAATATAGAATGATACTCGCATATGGTGCCCATATTTTTGTACATTCAGTTTTCATTGAAGTTTAAATTACTTGTGAAATGGTTATTGAGTAACTGTAATGATGATATACAGTTCTTCTTGCACATTCAGTTTTACTTGAAATTTAAAGTACTTTTGAAATGGTTATCGAGTAATTGTAATGGTGACAAATTACAGTTTATATAAAAAAAGATTTCGTGTAATTTCAGTTGTGGTCCCTTAAAAGCTTACGTCTACGGAAATATGATGTAATCGCAAACAATAAACAATAGACAACATCATCTACTGTGTTGTCAAAGATGAAGAAGAAAAGTGACAGTAAAACAATGGTGAAACCAAAAAGGGTTCCACCAAAAATAAGATGAAACCTATTTTGGTTGCACCAAATTATAAAGGCCTGCAGAAAATCTGACAAGCTTAATCAAACTTATTTATTCTCTGACAAATTATAGAATGAAAACACCTGCAGCACATTAAGTTCTAAAACAAATATCTACTGAAATCTGAAATAGTAGATAAAAGCCTACAACAAGTTCTCATGAAATCTGAAATTGTAGACTAAAAACGAAACTAAAAGTGAAATTCGATACAACAAGTTCTCATGAAATCTGACGAGAAGGGCATGTCTGTTTATTATGGGTGGTCAAAACCTTGTAGGAACCACAGGTTCTCATCTTTTTATTGGGAACTGAACCTGTATTAGGAATCCTCTTCTTCTTCGATGGACGTCCTGGCTGTGGTCCATTATTCGGACCGAAAACAATCGATTCCGGAGACACTGTCACGGGATTTTTAACTGTGAGAACAGGATTTATTGCATGTTTATATGATTCTCGGTAGAACTTTACTGTAAAGTAGTGTTCAACGTACTTGTAAGGATCTTCTCCATTCTTATGATACAACGGACAGCATGGGCACACGGAAAACCATCAATACGCCAACGATTGCAAGAACATGTTTTTCTTTTCAAATCGACCGTCTGTGTTAATGTAGCATGAACTTCAAACACATATTCCGACGACTTGGTGACTTGGTAGTTACAGCCATGCATCTTGTTTTCGTGGAGCAGAGCTTCATATTCTGGACATAGAGTTTGACGCCAATTCAATAAGTTTGCGCAGTCCTCGCAACATTTACACATTTGGTCCATAAGTTTCACCCTGATCTCATCAACCATGATGGCTATAGGCTTCTCTCTCTCTTTAACGACCGAACCATCGAAACTCTCAGCAATATTTGAACATAACCTACCATATCGTCGACCCTTGAAAAAAAACTTGCCCATTTATCAACAGGAGCTCTATTTAGATAGTCTTGTAACTTCTGATTTTCAACCTTCCTCAACTTATCCCAATTCTCTGTGAATTCTTTATGAGTAGCAGCGTACGAACATTTCTTAAACAGTCCCAATACATATTTGTTATAAACCTTGTAATTCTTTGGTAAGCATGTATTGATATTGCATTCCATATGCCAGTAACACCAACCATGAAAAGCCTCAGGGAATATAGCAGGAATTTGATTTACCAATCCAATACCTCGATCACTCACAAAAGTAAGCTTTGGTCGCAAAGGAGAAAGCACTTCCTTCAAATTTTCCAAAAACCATTTCCAGTTCGCTTCATTCTCCGATGAAACAACAGCATAAGCAAGAGGGTAGATTTCTGTAACATGAAAAAAAACATAACACAAGCATAAGATGCGATGAAAACCAAAAAGAAAAAATGATGAAACCAAAAATAAAAAATGATGAAACCAACAGAAAAAAATGATGAAACCAACAGAAAAAAATGAAGAAAACCTTACCGTCATTCCCGGTTAGACCTGTTGCTTCCATCATATGACCAAGGTACTTGCTTTTCAAGTGGGTCGTATCAACGAATAATACAGGACGACAGAAATTGAATCCACGAATACAAGCTTCAAAACAGATAAACATCCTCTGAAATCTTTGAGTCCCTTCTTCAACTTCCAAAACCACGCGAGATTCAGGATTGGTTTCAATCAACTTGTTTTTATACCAGTTCAAGAACATAAAATATTTCTCATTTGCTCCCCATGTAGTATTCAGTGCAAGCTTCTTCCCTGAGTATGCATAATAACGGCTAATGTCAAAGTCGTAGTCTCTCGTAAGATGATCCATAATAAGCCTAGTTTTCTTATTAGGATCATGTTTAATTTCATCAATAATCAAGCTACTAATTAGTTTCTTCGATATCTGTGGTCTGTTAACAAATCCACCACAACAAGTATGGTGATTATTTAGTTCCTTGATAATAAAAGGACTTCCTACAACACCATCAACAGACACAGCATATAAATGCAGTTACATTTCTCCTCTTTCTTCTTAGCATAACATGCACCAATCCTCAACTTCTCATTCCTGTAGATCTTGAATTCATAACCGGCTGCTGCGTGATACTTCTGTAAATCACAATGAATTTGTTGAACACCTCCCGGGAACAATGACCGGTTGTCAGCCGAGCAAAAATAATTTCACTTTCTCACTCTACTGAATATAAATGAAGTACGTGATAAGAAAGAGTTCGTATCCACAGAGAGGCAATTGTTGTTATGCGATTTTCAGTTTCTAAGGTAACCAAGTGGGGATTTTTGTTGTTTTAACAAAGTAATAAAATAAAAGCAAAGCAAATAATTGGAATAATCAATAAGGAGAAGATATTGGTCACGGGATAGTATCATTCACAAACATGTATTTTCATCAATGATTAGAATTGATAATTTAATCTCTCATTTACAAAAAGTTCTAGGATACCTTGATCGCAAGAATATCCCGCTAATTCCCTGATTTCATCACAACCACATTAAAAGATGTATATGTGAATTCTTCCTAGAAAGCAACCTCATGTGTAAAAGCACAATCAAGTTTAACTCCCTAAAAGCAATAAGTTCTCTGGATTAAGACTAATCAATGCAAACGAACGTGTAAAAGCACTAATCCGTTTTAACAAAAGTTATGATTCACTTGTGACTAGTAGGATATATCACTACAAGCACTACCCACAATTATGCTACTTAGAATCAGGGATAAACAACTTTTTCGTATTGAAAACCCTAATATAGCTCTAGAGATGAATGCAAATCGGATTGATTCCGGACTCAACCTAACAAGTATTCAAATCATATAACACTATTAATTGTGAATCACAAACAATAAATTACTGAGACAAAACTAATTCATAGATTTAAATAACATATTGAGAAATCAACTTTATCCCATAACCAATAATATGTGTTTAGCTACTCATAGCTATGGAGTTCATCATAAAAATATTAATTGAATAGAATAAGATGAACAAAAGCAAACCCTAGAAGCGTAAACAAAAGCGGCTCTCTCCAAGCTCCAAGAATAATACGTGTTCTCCCTTAAAGTTGTAGAAGTCTTCTTTTTATAGCTTTTCCTCTCTTCCAAAACTAGGTCAAGCCCCAAAGGTCCAATAGATAGAAGTCCACCAAGCCCAAGTGTGAGAAAAACCCATGTAGAATTCTGCCCAAAAATAGTCGCCGGAAAACTGGTATTATGGCCAGAAATTGGCCGGAGGAGTCACCGGAAAACAGCTCAGGTGACCGGCAAAGTTAAACCGGTCACCAGTCAACTGGGTCAACTCGGTCGGGTCAACTGAGTGAACTCGGTCATGCACCGAGTCAGAGTGTGAGTCAGTCACTGACTTGGCTGATTGAGCTGAGTTGTCTTGGCTCAGGCCATTGCACAGGCCAGAGCTGTGCTGCACCAAGATTGTGCTTAATAACTCCTTAGCCAGCCATCTTGGTTGTGCATAACTTTGCAGCCATCTTGGCTCTTCCATTCAATTTCCACTGCCAAGTTCCAGTATACCTTCCCTGTCATCTCGAACAACCCCATTACTGCCAACAAACCACGGTCCAGGCCATCTCCTTCTTATTCACGCCATTGCCAATGGCAGTACCTACAGATCCTTCCATTCTCCAGCTTCCACCATTTCGAGCTACCATCCCAATCTCCGTAACCACTGGCAACACACAACCAGTACAGGTCCATCAGGTGCCATTAATCACCGATACCACTCACCAGTCTCAACACCATCGTGACTGCCATCAACGGTAACGAGTGCAGCAAAAACCAATCTCGACTCAAGCTTATCACTGCCAACAGTCCATTAAACTTGAGCTATGCTCTCTACCGTTTTCCTTTGTAGCTCCACTCTCAGACTCGCCCAACCACCATTATTCATATCCCATGTTCTGCGAAACTCTCTTAATCTGGCAGCATAATCGTCAAGTCCTTTTCAGTGACTGCAGCTCCTCGGTCATCTGCCTTTACAGCGTCATCAACGCTACTGGTACCAATAACAGCTCCAATTATTACCGATAGTGGCAGCAGCTCCAATGCTCAAATACCAAGTTCGACCTTCCATCGAATACGTATGCCTGCCTATTCCACCTCAAACACCGGCAACATCATCTTACCTTCACAGAAGTCATTGCCACCTTTTGCATTCAGTGCCATAACGTGTAATTACTACAAAGCTTCACTTTCCATTTCAAGCAACCTTCCTTATGAGCTCGAAGTACATTACCAGTTCCATATCCCCTTGCAATATCTCTCAACTGCACAAACAACAACATCAGTTCTTCCATACAATTTCCGCTGCAATCTCGCATAATTTCATAAGCACATCACCACAATCAGCAGCTCATCTCAAAGAAAGCAGCAACACACGCTACAAAAATGCAAACTGCAGCTTCTCACTATTTTACCAGCTGAAACACAACCCAAAACCTAGCATCTTCCTTCTTGCATTACAGTAATCCTGATGTATACCTACAACACAACCTAGACATACATCTAAAGCATTGCAACAGCAGGTCCATCCATTCATTCGACTCATGTACAGCCTCACCTCACTTCCCTTTGCAGTTCTTAACCTGCAGTCTCATTGGCAGCCATATTTATTGCTCAGCACCACCACCAGTACCCTTTCATCCTCCAGTACCTGACTTGTGTACTCATAAATTCAGCTGCACTTGGACTCATTCTGCAATCTCCCATCTGCTGCAACAACACCAACTTATCTTCCCTGCAACCTCAGACAACTCCCATCTCAGTTCTTGGTCTGCAACTCAATTCCTCCACTAGACCACTGCATTGAATCCCATCACAAACCCATTCAATCTTCTCTCTAACAGCTACAGGTGCAACTCTTCTTTGTCTTTGAATCACACTTAATCCCATAGATTGCCAGAGACCCATCATTCATCACCACCTAACTCTTCAAATATCGAAACCCTAATTCATTCTGCTACCGATTTCAAATTCACATCAACCCTAAGTTAGATTTCTTCTTCACTTCAACAGCAACAAATTCTCATTCTTCACTGTTTTTACGAATTAACACAAACCCAATCTCTTAATTTCTCTATTCAAATCAAACACAGCATAACCCTAACCTGATGGTGAATGATGGTAGTGATTTCATATCTTCTTTCTCTGATTCTCTGATTCAATTGAAACCAACTCTTCCATGGCAATTAGCAGTATCAATTCGGCTCAAATCCTCACCTGAACATCATCAAAACTTGCTCTTCCTATGATTCATTTGCAGCTCAAAAAGAAATGAAGGAAAAGTTGTCTGAAACAACAGAATTCGACCCAACTAGGTCTCATAGTATGGGCGGTTATTAACACCCATGGGTTCTTTTAGCAAATTTCACTAGACTTCAACGGGTTGTCCCTTATCTATGACTGGGCTCCGAGTATCGCTCGCCTGTGAAATGACCAAATTTCGCTCCTTGCTCAAAGTGATTGATTTCTCTTTCTTTTGCTCATAATGACTCCATTGCACCTGATAAACTCAAAAGTAAACATAAGATACATAATTTACAAGAAAACTCACAAAGAAAGCATAAATACTAGATATAAAATTAGGTGTTTTACGACACCTATCAGATTCCCCCACACTTAGACTTTGCTAGTCCTCGAGCAAATCAAACAAAACAATTCTAAAACATACATACAACTCCGTGTCGTCGAGGCTACGGTTACTCTTAGCATGAATAACAGGCCTTTGAACCCCTAGGTGCCCCTAGTGGACGAGTTATAGTCTCGTGAGGGTTTGCCAGGGATATACCCACAAAACCTACTTTTCCAACTTAATAGTTCTCCGAAATGATAGCATCCAACGCGCTAAGAAGACATAGAGATTCTGCATACTAGTCATAAGAAGTTAGACACACAAATGAACACAATCTCATCCTTAAAAGTTGAGAGAGAAATAACCATCCCTTATCGAAAGAAATTCGGGTTCGGAGTGATCGAAAGTCTTGACTCTGCCTCGCAAGAAAGGGTTTTATGAAGTTGCTTTCAATAATAAACAACTTTTTATGGGTCACACATGTGTCCAGGTAGGAATGAAGAGAGAATCCTGCGACACGTTGAATGGTAGGAAGGCAAAACCCTCCGAATTTTTTTGAAAACCCACATCTTTTATAATTTTTTTAAAATCTCTACAAAAGGAAATCAACCACTTAACGAAGGTGGGAATATGCTTACTTACCTCGTTATCCATTCGACGTGCAGCTAGCACCACTCTCACAGCATCCATAGAAACGTCTTCAGTCTTCAATCGGTGTCTTCATCTTCGTCTTCGGTCTTCAACTCTTGATGATACTTCTTGAACTTCGTAGAATCTTGACAATGTAACTCTTTTCCTCTAAATCCTTATTGCTTGAAACTTCTTTGTAGATGTTCCTTCTTCCATTGGCTTTATTGAAAGAATACAAAACTAAAAACGAACTATACAAACCCAGAATATAATTTTTTTTTATTTTTTTTTTAATTAATTGTCTTTACTAGTAATGAACCTATTTTTTATTTTTTTATTTTTTTATATATTAGATAAGAAAAATAAAACAAATACTAAATGAAAACAAAACGAAACAAAACAATAATACTAGTAATGAACCTAAAAAAATTTCTCTTGTCTTTTTTTTTTTTTTTTTTTTTTTTTGAGACAAGAGAAAGTAAAATACAAATAAAATAAAAATGTAAGTACAAAGGCCATGGTGTAAGTACTTTACCGCTTTTTCTTCACAACTTATATGTCTTGATATCATAAACTTCTCGAACTCTCATCCTTGATAATTTTCACTCTTGTACAATAGTCTTCAACTTGTAAAAATTTTGCTCCTTGTCTTGTTGCTATACTTGAATCTGAAATCTGCTCAGTTATGTACTGTTGCTTGTAAACCTTGAACGTCTTCAACTTTCCTTCAAATTTGTGATGCTCCTCTTGTTGATGATGATGGTGTTTCTATGGACCTGTTGGTGTAGAGAGAGATAAAGTGGATGGTGCTAACTGCGAACAAGATTACAAGTGGTATGTAAGTTAGCAATTCGATGTCACCATCATGGTTGATAAAAATAGCACTCAAGAGATCAAAATAGTGCTTCTATTGGTGGGAGGTTTGGCAGCTCACCATTCTGCCCGGAATTTACGTACGGTGACACACACTCTAAAAGCAAATATTTAGACAGGTACAAAGAATTGAAGGTCGGTGCCTCGCATGATGTAACATAGGTAGTCTCCACTATAGGGGACCACTACTCTAATACCGAATTCAGTCTGCACCTTATTTGCCACTGGCATGGTTAAATCCAACTTTAACTCTCATAAAATTAAGAAACCCGATCATGTTCTCTGTCATCTCTAAGTTCAGTCACTCTTATGAGATTCTCGATGTAATCTTAGCAACATGTATACTATGTAACTCTAAACTAACCACAAGTTGGAGTTTTTATTCACTAATTTACACAAAAGTTGAAAAATTTGAAAAAAATTTACAATGCAAATACTTAACCACTCCCCCACACTTAAACTTTACATTGTCCTCAATGTAAATTGAATCGTCCAAAGTAAGTCAAGGTGAGAAATTCTAACATGATATGTGACAAGAAATCAGAAAAAAAATAAAAACAAGACAAGAAAAACTAAAAACAAAAACAAGAAATAAATACAAGACAAGAAATACTCATCCGATAGGTTGCCTCCCATTTAGCGCTTGGTTTAAATTCGTCAGCCCGACTATCTCCTTGCTTTCTATGACTCCTCCAGAGGGAGTACATCCACAAAGTTAACTCATTCCACCACTTCGGAAGTGAAATTCTCATAATATGGTTTCAACCGGTGCCCATTAACTTTAAGTTCTTTGCCTGTAGCTATGCTACGAATTTCCACTGCACCATGAGAAAACACATTAGTAACAATAAAAGGTCCGATCCATTGTGACCTTAATTTACCCGGAAATAAATGCAAGCGAGAATTAAACAAAAGCACTTTCTTCCCAATGCAAAATTGTTTCCTAGAAATCATGTTATCATGAAATGCTTTCGTCTTTTCTTTATAAATGCGTGAGCTTTCAAATGCATCATTGTGAATCTCCTCTAGCTCTTGGAGTTATAACTTCCTTTGCTTTCCAGCCCCATCCATATCCATATTGCATTGCTTAATAGCCCAAAACGCCTTATGCTCAATTTCAATGGGTAAATGACAAGGTTTACCATACACAAGCCTAAAAGGAGACATCCCGATAGTTGTCTTGTATGCGGTTCTATATGCCCACAAAGCATCATTAAGTCGCATGCTCCAATCTTTCCTTGTTGGGTTCACTGTCTTCTCTAGAATGGATTTCACCTCCCGGTTAGAAACCTCGGCTTGTCCATTTGTTTGGGGATGATAAGGTGTTGCAATCTTGTGCGACACATTATACTTCTTCAACAAGCTTTGTAAAATCCTGTTTTTGAAGTGAGAACCCCCATCGCTAATTATGGCTCTTGGAATTCCAAACCTTGCAAAAATATTAGCTTGAACAAAATCTGAAACCACTTTAGAATCATTAGTTGGGGTGGCCTTAGCTTCCACCATTTCGAGACATAATCAACAGCAAGTAAGATATAAAAATTCCCATGGGAGTTGACAAAAGGACCCATAAAATCAATACCCCATACATCAAAAACTTCAATAAATTGAATAAAAGTTTGTGGCATTTGATTTCGGGCACCTAGATTGCCTGTTCTTTGGCACCTATCACAAGTATGTGCATCCTTAAATAAGGTTGGCCAATAAAAACCACGTTCAAGTACCTTATGAGCGGTTCTCTTACTCCCAAAATGTCCTCTGCAAGCATAAGAGTGACAAAAAGACAAGATAGAATTAAATTCAGATTCGGGAAGACACCTTCTTATTACTTGGTCACTACCATGTTTCCACAAGTATGGATCATCCCATATGTATTGGTTCCCCAACTTCTTAAGTTTGTCCCTCTCAGCACGAGACAAGTTCTTTGGGATTTGTTTAGACACCAAGTAATTGACAATATCGGCATACCATGGTTCTCCAAAGGCAATTGAGAATAGTTGCTCATCCAGGAAACTTTCACGCAATGGGATAGCTTCCTTGTCCACAGCAAGACGGCTCAAGTGATCCGCAACGGTGTTCTCAATCCCTTTCTTGTCTTTGATTTCAATATCAAACTCTTGCAAGAGTAAAATCCATCGTATGAGCCTCGGTTTCGCCTCTTTCTTTATAAGCAAGTACTTAAGCGCTGCATGATCAGAAAAGACAACAACTTTTGTACCAATTAGATAAGAGCGAAACTTTTCTAAAGCAAAAACAATGGCTAACAATTCTTTTTCAGTGGTTGTGTAGTTTTGTTGGGCCTCATTTAACGTTCTAGAAGCATAATAAATAGCATGAGGAATCTTCCCCACACGTTGCCCAAGCACCGCACCAACCGCATAGTCACTAGCATCACACATAAGCTCAAAGGGCTTGCTCCAATCCGGTGGTTTAATGATAGGGGCTGAAATCAAAAGTTCTTTCAAACGATTGAATGCCGCCATGCACTTTTCATCAAAGTTAAAAACCACATCTTTTTGCAATAAGTTACAAAGTGGTGATGCTATCTTGGAAAAATCCTTGATGAATCTTCGATAGAAACCTGCATGACCAAGAAAAGAGCGTATCTCCCTCACCGTAGTGGGAGGGGTTAGAGCACGAATAAGGTCTATCTTAGATTTATCAACTTCCAAGCCTTTAGAAGATATTATATGGCCTAAAACTATGCCATGAGTTACCATGAAATGGCACTTCTCCCAATTCAGCACAAGGTTTGTTTCAACACATCGTTCAAGGATTAGAGACAAGTTGTTCAAGCAAAGGTCAAATGAATCACCAAAGACACTAAAATCGTCCATGAACACTTCGATTATGTTTTCAACATATTCTGAAAAGATACTTACCATACACCTTTGAAAGGTAGCTGGAGCATTGCATAAGCCAAAAGGCATCCTTATATAAGCAAAAGTACCGAAAGGACAAGTGAAAGTGGTTTCCTCTTGATCCTCTGGCGCTATCACAATCTGATTATAAACTGAATAGCCATCAAGGAAGCAATAGTAAAAGTGTCCAGCTAAACGTTCAAGCATTTGATCAATAAAAGGCAATGGAAAATGATATTTTCTAGTGGTGGCATTCAATTTTCTATAATCAATACAAACCCTCCAACCGGTTTGCACACGAGTTGGGACAAGTTCGTTCTTATCATTCTCCACCACCGTCACACCTGATTTCTTTGGCACTACTTGTACCGGGCTCACCCACTTGCTATCGGATATGGGGTAGATAACACCCACTTCCAAAATCTTGAGTATCTCCTTTTTCACAACTTCCATCATGGAAGGATTCAAACGACGTTGCGCTTCCCTTGTAGGCTTTGCATCGTCCTCCAAACGGATTTTGTGCATACAAACGGCAGGGCTTATACCCTTGATATCGGCAATTGTCCATCCTATGGCCGTCTTGTACTTCCTTAGCACCCTTAGAAGTTTTTGCTCCTGTAAATCACTAAGCTCATTAGAAACAATCACAGGTAACTCTTCATTATCACCCAAGTACAAGTACTTTAGGTGATCGGGAAGAGGTTTCAATTCTAAAATTGGAGATTTAACAATTGAAGGTACAAGCTTTTCATCACTGCATGGTAAAGAAATAAAAGAGATATTATGAGTTTCTGGGCATCCTTGTAGTGAATTAAGATCACCAAGGGCTTCCTTGACTTCATTACCACACTCTACACCATTATTCATAGATGTAGTTAACACGGTTTCCAAAGCATGATCACCATTTAATTCAAACATTTGTTGTGCCAATGTATCCATAAAATCAATGGAGAAACAAGAGTGGACATCACTAGGATATCTCATCGTCTCGAAAATGTTGAAATGTATTGTTTCTCCATCAAACTCCATGGTCAACGTTCCCTTGTCCACATCAATTATGGTTTTCGCCGTTTTCATGAAGGGACGCCCAAGTAGCAATGAAAAAGACGAGTCCGGTGACCCTTCATTCATCTCTAACACACAAAAGTCAGCTGGAAATACAAGTTGATTAACCTGCACAAGAACATCCTCAACAATACCCATTGGGTAGACATTATAGCGATCGGCTAATTGCAATTTCAGCCTTTTTAAGAGGACCAAGATCAAGTGAATTATACATAGATGCAGGCATAACATTAACGGATGCACCTAAGTCCAACATATCTTTGTTAAATGTTGTGTTACCATTTGTGACGGGAATGTCAAAACTACCGGGATCCTTGCACTTAAGTGGGAGTTTGTGTTGTAAGATTGCCGAAGCATTCTCCCCCACACTAAGCACTTCATTACCTTTAAGCCTTTGCTTATTGGTACACAAGTCCTTCAACACCTTTGCATATTTTGGAACTTGCTTAATAGCATCAATGAGTGGTATGTTCACATGGATCTTTTTAAGAACGTCTAAAATCTCCTTTTCTAGTTCCGCCTTCTTAGAACTTTCAAATCTGCGAGGAAAAGGTAAAGGAGGAACATAAGTAGAAACCGGAGTTTTAGAGTTAGGAATAGGTACCTCAGAAGTTTGGGGAGAATCATCATTCTTCTCCTCCAAAACAGGTTCCTTTGGTGTTTCCACCTTGCGCGAATCAGTAACTTCGGGTTGCACAAGTTGTGTACCACTTCTCAACGTAATAGCATTGACACCCTCTTTTGGGTTAATAGGTTGAGAAGGGAGTTTCCCACTATTTTATGCCTTCAATTGGTTCAACTCAATAGCCATGGAGCCCATTTGTATCTGCAACTCCTTGATAGCACTCTTAGTTTCCTGCTGACTTTCTTTAAACATGGTAGAAATGCCTTGCATCATTGTTTGAAACTTTGAATCAATATCGGAACCTTGATTTTGCATTGATTGTTGTGCTTGTGGTTGCTGAAATTGTTGTTGTTGTGGTTGAAATCCACTCGGACGGTTGAAAGTAGGTTGTTGGATTGCACCTTGCTTGTTGGTATAGCTAAAATTGGGGTGATCTCTCCATCCTGGATTGTAAGTGTTGGAGTAGGGATCATACCGTCTTTGTTGATTCGGAAAGACCGCATTAGCTTGCTCGTCTTCATAAGCTTGAGAGGACTTTGGTATCACCGCGGCTGCAACTTGTTGCATCATTGCTGTCATGTTACCCATTTGTTGACGAAGTTCCTCGACCTCGCTTACTTCATTTACTTTCCTAAGAAGCACATCCGAACCACGACTCAAAAATTGTTGGGAGTTTGCTGCCATGTTTTCAATCAACTCTCTAGCTTGTGACACCGTCTTGCTCACTAATGCACCACCACCTGCAGCGTCAAGAAGATTGCTATCACTTGATTGGAGTCCTTCATAGAAATATTGGATAATCATAGCGTCACTGAATTGGTGGTGAGGGAAGCTTGCCACTAATCTCTTGTATCGTTCCCAACATTCATATAAGGATTCTCCCACATTTTGCTTCATCCCACAAATCTCCTTGCAAATTTGAGTAGCCTTTGATGCAGGAAAATATCTCTAAAAAGAGTTTCTTCAGCCCATTCCATGTCGTGACACTTCCGGGAGGTAAATAGTACAACCAATCCTTAGCACTATCCATCAAATAGAAACGAAAAACTTTCAACATTGCACCATCCGCCTCAACATCCGCTGGAAGCATTGCCATGACAATGGTGTGGAAGTCCATAAGATGCTTGTTTGGGTCTTCATTCACCATGTCATGGAATTTTGGTAATTCTCTAAGCAACCCCGGCTTGATCTCAAAAGTTGAGTTTGTTTGAATACACCCCTGTTGTGTATCAAGCCTATGAGAAGCTAACTCCTTGAGTGAATGATTTGCATCACCCATTGCTCCTTTTTCTTGTTGTTCGTCTACGAATGAAACCTCTTGTTCTCCTTCTAGTTGTAACTCTTTTCCCACTTCTAACCCTTGATATTCTGTTGTGTCTTGACTTGGTTGGAGTATTGTGCCTCTTCGAGTAACTATCCCGCACCTTGGTTAGTTTCAATCTTTAGAAGCCAGGGATTAGGTACCTGAAAACAATTCTCACAAAAAAGTGAGAAACAAGACAAGAACCGAAAAGCAAAGATAAAAGCAGAAATTATAAAAAGAAACTAAAAACTTAATAACAAGCCGTATGCCTCCCCGGAAGCGGCGCCAAAATTTGACCGGTTGTCAGCCGAGCAAAAATAATTTCACTTTCTCACTCTACTAAATATAAATGAAGTACGTGATAAGAAAGAGTTCGTATCCACAGAGATTCAATTGTTGTTATGCGATTTTCAGTTTTTAAGGTAACCAAGGGGGGATTTTTGTTGTTTTAACAAAGTAATAAAATAAAATAAAGCAAAGCAAATAATTGGAATAATCAATAAGGAGAAGATATTGGTCACGGGATAGTATCATTCACAAACATGTATTTTCATCAATGATTAGAATTGATAATTTAATCTCTCATTTACTAAAAGTCCTAGGATACCTTGATCGCAAGAATATCCCGCTAATTCCCTGATTTCATCACAACCACATTAAAAGATGTATATGTGAATTCTTCCTAGAAAGCAACCTCATATGTAAAAGCACAATCAAGTTTAACTCCCTAAAAGCAATAAGTTCTCTGGATTAAAACTAATCAATGCAAACGAACGTGTAAAAGCACTAATCCGTTTTAACAAAAGTTATGATTCACTTGTGACTAGTAGGATATATCACTACAAGCACTACCCACAATTATGCTACTTAGAATCAGGGATAAACAACTTTTTCGTATTGAAAACCCTAATATAGCTCTAGAGATGAATGCAAATCGGATTGATTCCGGACTCAACCTAACAAGTATTCAAATCATATAACACTATTAATTGTGAATCACAAACAATAAATTACTGAGACAAAACTAATTCATAGATTCAAATAACATATTAAGAAATCAACTTTATCCCATAACCAATAATATGTGTTTAGCTACTCATAGCTATGGAGTTCATCATAAAAATATTAATTGAATAGAATAAGATGAACAAAAGCAAACCCTAGAAGAGTAAACAAAAGCGGCTCTCTCCAAGTTCCAAGAATAATACGTGTTCTCCTTTAAAGTTGTAGAAGTCTTCTTTTTATAGCTTTTCCTCTCTTCCAAAACTAGGTCAAGCCCCAAAGGTCCAATAGATAGAAGTCCACCAAGCCCAAGTGTGAGAAAAACCCATGTAGAATTCTGCCCAAAAATAGTCGCCGAAAACTGGTATTATGGCGGAAATTGGCCGGAGGAGTCAGGAAAATAGCTCGGGTGGACGGCAAAGTTAAACCGGTCACCAATCAAATCGGGTCAACTCGGTCGGGTCAATCGAGTGAACTCGGTCATGCACCGAGTCGAGTGTGAGTCGGGCCATCGACTTGGCTGATTGAGCCGAGTTGTCTTGGCTCGGAGCCATTGCACAGCCGCGAGCCGTGTCTTTGCACCAAGATTGTGCTTAATAACTCCTTAGCCAGCCATCTTGGCTGTGCATAACTTTGCAGCCATCTTGGCTCTTCCATTCAATTTCCGCTGCCAAGTTCCAGTATACCTTCCCTGCCATCTCGAACAACCCCATTACTGCCAACAAACCACAGTCCATGCCATCTCCTTCTTATTCACGTCATTGCCAATGGCAGTACCTACAGATCCTTCCATTCTCCAGCTTCCACCATTTCGAGCTACCATCCCAATCTCCGTCTTCACTGGCAACACACAACCAGTACAGGTCCATCAGGTGCCATTAATCACCGATACCACTCACCAGTCTCAACACCATCGTGACTGCCATCAACGGTAACGAGTGCAGCAAAAACCAATCTCGACTCAAGCTTATCACTGCCAACAGTCCATTAAACTTGAGCTATGCTCTCTACCGTTGTCCTTTGTAGCTCCACTCTCAGACTCGCCCAACCACCATTATTCATATCCCATGTTCTGCGAAACTCTCTTAATCTGGCAGCATAATCGTCAAGTCCTTTTCAGTGACTGCAGCTCCTCGGTCATCTGCCTTCACAGCGTCATCAACGCTACTGGTACCAATAACAGCTCCAATTATTACCGATAGTGGCAGCAGCTCCAATGCTCAAATACCAAGTTCGACCTTCCATCGAATACGTATGCCTGCCTATTCCACCTCAAACACCGGCAACATCATCTTACCTTCACAGAAGTCACTGCCACCTTTTGCATTCAGTGCCATAACCTGCAATTACTACAAAGCTTCACTTTCCATTTCAAGCAACCTTCCTTATGAGCTCGAACTACATCACCAGTTCCATATCCCCTTGCAATATCTCTCAACTGCACAACCAACAGCATCAGTTCTTCCATATAATTTCCGCTGCAATCTCGCATAATTTCATAAGCACATCACCACAATCAGCAGCTCAGCTCAAAGAAAGCAGCAACCCACTCTACAACAATGCAAACTGCAGCTTCTCACTATTTTACCAGCTGAAACACAACCCAAAACCTAGCATCTTCCTTCTTGCATTACAGTAATCCTGATGTATACCTACAACACAACCTAGACATACATATAAAGCATTGCAACAGCAGGTCCATCCATTCATTCGACTCATGTACAACCTCGCCTCACTTCCCTTGGCAGTTTTTAACCTGCAGTCTCATTGGCAGCCGTATATGTTGCTCAGCACCACCACCAGTACCCTTTCATCCTCCAGTACCTGACTTGTGTACTCATAAATTCAGCTGCACTTGGACTCATTCTGCAATCTCCCATCTGCTGTAACAACACCAACTTATCTTCCCTGCAACCTCAGACAACTCCCATCTCAGTTCTTGGTCTGCAACTCAATTCCTCCACTAGACCACTGCATTGAATCCCATCACAAACCCATTCAATCTTCTCTCTAACAACTACAGTGCAACTCTTCTTTGTCTTTGAATCACACTTAATCCCATAGATTGCCAGAGACCCATCATTCATCACCACCTAACTCTTCAAATATCGAAACCCTAATTCATTCTGCTACCGATTTCAAATTCACATCAACCCTAAGTTAGATTTCTTCTTCACTTCAACAGCAACAGATTCTCATTCTTCACTGTTTTTACGAATTAACACAAACCCAATCTCTTAATTTCTCTATTCAAATCAAACACACCCTAACCTGATGGTGAATGATGGTAGTGATTTCATATCTTCTTTCTCTGATTCTCTGATTCAAACTTAAACCAACTCTTCCCTGGAAATTAGCAGTATCAATTCGGCTCAAATCCTCACCTGAACATCATCAAAACTTGCTATTCCTCTGATTCATTTGCAGCTCAAAAAGAAATAAAGGAAATATTGTCTGAAACAACAGAATTCGACCCAACTAGGTCTCATAGTATGGGCGGTTATTAACACCCATGGGTGCTTTTAGCAAATTTCACTAGACTTCAACGGGTTGTCCCTTATCTATGACTAGGCTCCGAGTATCGCTCGCCTGTGAAATGACCAAATTCCGCTCCTTGCTCAAAGTGATTGATTTCTCTTTCTTTTGCTCATAATGACTCCATTGCACCTGATAAACTCAAAAGTAAACATAAGATACATAATTTACAAGAAAACTCGCAAAGAAGGCATAAATACTAGATATAAAATTAGGTGTTTTACGACACCTATCAAACAACTGTTCAACTCCCTCAAAAATATGTAACCAGTGAGCAGACTTCAACAGTTCCTTCATTTTATCTGGAACATCATAATCAATTCGTGGCTTCTCAAAAGGTATAATTCCAGAACTCTGTGGCTGGTCAAAAGCTATAATTCCTGAACTTATTGAACCAGAACACTCAGCTTTATGACTTACATGTAACTCCATAATTCCTTCTTTATTATACAGACTAAATAGAGCCAACGATTGAAGATCAAAATCAGAATGAATGATCTTTTGTTGATCATCAACTATATGAAAATTTTCCATAGAAGGAGGAGAGAATTCACACAAACTTAAGCATATACTAGTCTTCAAATCAACAAAAGAGTCTTGGAGGCCAATACGAAAAGTTAATGTATCTTCTTTGTAACATACAACTGCTAGAACGGAATCCATAATCTACAGAACAAATGATGAAACCAAAAACAGTTTCACCAGATCCGAATATCAACAACAACAACAAAATTGAAAAACAATATGAATTTCATAACAATCAGAAAAGATTCATTCCAAATAGATAGAATCCTTCATAAGAACATCAACAAAAACATAAAAAATCGTATGCTAACATCAATTCAGTTTATTCGTCAAGAGTAACTAGAAAATCAAAAATCAAAAGAAAAAAGAAAATTGAATACCTGAAAAGTTGATTGATCCTTTGATGAATAATCTGGATACTACACACAGCTTAACCTGAAGACGAAGATGATCAATACGAAGTTGATTGATTAGTTGATGAATAATCCGAATATTACACACAGCTTAATCTGAAGAAGAAGATGATCAATACGAAGTTGATACGGTTTCTATAATCTTCTTCAATTAAACTAAAAGGCAACACCAGATCTCTGAATTTGTAGCTTCTCTGAACCTATTCAATCAGTTCGAACCTAAAAAAATCTCTATGAATATTTGAATCGAAATCAGGAGAAGACGATGACGAATATTTGAATTGAATCCACGAAGATCTGGAACTGAAAACACGAAGAAGATATCGTTCTCTCTGAATCCGAAAATTAGGAAGAAGATTATGTGAATATGATTTCGCCGGAAAACAAATCTCGTTTTCTATTTTCTTCCGCCAAAGATTTCTTTGAAACAGTTTAATTTATACGGAAGGTCAGTTTTGGAAATTACAAATTCAGACAAAACTAAATTTGCTCATTATTATTTGACCTGGGGTTTTTGTGCCACTTTTTAATGAAACTGTTTTAATTTATTAAAAATAACATGGCTGGATTTTTTGTACCACAAAGTTGGTCACCTAGGTGTTTTGTCGCTAGTTTTGTTTACAGAAACCCTAATTTCTCCATTCTTCACTGTGATTTGAGAATCGAACTCTAATTCCTCTTCTTTGCTAACAATAATGAAAACCCATCTCCAATTGATCGATTTCATACTCAATTCTACAAAACCTTCAATCAATCTTCATCTTTCGGAAACTCTAACTTAATCTTCTCTAACTCGTCACTTCTTTTAACTCAGAACCTACCACTCCACAATCATCACCACCAGCAACCCTTCCTTGATGTTTCTACTCTTGATTCGATCCCAAAATCTTCATTTAATTCTTACAACTTCAGCAGACGAAGAACAGGGAAGAAAAACGGAAGAGAAAAAGAAAGAAGAAGAAGTGAAAAGAATAATGATTTCCTCGATCTGGTCTTGAGATAAGACTAACAAAATTACTAGGACACCCAAATCATTAGATATGGGCAGCCGAGGCGAACTAACTGCAAAAGACTATTTTGTCCTTCATACGTATCTGATGATCACATCTTCGTATGGGATCCGATTGACACGTTCGAGTAGTCCATTCCACGTAACTTTTCGAGATCTATTCAACGGTGCTAGTTTCGTATCTAAAACGTTGTTAGATTAATTTCTATTAATTAAAATTTATATTAACTAATCGAGTCATTAGCTGTTAAATCATATCTTGATCACCGTTAGACCAGTCAAAAAGCGTTGACGAGCTTGAGGGTCCTTACACGTATCTTCGGGTTTCTTGTTTGTGTAGGCTCTTAGGTAGATTCTTGTTTGGAGTTTCCTTTAAGAGTGTGTTGAGTTTGCTCCTTCGCGGGAAGTGTTTTCTTTTTTCTTTTTTGTAACTTTGATTTCACTATTGGTGACATCTTTGCTTTTTAATTAAATTTTCACTTTTTGCGCCCAAAAAAAAGGGACCAAACCAAAGAATCCCACGGCTATGAATAGAAGTAAACTTAAATACACGAGGCGGTGTGAAGCAAGTATCGTGTTATATTTCATAACTCACACGTTGATAAAGGGACTCCTCTACTATTTCATCAAGAAGGCAAGAATTGTTAAAGGTATCTGTCATCTGGCAGAAACGCTAGCCATTGATCCAAGCACATACTCTAGTGTAATAAAAGCCGACTACGATTCTTCAACCCTAGTTAGCAATTCGCCGTATCATTCGCGAATGATTCGCGAATTTTTGTGAACTGTTCGGGAACGAATAAGTCGTGCGTCCTATTGAATCTCCGAACCAGGTACGTGTATTTTATGAACTTCCCGGTTTATACGCGTATTTTCCGTTCCGAACAAGAAACGGTTCGACAAATTCGGCCCAAGCAGTCAAGCGAAGCGCACAATATTAAGTCACTTTTCTATCTGGGCCTAGTATTCAGCCAGCCCATCGCTCATGCCCTTCCTTAAAGAAGATGTGAAGGGGTTTGACCTCCCAGACCTCCAACTCTTTGGGTATCCTTGTAACCAGTCTGCCTGACCTTGTTTTCGGATGAATATTGCATACATTTCATATATATATAAGCAATGGAACTAGAAAATTCCTTCAACCCCTATATAAACTCAAGCCAAAATGATATATTCCCATTATCATACGAGGTGCCGAACTCATGTCCGCAAAACGAATTATACACGTACGTATACCGTTCCGAATTACTCCCGAATCACGAACCGTTGACCGGATTTTTGACCGAAATTAATTTTAGCGAATCCAAATAATACACGTACGTATGCCGATCCGTACGTTTGTCGAATACCGAATTGCTAACTAGGTCTTCAACTACCAAGATCACACCTTAACAAAAAATTAAATAAATAAAAACTACCAAGATCACAAATGGAGTACAATTTACTCCCATTCACCGTGAGAGAATTAGATAGATCGCCAGAGTAAGGGAAGCAATTCTTAGTTGTACAATTGAATGATCCCGATCAAGGCCATTACAACAGCACATAATTATAATCAAGGATGTGAAAGCAAAGAACCCAAAGTAGTAAAGGAGCAGGGTACAGATATACATCCTACAGAACTGAAAACAGAAAAATTACTACGAAAATGAACAGAAATTAAACTTTAATGATGAGATGCAATGGGATGATTATTGTAACACTCAACGGTTAGTTGCGCCTATTCCCCGGGATTTTGGCAGCCTGACTGCGACCAACGGGTTCACTATGCCTTGTGAATCTCTTCCCAAGCCCATGCCCTCAATGAATCCCATCTTCTCCATCATTTTGGATCCGAATCCTTTGGTGTGCCTCTCAAATGCTCCAATTCCAGGTGTGGGTTTTGACGCTCCAATTCCAGGTGCGGATTTTGACAAAGATGATCTTCTACTAGTACTGGTGGTTCTAGTAGTGGTAGGGGTTCTAGCTTTAGTTCTAACTCTTGTTGCAGATGAACAAGAAGGTTTGTCCCCAGCGGCATCTGATGTTGGGGAAAACTCGACACCCAAGCCAAGAGACTTAGGGCGTTTGACAGCTTCCACAGGTGCCACAATTCCTTGCCCATCCTTTCCTAAACCTCCACCTTCTACAAATCCCATCTTGGCCATCATTTTTGACCCAAAGCCCTTGGTGTGCATCTCAAACTCACCAACCTTTGTCATCACTGATACGCTGCTGCTGCTGCTGATAATATCCTTCTTAGCATCAACAACGGATGTTGTCGTGGTAATCTGAATCTCCTCCTCAATTTTAGAATCATCATCTACTTGCATTACACCACTCGAGACAAATGACATTGGTTGATTAGCATCATAAATAACCGCGTCCTTACCATTGTACCGTTTCTTCCCTCCACTTTCACCACCACCACCGCGGTTCGCTGATCCAGACTTTTTTCTTGATGAGGACTTATCATCTAATGAACCGGAACTGATAAATTTCGGAGTTCTTTTGGATCTGCTTCTCTCTCCAGCTGCTAGAGGTTGATTGATGACAAAATCAGAAGGCTCGTCTCCATCTCGTAACAGCTGAAACGTTTAGGAAAAAGAATGTAAAGCTTTTCAGAATTTCAAAACCCTACTTGATACTTTCTTCTAATTTTCTACCTAGAGTTTAGCTATAAGAAGTGTTACTCCAGCGAAAATTAAATGGACAACAACTTCTGCGATTATAGCGCAAGTCAATTAACACTAATTTCAAGTGTAGAGAACTGAAAAGGTCACTGCAAGGAGGCGTGAAGGAAGGATCATACCTTCTCCAAGCGGATTTTATCGCTAGAAGATGGCATACATGTTTGTGCAGTTCTCGACACAGTGACAAATCTGAAAAGGCAATCAAATATTACAAACATAAAGTGTAGAGTAATTTACAGTAAACAAGAAAAAAAGAAATGGAGCATCTAGTGCTGTGATGCTGTCAGTTATTTGTGGTATAATCATCTAGAACTAAGATCAATCAGGAGTAGAAGTCAGATATATACACAAGGTAGCTCAAAATAAAGGGCCAGATTAGTTGATACCTTTTCTTCCCAGAACCTTGGCGACCACTGGATAAGCGATAAATTGATGCTAGGCGTTGCACCTAAGGTATCGACAAAATGACAATTATTACGTGAAATAAATTTTGCTATACCCAGAAAAGAGGCACCAAAGGAACCAAGCAATTAGGAAATTAAAAAAAAAAAAAAAAAATCAATTAAACACTAGATCCTGCAATGAAATGAGGATTTATTTTTCTTGTAAACACCGTTCTACTATGGTGAATGCATTTTGTGTTCTTCTTAGTTTACTAGCGGTTTCTGTAAATATAGAAAGAAAGCTCACATAAGGAGGAAAAAGTGAAGAGGAAGAAGCAATAACCAACAACAAACCTGAGAACAGTCTCCAGAAACCATAGGTTGGAAGCATAACATATCAACCTCATCCACAACCATCTGCTTTAATTTCTACAAGTTTGCAACATATAAGGTATTGTATTAGCTTTTATGACTACCAGGCTGACTATAAATATATTTAATGGTACATATAAGTACCCATATAATTTGCGTCCTGAACTAATCAAAAGGATGCCGACTTCTAAATGCAGGATGTATAAGCTGGGCATAAAGTAAGAGAAAACAGTATTCGCAAGTTATAATGTTTTGCTAATTAAAAGGCTTCTAATTGGAAGATTATATGACAAGGAATATGTTGTAAGCTCAATGGACAAATTGGAGAATCAGGAGATAAAACTGCACCACTGAAACCAAAAGCTAAAGTCGCTTTTTTACTATCATTCATCCTTTCTGCTTAAAACTTGATTCATTAAGTGCTTACTCTTTGCCCAATTGGATCTTCGAGTACACCTAAGATTCCAAGCCTTACTAATTGTTATTATATAATATTACATCTGTTATACCGTGGGCACAAACTTTTCCTCAGTTCCTTTTTAGCTAAGGGTTGGTAGATGCAGGGTTAAGAAGGAATACCAAAATCTGTGTCACGAGAAAGGTCAGATATGGCAATGTCATAGTGAAACGTAAAGAATTCATACACCAAATGCCAACAATTCCGATGTTTGACCTCTCCAAATGACTCCCATGACGCTCCTTATAAAGAAAAAAATCCAAGGAAACAATGACTAGTGTGAGTCATACCAAATTTATTTCATCAAGATCAACACCACGGCGGATCATTCTGTCTCGACGTTTCACCGCCATCAGTTCTTTCCGATGTTTCTTCTTGGCACCTGATCAAACAATACATATAAGGACCCAATGAACTGAATAACTCAGCAAAAAAAGTAGATTCAAGTATCACAGGTCGTTCCAAAAATGAAGACGGATAGCTTAGTAGAAACAGGAACATGTTACTACAAATTATGAATAACCACAGTGACTGTATTTACCTGGAATACCCCGGAAATTTTTGCTCTTTTGGCCCTCACTAGGCCAAGAGCTAGGAAGATAAGAGGCATGCTTCTTCTTTTTACCCGAAGCTGATCTGGGATCCTTCACAAAAAAAAGATCATCCTCTGCCAGCGATCCAATGCTCATACCATATCCTTCACCTCTTTGAGATCCCAAAGAATCCCTCTTCTTTCTTGGTCGTGGCTTTTTCATACCATATTCTCTCGATGCATTAAGTAATGAAATCCCACCCAACTTCTTTGATCTCTTGTCATCACCACTCGTACTTGATGGAGAATCATTCAAAGCTAATTTCCTCAAAAAATCCACATCCATAAGTTCACTACTTCCTCCGATTCCTTCCAAGTAATCTTTTACCACTTCGTCATCAAGATCCAAATCACTACCATAAATATCATCTGTACTATCACTGCCTGAAGACTCATCCACATCAGATGAATCAGAAGAGTCTAAACTGTCTTCAGGTGATTCTCCTTCATTAGCATTCATCAACTCATCACTTTCATAATCTGATATATCTTCCGTGTAAAATTTCATACCTCCAATAGATAAATACCCAGAATTTTTCTTCGGCGTCGAATCATTTAAAATAAACATTTCTTCTTCCTCCTTCCTTCTCCTTCGGGCACTATCACTAATTTTCTTCGTCTCAGCAGCAGATGAATTCAATTCTGAAGGGCCGCCTTCAATTTCTTCCTTCACTGACACATCACTTATCAGCCTTGGCGTCATCTCCTCCTTCATCAACACATCACCCATCACCACCCTAGGTGTCATCTCGTCCTCTTCCTCCTCCACAGTCTCGCTACTAAATCCTAACCCTTTTCGCTGAGAACAGGAACTTTCACCCAATTCAGAACCATAATAATAATCGTAAGTTATCTCCGAAACACCACCATGTGCGTCAATGCACGGTGTTTCATCAACGTAGGCAACAATGTTACTCTCCTTATCATTAAACAAAATCCTCGGACGAGATTCATCCACATCATAGTTCAATGTCTCACCACTACTCCCATCATCCACAATCAACTGCAAATGCAAAAGAAATCACTAATTTGATTGAAACTCAAAATGTTTGAATTACATAGTTATCTCAACCTCTCCACATATGTGGAGTAAGCTAAGTGTGAGCAATAAAATTTGGGGAAAATACTTATTAATCTCCATTACTTTACCTTGGATTTGACGTAATCAAGACCAATTGCAGATTTACCATTAATCAATTTCTCTAAAGGTTTCGACTTTGATTTGATTCCTAGAAAAAAAATCATTAAGAAAAGGGTTATTTTATGTTCCCCAAATATTTATTAGGGTTAGAAAAGGAACTTACGAGATGGAATTGGAGTGGAACGAGATGAGGAAGAAGGATCATTTCTCCAATCTGCTAATACACCGCCTATCACGAAGAGACCACCACTGCTGCTGCCACCGCCACCGCCACCGCCGCTTCCACCACCGTTTTTGCTGAACCTTCTTTTTCGACCGCCCATGGCGTAAGTTAGTAACTAGCACAGAAAATGTAACGAGTTTGTATCTTATAAACAAGTAAAGAATATCCGAACTCTGTAGAGATTGATACTATTCGCGAATAATTACTAGAATATGTGCGAAGTATGAAAATGTATGTGCAAACTTCAAAGGTTCCATCTTGATTCTTCAACAAACCCTAATGGTACAGGTAAAACTTAGGAACCGAACCATTTAGGGGGTAAAACCGAATCAAACCGTTTATTCAACAGTGATTTTAGACTATAGAAAACCGATATATTTCGGTTCGGTTCGGTTCGGTTCTGGTTTATTCCTAAAATTGAACCGATCTCGAACTAGTCGGACCATTTTATGTTCTTACAAATTTTTTCTGCAAAATAATTTCCCGTTCATCATACTGTAATATGTTAAAAATATTCACGATGAGTTTTATCTTTCTGATCACTATGTGTATTTCTTTTTTCCTTACCAATTCGAAAGTTTAATTTTTTATCGATGTACCTAACAGTTACAAACCGACGGCTTGTCTTAGAATCGATTCAAATTGAGTAATAATATCGCTTTTCAAATCATTAAAACCGAGCTTTTCGACTTCGGTTTTGGTAGAATCAAAAATTGACTCAAACCATACCATGTGCAACCTTAAATCCTACGCGGTTTCTTAGATTAACCACTATGGACCACTTACACCAAGTTCACAGCAGAAAACTATCGTTGTAAGAGGCGGCAATTCATGCATGAGTTCCACATTTGTATGAAACTCGATTGTGAACTCACATGCGTAGGGCTAAATGATTACACTTCAATTACACTTCCACCTAAACTTTCATAGTTTTCTCGTGCTCCTATTACACTCAATCTACATGGTTATATTTTCTTTTCCTTTTTAAAAAAGAAAAGAAAAATAATTGCTAGTATTTTCTTTGTATAATCGACTACCGTATTCGTCGTCCACACTCCAACAAAAGGTTATATACGATCAATACTATCTATGAATCCGTAATACCAAGTTACAAAAGACAATGATTTGGTATGCAACTATTGATCTTCGATATTATCAAGCGGAAATGGGAATTAGTTTTGGTCACATGACTCAGAAGATGAACCACAAAGGAAATCACTAGTTCGAAAAGGTGCAAAGGCATCAATCAGAGAATCGGCGGAATGATTGTCAAAACCCATTAAATGAGTTAGATTAAAACATAAAAACCTTGCAAATTAAAAGATAAAAACCTTGCAAAAAAATCTAAAGATGGCGGAATACTTAATCTTACCAAATGAGGATCAAGCGTAATACAACAGCAGAAGGCGATGGTTTAATCAATAACTCGGTGAAGCAGATCAGCGAAAATTATCCACTAAAACACAAAGTTTGAAGGAAAAGCAAGATCTTCAAGAAGATAAAAGAGGAGAATCAAATCAAGAGAAGTAAATGAGGTCTAGAAAAACAACAAAAAAATCTAGGAGTCAGAATAAGCATAAGGAATGCAATAAATTCAGAAGATCTAGTACTCTTAAATTGAGAAGGAATTTAGTTTTATCGCTTTTCTTTAATGTGTTTTTGTTGTTTCGGCTTTATCCTTCGCTTTCATAGCGATGTTATAGGCGTTCTTGTAACGTTTCTTCTTGGTCTTCGTGGCGTTCTTGATGTTGGGTATATTATGGTGAAGAGCTTCTTCAAATCTCACCAGCAAAAATTGAATCTCGTTTTCAAAAAAAGAGATCTAAGAATTTCGTTGGTTTTTAGAAGTTGTCAAGAATATGAGCATCACACTCTCTTGTTTTGAGATTCATCTCTTTCTTAAGAAGAATACTTATCAAATGCTGGGATTTTATTCCAATCACCATCCTCTTTCCGATTAAATCGGATCTCTACATATATTTGAAACTTTTTTTCGGTATTCCAACTCTCTTCTTAAAGTAATGTAAAGTGATACTTCTACTTGCAATAATAATGTATAAATTGTAACAAAACACCATAAAATAGAATTACTAAGCTTTCAATTTAAGCCTCTTCTACCTTTAGAATAAGGAACAAACAAAATTTAAAGTTCTTCTCTATAATACTTAGAACTTCGACCCAAGATTAATTGGAAGTTACAAGTGTATTGAGGCGTCTCCTCACATCAACTCAACTCAAAGAGAAAGATTGGAGAAAAAAGGAAAACAAGGGTTGTAATTAACCTAGTCTTTCTTAAAACAAAACTTGGGAGGAGTAGAACTAGGGCTTGAAAACATATAGTAAAGATGAAGGATATAACAAGAAATAAAATTAAGTTATGATAACAGGCCAAATATCATTCGTTTAGTCGAATTACCTAATGTAATTTATTTTAGATTTGATTAATTCTTTAGTTTGTAAGTTTTTGGGGTGTTGTGCCTCTTTTCATACAAATTAAGTTGTAATAATTAATTTTGCTATTTATTATTATAATTTGGATTTACCAAAAAAATAAAATAACAAGAAATAAAACCAAAAGAAATGGGGCAAAAGAGAAAACAAGATTAACAAGGGTAAAAGTGGTATGTAAGGAATACCACTATGCATCGTCCTCCCCTACGTAAGATAAATTCTCTCCCGAATTGTCAATATCGGCTTCCATAGCACTGTCAACCCAATATGGAACCAAATGCTTCACGTTAAACACATCGGGTGTGCGAATGGAGCTTGATAAGTTGAGGCGATAAGCATTGTCGTTAATATTTTCTTCAATTGGAAATGTTCCAATCTTCCTTGCCTTGAGCTTGTTGTATTCACCTATGGGAAAACGTTCTTTAATAAGAACCGCATAAACAAGGTCTCCTACTTCAAACTCAACCATACGGTACCTTTGATCAAACTTGTTCTTGTATTTCCTTGATAAAGCTTTTAAATGCTTTCGGGTGCTTTCATATTTATGGAGTTTGGAAACAAAGTCTTCCGCATTAGCATTTGGCCTTTTCAAATCCGGTAATAAAAACAAGTCAAGTGGTACTCTTGGATTGAACCCGTATACTACCGTGAATGGTGAATACGCACTAGTCCAGTTCACCGCATAGTTGTAAGCAAATTCCGCCTTATATAAAACTTGGTCCCATGTCTTCAAATTCTCCTCAACCAAATAACGGAGAAGATTACCTAGGGAACGGTTTACCACTTCGGTTTTTCCATCCGTTTGAGGGTGATAAGCGGTGCTAAAACATAAGTTGGTCAAGACCAACTTACATAAGGTACGCCAAAAATGCCTCACAAAACAACTATCTCTATCCGATACGATGGAAGAAGTGAAAACGCGGGGGTACAACAACCACACCTAACTATTTTGTTTGACATTCTGTATGGACTAAACTCCAATATAATTCCAAGAGTATCAACTTAATGAAACTCAATCAAGAAAGATATCAAAGAGCTTTATCTCTTTCTCAATATAATCAGTAAATCAAACAGATAGGAATCCGTGAACCTGATTGGTATGAGAATAACTCGGAGTGTACCAAAGACCAATGTCCGAGTGTCAGTCAAGTTCTATCCAAAAAATAAGGTTGGATTTATCAAATGTGATTGAACAACGCACAACTTGTGATATTTCAATTATATTAAAAAAATATAATGCGGAAAAGAAATAACACAGACACCAGAAATTTTGTTAACGAGAAAACCGCAAATGCAGAAAAACCCCGGGACCTAGTCCAGGACTTGAACTCCACATTGTATTAAGCCGCTACAAACTCTAGCTTACTACAAGTTAACTTCGGACTGGAATGTAGTTGAGCCCTAACCAAGTCTCACAATGATTAAGGTACAGTCGCGTTCCTTAAGACTCTTGAATTTTGCAAGACTCTTTGCACTTGATTCCCCTAGCTGACGTCTGATCGGTTGTCAATCCGTCAAAAATAATTTCACTTTCTTACTCACTAAATTTAAATGAAGTACAAGGTAAGGAAGAGTTCGTATCCACAACCACATTAAAAGATGCATATGTGAATTCTTCCTAGAAAGCAACCTAAAGTGTAAAAGCACAATTAGATTTAACTCCCTAAAAGCAATAAGTTCTATGGAATAAGACTAATCAATGCAAACGAATGTGTAAAAGCACTAAACGTTTTAACAAAAGTTATGATTCACTTGTGACTAGTAGGATATATCACTACAAGCACTACCCACAATTATGCTACTTAGAATCAGGGATAAACAACTTTTTCGTATTGAAAACCCTAATATTGCTCTAGAGATGAATGTAAATCGGATTGATTCCGGACTCAACCAAACAAACTATCAAATCATGTAACACTATTAATTGTGAATCACAAACAATAAAATATTGAGACAAAACTAATTCATTGAATCATATAACATAGTGAGAAATCAACTTTTATCCCATAACCAATAATATGTTTAGCTACTCATAGCTATGGAGTTCATCATAATCAATAATCAATAATAAAATAATAAAGAAGATGAAAAACAATTGGAAGCAAACCCTAGTCGCCTTCTCCTCCAAAACTCCAAAAATAAGATATCTTTAAGTTGTAGAAGACTTTCCCTTTTATAGCTTTTCTCCAACTTCTAAAATTAGGTCTAGTCTTCAAAGTCCATTAGATGAAAATCCACCAAGCCCATAGAGAGAGAAACCCATGTAGAAAATATGTCCCAAAAGTGGTCGCCGGAAATCTGGTATTGTGGTAGAAAATTGGCTAGGAAAAAGTCACCTGGGAAAATAGCTCGGGTGACCAGGCAAAGTCCGCCTGGTCAACGATCCAACTCGGCGGGTCAACTCGGTCAAGCACCGAGTCAGCTGTCAGATGACTCAACTCAGAGTCAGACCTCAGTCAGGGTGGAGTCAGATGGAATCAGGTCTAACTGGTCTGACTGATCTTGGCATGAGCCCAGGCTATTGTACTGGCCTGAGCGTGTGTAGCACAATCATTGTGCTGCAACCTTACTCTCCATCCAAGATGGCCATGCTTTCACCACTGCAGCTTCAACTCTTTGTCACTTCTTCTTCTTGCCCTGAGCCACCAACAAGCTCCAATCAGAGCCACTGCATTGCCATAGCATCACAACCTGCACTGCCATAGCCTGCCTTCAGCTCTGCAACATCATTAACACCTGCAACACCATTCTCTTGCCTGAAATCATCAGCAGCAACAGACTCAACACCTGAACTGCAGCTTCATAAAACCCATTTCCATGATAATCACCACCATCTGTAGCTTCCTTACCAGCTCCAATAGCTCAACACAACACCACTGACCAACCTGTACCCTAGACGTACATCTATGCATTTCATCTTCACAGCTACCACCAGCTCTGCCATTTTCCTGCCACCACCTATTCAGCAAAACCATTTCGAACTCTGGGACTAGAACTCAAAATCCATCTGTAGCTCCTCGCATTAGCACCATGGGCAACTGTAGCATTCAGCTCATGTTACGTCATAGCTGTAGCTCCTCTTCTTCCCAATTTAACACAAATCAGCGCCATCAAAGCCTTGAACTCAAGCCAACCCTCAAGCTCAGAACCAGCACCATCTCATACCATTTCATCCACTTGAGCTGTAACTGCAAGTCACACAAGACTACCTGCAACATTATCATTCCAACTTCAAGTACCCAACAAAACTCGAAGCTCAGCTGCATCACAATAAGAGCATTCCCTGAACTGCTCAGTCCCTGCTTACGGCAACAACCATCATTATCCACCAGACTCGACCATGATAAGCTAGAGAGCTTCTCTATAATCACCACCAACAGATTCCGGCAACACCCCATCCAACTCCAATTCAATCTCTATATTCATGGAAATTCCAACACAGCAAGACCATCTCAGTCACAATAACAACTCCTACTATGTCCATCCAATAACATCAACTCCATCTCTTGCCTGTAATTGTATCTCAGGCCATCCATGTCCTGCACCTGCAACCTGAGCTACAACTCATTCATCATCAGCTCCAGATACTCCATACACCACAAGCACCACCACCAGTTCAGCTCAACTGCGGCTTGAGCAATGAGAAGCAGGACCATCTCTCTACCCATTCTACATTCCATCTCAAGCCCTCTTAACAATACTATCAGCACCATTCTCCATCTGCATCTCAAAGTCAAGCCATCTACCCCATGAGTACCAGTGGCTCACATTCATCCCAGATCTGAATTCAAACACATATGTGCAACTTTGTTGGCTCAAATTCTCGAATCCCTCTCACTGTAACTCAATTCCAACACATACCCATGATCATCAACACCTTAATCAACCTTAAGCCCATCGAATCAATCAGCAAAACCATTTCCAATTCATACTCATATGAACCCTAACCTCCATCAACAGCATATAATAAATAAATTCTTCTATAAAATGAAATATAAGTGTCTTCTTGTACTAACCTGTTCTTCTCATTCAAGTGAACTCTCCCTCTCTCTGTTCTGCTTCTCGATCTCCCTTCATAACAGATCAATCCACCTCCGTTCATCACTGAATTTCTTACACACGGCAGAAGAACCCTCATTTCTCCTCCATCGATGCTTCAACCAACTGTTACAGACTTAAATTCCTCCTGCTGATTCTCTCCATTTCTCCATGAACTCTCACATAGATTCTTATCACTGGTGCCGCTATTTTTTTCACTTTCCTTCTCCTCTGAAACTCAGGTATGCCGCCCTCACAGACAAAATCGATAAAGAAGAAGAAATACATTTCTTCTCTGAAATTTAGGTATTATGTAGGAACCTGGATTTATCCACCCCAGCTGGTAGGATAAAGGCTACCTGTTTAGAATTAGCTTGTCGGTTTCAGGATACCGACGATCTATTTGCTTCTTCTTCACTTCCTTCTCGTGCACTATAGCCCACTCCAAATAGCAATTGCTCGCATGTGAATTGGTCTTTGTGCTCCTTTTCGCTCCAAATGACTAATTTCTTCTTCTTTTGCTCCCAAGGACTCCAGAGTACCTAATAACTCAAAAACACGCATAAGATACATAATTCACACGAAAAATAACAAAGAAAGCATAAACTCTAGATAGTAAATACGGTGTATTCTACACCTATCAGATTCCCCCACACTTAGACTTTGCTAGTCCTCGAGCAAATCAAACAAAACAAAACTTATTCTAAAGAATACATACAACTCCGTGTCGTCGAGGCTACGGTCATTTTTAGCATAAATAACAAGCCTTTAAACCCCTAGGTGTCCCTAGTGGACGAGTTATAGTCACGTGAGGGTTTAGTAGAGATATACCCACAAAACCTATTTTTCCAACTTACTAGTTTTCCGTAATGATAGCATCCAACGCGCTAAGAAGACATAGAGATTCTGCACACTAGTCATAAGAAGTTAGACACATAAATGAACACAATCTCATTCTTAAAAGTTGAGAGAGAAATAACCATCCCTTCTCGAAAGAAATTCGGGTTCGGAGTGATCGAAAGTCTCGACTACGCCTCACAATAAAGGGTTTTATGATATTGCTCTCAATAATAAATGACTTTTTATGGGTCACACATGTGTCCGGTAGGAATGAAGAGAGAATCTGCGACACGTTGAATGGTAGGAAGGTAAAAACCCTCCGAAGTATTTTGAAAACCCACATCTTTTATATATTTTTGAAAACCCATTTTTTCGACGATCTCTTGAAAGGAAATCAACCACTTAACGAAGGTGGGAATATGCTTACTTACCTCGTTATCCGTTCGGCGTGCAGCTAGCACCACTCTCAAAGCATCCATAGAAACGTCTTCGGTCTTCTATCGGTGTCTTCATCTTCGTCTTCGGTCTTCAACTCTTGATGATAACTCTCGAACTTCGTAGAATCTCGACAATGTAATTCTTTCCTCTAATTTCTTGTCGCTTGAAACTTCATTATAGATATTCCTTCTTCCCTTGGCTTTATTGGAAGAATACAAAACTAAAAACGAACTATACAAACCCAAAATAAATATTTATTTATTTTCTTCTTCTTCTTTTTTTTTTTTTTTTTTTGAAATAAAAAAATAAAACAAATACAAAATAAAAACGAAATAAAACAATAAAACTAGTAATGAACCTAAGAAATTTTCTCTTGTCTTTTTTTTTTCCTTTTTTTTTTTCTAATTTTCGTTTTTTTTTTGTTTTTTTTTTTTTTTCATTTTTTTTTTTTTTTTTGAGACAAGAGAAAGAAACACAAAGTGAAAATACAAATAAAAATGCAAGTACAAAGGCCATGGTGTAAGTACTTTACCGCTTGATTCTTCACAACTTATATGTCTTGATATCATAAACTTCTCGAACTCTCATCCTTGATAACTTTTACTCTTGTACAATAGTCTTCATCTTATAAAAATTCTGCTCATTGTTTTGTTGCTTTACTTGAATCTAAAATCTGCTCAATTCTGTACCGTTGCTTGTAAACCTCGAACGTGTTCAACTTTCCTTCAAATTTGTGATGCTCCTCTTGTTGATGATGATGGTGTTTCTATGGACCTGTTGGTGTAGAGAGAGATAAGGTGGATGGTGCTAACTGCGAACAAGATTACAAGTGGTATGTAAGTTAGCAATTCGATGTCACCAACATGGTTGATAAAAATAGCACTCAAGAGATCAAAATAGTGCTTCTATGGTGGGAGGTTGGGCAGCTCACCATTCTGCCCGGAGTTTACGTACGGTGACACACACTCTAAAAGCACAAATTTAGACAGGTACAAAGAATTGAAGGTTGGTGACTCACATTATGTAACATGGGTAGTCTCCACTATAGGGGATCACTACTCTAATACCGAATTGGTCTGCACCTTATTTGCCACTGGCATGGTTAAATCCAACTTTAACTCTCATACAAGTAAGAAACCCGATCATGTTCTCTGTCATCTCTAAGTTCAGTCACTCTTATGAGATTCTCGATGTAATCTTAGCGACATGTATACTATGTGACTCTAAACTAACTACAAGTTGGAGGTTTCTTATTCACTAGCTAGTTTACGCAAAAGTTGAAAATTCAAAAATTTACAACACAAACCACTCCCCCACACTTAAACTTCACATTGTCCTCAATGTAATTGAATCGTCCAAAGTAAGTCAAGGTGGGAAATTCTAACAAGAAATCAGAAAAAAAAAAAAAAAAAACAAGACAAGAAAAATCTAAAAACAAGACAAGAAATACTCATCCTTTGGGTTGCCTCCCAATTAGCGCTTGGTTTAAAGTCGTCAGCCCGACTATCTCCTTGCTTTCTATGACTCCTCCAGAGGGAGTACATCCACAAAGTTAACTCCTTCCACCACTTCGGAAGTGAAATTCTCATTATATGGTTTCAACCGGTGCCCATTAACTTTAAGTTCTTTCCCTGTAGCTATGCTACGAATTTCCACTGCACCATGAGAAAACACATTAGTAACAATAAAAGGTCCGATCCATCGTGACCTTAATTTACCCGGAAATAAATGCAAGCGAGAATTAAACAAAAGCACTTTCTGCCCAATGCAAAATTGTTTTCTAGAAATCATGTTATCATGAAATGCTTTCGTCTTTTCTTTGTAAATCCGTGAGCTTTCAAATGCGTCATTGCGAAGCTCCTCTAGCTCTTGGAGTTGTAACTTCCTTTGCTTTCCAGCCTCATCCATCTCCATGTTGCATTGTTTAATAGCCCAAAACGCCTTATGCTCAATTTCCACGGGTAAGTGACAAGGTTTACCATAAACAAGCCTAAAAGGAGACATCCCAATAGGTGTTTTATATGCGGTTCTATAAGCCCACAAAGCATCATTAAGTCGCATGCTCCAATCTTTCCTTGTTGGGTTCACCGTCTTTTCTAGAATAGATTTCACCTCCCGATTAGACACCTCGGCTTGTCCATTTGTTTGGGGATGATAAGGTGTTGCAATCTTGTGCGACACATTGTACTTCGTCAACAAGCTTTGCAAAATCCTGTTTTTGAAGTGAGAACCCCCATCGCTAATTATGGCTCTTGGAATTCCAAACCTTGCAAAAATATGAGCTTGCACAAAATCTGAAACCACTTTAGAATCATTAGTTGGGGTGGCTTTAGCTTCCACCCATTTCGAGACATAATCAACCGCAAGTAAGATATAAAAATTCCCATGGGAGTTGACAAAAGGCCCCATAAAATCAATACCCCATACATAAAAAACTTCGATAAATTGAATAAAAGTTTGTGGCATTTGATTTCGGACACCTAGATTGCCGGTTCTTTGACACCTATCACAAGTTGTACAAAATATATGTGCATCCTTAAACAAAGTTGGCCAATAAAAACCACTTTCAAGTACCTTGTGCGCGGTTCTCTTACTCCCAAAATGTCCTCCGCAAGCATAAGAGTGACAAAAAGACAAGATAGAATTAAATTCAGATTCGGGAACGCACCTTCGTATTACTTGGTCACTACCATGTTTCCATAAGTATGGATCATCCCTTATGCATTGGTTCCCTAACTTCTTAAGTTTGTCCCTCTCAGCACGAGACAAGTTCTTTGGGATTTGTTTAGAAACTAAGTAATTGACAATATCGGCATACCATGGTTCTCCAAAGGCAATTGAGAATAGTTGCTCATCTGGGAAACTTTCACGCAATGGGATAGTCTCCTTTTCCAAAGCAAGTCGGCTCAAGTGATCCGCAACGGTGTTCTCAATTCCTTTCTTGTCTTTGATTTCAATATCAAACTCTTGCAAGAGTAAAATCCACCGTATGAGCCTCGGTTTCGCCTATTTCTTTGTAAGCAAGTACTTAAGCGCTGCATGATCAGAAAAGACAACAACTTTTGTACCAGTTAGATAAGAGCGAAACTTTTCTAAAGCAAAAACAATGGCTAATAACTCTTTTTCAGTGGTTGTGTAGTTTTGTTGGGCCTCATTTAACGTTCTAGAAGCATAATAAATAGCATGAGGAAGCTTCCCCACACGTTACCCAAGCACCGCACCAACCGCATAGTCACTTGCATCACACATGAGCTCAAAAGGTTTACTCCATGACCGGTTGTCAGCCGACACAAATATAATTACACTTTCTTACTACTCAAAATATATAATGAAGCAAGGGCAAGAAAGGATCGATCCCACAGAGAGGTCTAGGTTGTCAATATGTTATGGTTTCCTATATAAAACACCGAGGATTTTCTGATTTTATGTAATAAAATAAAATAAAAGCAAATAAAGAAAAGTAAACGAATCAAATTACGGATGAGAAAGTATTGGTCATGGATTTCGTCTTCAATCACAAACATGTTTTCGACACAATAACTAGAATTGATATTTTAATCTCAACTCTTATCAAAGACCCTAGAATACCTTAATCGCAAGAATATCCCGCTAATCTCCTCATGTCATCAACAAACACATTAAAAGATGTGAATATGAATTCTACCTAAAGGAACAACCTAATGTGTAAAAGCACTAATCAAGTTTAATTCCCTAGATGCGTTAAGTTCTATGAAATCAGGCCAATCAAAGCAATCGAACGTGGAAAGCGCACTAATCCGATTTAACAAAGGTTATGGTTCACATAAGATCATAAGAATATATCACTACAAACTATAATCTTATTTATGCTACTTGCAATCCGGAATTATCACTTTTGCGTATAATAACCCTAATCTAGCAATAAAGATGAAAACAAACTCAATCGATTCGCGACTCGACTAACAAGCATTCAAATCATGTAACAATATTGATGGTGAATCATAAACGATAATATGAGAGAAAACTAATTTATTGCACAAAAAATCATGTTTGGAAATTCAACTTATTCCATAACCAATAATAAAACTAGGTACTCATATTCATGGAGTTCATAACAAGAAGAAAGAGAAGTCTCATGTTTCTAAACCCTAGAACAAAGTAGAGGCCTCCCTAATGGAGATATATCTAGGTTTGAGAAAAAGTTTTCTATTTATATGCTTCTCCCCAAAAGGATACTCTTTCCAAGTTTAGGTTTTCTCAAAACCCATCTCCAAGTGGTCCACCAAGCCCATGTGTGGAAAATAAGTCTCTGGATTTTGGGTGACGGTCGCCGGATTTGATGACGTCATCACGGAATCCGGTCACCGGGTCGCGGAATCTATCATGGAAATTGTCTCCAGCTACCTGAACTCGCCTCCGCTACTTGAAACTGTCACAAGAGAATCATATACTTCCAGCACTCAACTCTCCTTCTCTGCAGTTCATACACTCACAATTCAAAGCAAAACTCACAATTCTTGCGAAAACGCGCCCAAAACCGCGACTCGTAGCTCATATATCCGACCGTCGACTCTTGCATCCGACTCGAACCCCCTTCATGATTCACTGAAACATTACGATCCCCACTCTCGGTTCCGAAATCCGACAACCGAAACTAGTTCCACCGGCTCACCATTCTCGCGCACTTTTCGCACAATTTCTGCAGCATTAGCCATTCCAGTTTAGTTTGCTCCTGCAACTCATACAATATCAATTTCTGCATCATTTCCTCGCCTTAGCTTCAATTGCAGCCATAGTTTCATTGCCTCTTTGTTTTACTGGCCAATTCTAGCACCACCTTCAACACCTTCTTATCTGAAATTCCATCATCACTACTTCCTACCAATCCCTGGCAATACACCTGCAGCTGTAGCTTGACTGCCAGTTCACCACATCACCTCCTTTATCCAACCACAGCAATCACCAGAACCTTAAGCCATCACTAACATTACCACCTGCTTCTTCTAGTTCACATCCTTCAACCATGACTCCTTTCCCTGTATCAATCAACTCTCCACATCTTCAATGCATTCACCATCAGTTCTTATATCCACTTCAAATCACTTAGGCTTTAACCCGCAAAGACCAATGCTAACTCAACACCATTTCCAGTTCCAGATGCAACCCATGTTTCCACCACCAACAAACCCATTGTATTCGTCTCAGATTTGCTGTAGCCTTCAATCGATTGCAACAGCCACAAACGCAGAGCAAACACCTCGATCTCTGCTCCACTCCAAGTTCCAGCTCACATTCTTTGCTCCAACTCCATTGCCGAAAGCTCAAACAAGCCATCAACCTGTCCTAACAATCATCTAGAGACCTAGTTCACTCGGCAGCTCAACATCTCCAGCCATCAGTCCATTGCAACATCACTGATAAGAGTCACCACTTCCTTGATCCACTTCTGAGACTATATAGCTTCAACTCTAGCTCATTCTCTTGTGTTCAGACCTGTACATGGCACCTTGTAACTCAACTGCATTTTGACTACTGCCATCTCCTCTGTGAGCTCTTCTTTGCATTCCTGCATACTCTTGAGTCGCAGCCTCGCAATCAACAGCAGCATAGCCATGTATTTCTCATTGCACCAGTGGCAGCGCATCCCTGGAAACATCAACACCAGCTCCCCTTTGTATTCATTACAGCACAGCACCACCTGACCTGCTCTGCCACAGCCTTTCAGTCTCACCAACAATATCAGAACCTTAGCCATTCTATTCCTGCAACACAGCTCAGTCAGCTGCACACCCCATCAGTGCCACCTGCAATTGTATCAATCCTAGCTCTTCTTGAGTTCATCACTGCAACACCCTAGCCATCACTGCCATTATCGTTCTTAACAATCATTCCCAGCAATATCGATCACAGGCATTTTCTCAAACATCTTGTTTGTGTGAAACTAGTCACAGGAAGACAACCCCAGTTGGTATTGTATGAGCTCTCTTTCAACCTGTAATTCAAATTAACGAAAAACCCATTATCCTGAACATACACGAAAACTCAAAACGCACCTTTTGATCGAAACAGTGCAAATTCATTTCATGTTCTACTGGTATTATCAAGTTCTAAAACTCCACCAATGTTCACAAATTCGAATCTTACTATAACCCAATTTCTATTCCTTCTCAACTCTTAATGCTTCACTTCAGATTCTCTCAATTCATCTTCTCTTTCTTTCCTGTTCGTCTTCAAAACAATGGCAGTACATAGGCTTGTTCATAGGGATTCTCGGTAAAGAACAGTTTGTAACTCTGCTCACTTCCTTCTTGTATTTTCTCCATTAACGAATCCAGCTCACGAATTCCTCCTCATCGATCTCCACTCTCATCTCAGCAGCCGCACACTTCTTTCTCTCTCAATCTCAGGTGCTTGTACTAAATGTCTGAGAAACACTCGACCTACCTAACCCACTTGTTAAATACGGATTGGTTATTGGCACCCGGCTACTTGGATAAAGGCCACCTGAATAATCCCTTGTTGATTTGAACTGTCAGTTCTGGGAGACTGACATCTTAATTTCCGGCGTAACTCCTCTTGTGCAACCTAGCATGCGCCAAATATCGTCTGCGAGTTGACCTTTTCGCCTCTTCGCTCCAAATGACTCCAAAGTACCAATTAAACTCAAATTCACACATAAGATATATAATTCACAAGAAAAATAGCAAAGAAAGCATAAATACTAGATATAAAATTAGGTGTTTTACAACACCTATCACTCCAATCCGGTGGTTTAATGATAGGGTCTTAAATCAAAAGTTCTTTCAAACGATTGAATGCCGCCATACATTTTTCATCAAAATTAAAAACCACATCTTTTTGCAATAAGTTACAAAGTGGTGATGCTATCTTGGAAAAATCATTGATGAATCTACGATAGAAACCTGCATGACCAAGAAAAGAGCGTATCTCCCTCACCGTAGTGGGAGGGGTTAGAGCACGAATAAGGTCTATCTTAGATTTATCAACTTCCAAGACTTTAGAAGATATTATATGGCCTAAAACTATGCCATGAGTTACCATGAAATGGCACTTCTCCCAATTTAGCACAAGATTTGTTTCAACACATCGTTCAAGGATTAGAGACAAATTGTTCAAGCAAAGGTCAAATGAATCACCAAAGACACTAAAGTCATCCATGAACACTTCGATTATGTTTTCAACATATTCCGAAAAGATACATACCATACACCTTTGAAAAGTAGCTGGAGCATTGCACAAGCCAAAAGGCATCCTTCTATAAGCAAAAGTACCGAAAGGACAAGTGAAAGTGGTTTTCTCTTGGTCCTCCTAGCTATCACAATCTGATTATAACTTTGAATAGCCATCAAGAAAGCAATAATAAGAGTGTCCAAAGCTAAACGTTCAAGCATTTGATCAATAAAAGGTAAAGGAAAGTGATCTTTTCTAGTAGTGGCATTCAATTTTCTATAATCAATACAAACCCTCCAACCGGTTTGCACACGAGTTGGGACAAGTTCATTCTTATCATTCTCCACCATTGTCACACCCGATTTCTTTGGTACTACTTGTACTAGGGCTTACCCACTTGCTATCGGATATGGGGTAGATAACACCCACTTCCAAAAGCTTGAGTATCTCCTTTTTCACAACTTCCATCATGGGAGGATTCAAACGACGTTGCGCTTCCCTTGTAGGCTTTGCATCATCCTCAAAACTAATTTTGTGCATACAAACGGCAGGGCTTATACCCTTGATATCGGCAATTGTCCATCCTATGGCCGTCTTGTACTTCCTTAGCACCCTTAGAAGTTTTTGCTCCTGTAAATCATTAAGCTCATTAGAAACAATCACAGGTAACTCTTCATTATCACCCAAGTACAAGTACTTTAGGTGATCGGGAAGAGGTTTCAACTCTAACTTTGGAGATTTAACAATTGAAGGTACAAGCTTTTCATCACTGCATGGTAAAGAAATAAAAGAGATATTATGAGTTTTCGGGCATCCTTGTAGTGAATTAATATCACCAAGGGCTTCCTTGACTTCATTACCACACTCTACACCATTATCCATGGATGTAGTTAACACGGTTTCCAAAGCATCATCACCGTTTAATTCAAACAGTTGTTGTGCCAATGAATCCATAACATCAATGGAGAAACAAGAGTGGACATCGCTAGGATATCTCATCGTCTCGAAAATGTTGAAACGTATTGTTTCTCCATCAAACTCCATGGTCAACGTTCCCTCATCCACATCAATTATGGTTTTCTCCGTTTTCATGAAGGGACGCCCAAGTAGCAATGGAAGAGACGAGTCCGGTGAACCTTCATCCATCTCTAACACACAAAAGTCAGTTGGAAATACAAGTTGATTAACCTGCACAAGAACATCCTTAACAATACCCATTGGGTAGACATTAGAGCGATCGGCTAATTGCAATACAATTTCAGCCTTTTTGAGAGGACCAAGATCAAGTGAATTATACATTGACGCAGGCATAACATTAACGGATGCACCTAAATCCAACATAGCTTTGTTAAACGTTGTGTTACCAATTGTGACGGGAATGTCAAAACTATGGGATCCTTGCACTTAAGTGGGAGTTTGTGTTGTAAGATTGCCGAAGCATTCTCCCCACACTAAGCACTTCATTACCTTTGAGCCTTTGTTTGTTGGTACACAAGTCCTTCAACACCTTTGCATACTTTGGAACTTGCTTAATAGCATCAATGAGTGGTATGTTCACATGGATCTTTTTAAGAACGTCTAAAATCTCCTTTTCGAGTTCCGCCTTCTTAGAACTTGCAAATCTGCGAAGAAAAGGTAAATGAGGAACATAAGTAGAAACCGGAGTTTTAGAGTTAGGAATAGGTACCTCAGAAGTTTGGGGAGAGTCCTCATTCTTCTCCTCCAAAACAGGTTCCTTTGGTGTTTCCACCTTGCCCGAATCGTAACCGGGTTGCACAAGTTGTGTACCACTTCTCAACGTAATAGCATTGACACCCTCTTTTGGGTTAATAGGTTGAGAAGGGAGTTTCCCACTATTTTGTGCCTTCAATTGGTTCAACTCAATAGCCATGGAGCCCATTTGTGTTTGCAACTCCTTGATAGCACTCTTAGTTTCTTGTTGACTCTCTTTAAACATGGTAGAGATACCTTGCATCATTGTTTGAAGCTTTGAGTCAATATCGGAACCTTGATTTTGCATTGATTGTTGTGCTTGTGGTTCTTGAAATTGTTGTCTCTACTGGAATTGTTGTTGTTGAGGTTGAAATCCACTTGAAAAGTTGAAGGTAGGTTGTTGAACCGCTCCTTGCTTGTTGGCATAGCTAAAATTGGGGTGATCTCTCCATCCCGGATTGTAAGTGTTTGAGTAGGGATCATACCGTCTTTGTTGATTTGGAAAGATCGCATTAGCTTGCTCGTCCTCATAAGTTTGAGAGGAATTTGGTATCACCGCGGCTGCAACTTGTTGCATCATTGCTGACATGTTACCCATTTGTTGACGAAGTTCCTCAACCTCGCTCACTTCATTCACCCTTCTTAGAACCACATCCGAACCACGACTCAAGAATTGTTGTGAGTTCGCCGCCATGTTTTCAATCAACTCTCTAGCTTGTGCCACCGTCTTACTAACTAGTGCACCACCACCCGCAGCGTCAATAAGATTCCTATCACTTGATTGGAGTCCTTCATAGAAGTATTGGATGATCATAGCGTCACTGAATTGGTGGTGAGGGCAGCTTGCCACCAATCTCTTGTATCTTTCCCAACATTCATATAAGGATTCTCCCACGTTTTGCTTCATCCCACAAATCTCCTTGCGAATTTGAGTAGCCTTGGATGCAGGAAAATATCTCTCCAAAAAGAGTTTCTTCAACCCATTCCATGTTGTGACACTTCCGGGAGGTAAATAGTACAACCAATCCTTAACATTATCCATTAAAGAGAAACGGAAAACTTTCAACATTGCACTATCCGCCTCTACATCCATTTGGAAGCATGGCCATGACAATGGTGTGGAAGTCCATAAGATGTTTGTTTGGATCTTCATTCACCATGCCATGGAACTTTGGTAATTCTCTAAGCAACCGCGGCTTTATCTCAAAAGTAGAGTTCGTTTGAATACACCCCTGTTGTGTATCAAGCCTATGAGAAGCCAAGTCCTTGAGTGAACGATTTGCATCACCCATTGCTTCTTCTTCTTCAACTTGTGGTTCGTCTACGATTGGAACCTCTTGTTCTCCTTCTATTTGTACTTCTCCTTCCACTTTTAACTCTAGATTTTTACATTGCGTCTTGACTTGGTTGGAGTATTGTGCCTCTTCTAGTAGCTATCCCGCACCTTGGATAATTCCAATCTTTAGAAGCCCGGGGATTAGGTACTGAAAACAATTCTCCCAAACAAGTGAGAAACAAGACAAGAACCGAAAAGCAAAGATAAAACCAGAAATTGTAAAAAGAAACTAAAAACTCAATAACAAGCCGTATGCCTCCCCGGCAACGGCGCCAAAATTTGATCGGTTGTCAATCCGTCAAAAATAATATCACTTTCTTACTCACTAAATTTAAATGAATCACAAGGTAAGGAAGAGTTCGTATCCACATAGAGGCAATTGTTGTTATGCAATTTTCAGTTTCTAAAGTAACCAAAGGGGGATGTTTGTTGTTTAAGCGAAATACTAAAGTAAAAATAAAATAGAGCAAAGCAAATAGTTGGAATAATCAATAAGGAGAAGATATTGGTCACGGGATAGTATCATTCACAAACATGTATTTTCATCAATGATTAGAATTGGTATTTTAATCTCTCATCTACTAATAGTCCTAGGATACCTTGATCGCAAGAATACCCGCTAATTCCCTGTTTTCATCACAACCACATTAAAAGATGCATATGTGAATTCTTCCTAGAAAGCAACCTAAAGTGTAAAAGCACAATTAGATTTAACTCCCTAAAAGCAATAAGTTCTATGGAATAAGACTAATCAATGCAAACGAATGTGTAAAAGCACTAAACGTTTTAACAAAAGTTATGATTCACTTGTGACTAGTAGGATATATCACTACAAGCACTACCCACAATTATGCTACTTAGAATCAGGGATAAACAACTTTTTCATATTGAAAACCCTAATATAGCTCTAGAGATGAATGTAAATCGGATTGATTCCGGACTCAACCAAACAAACTATCAAATCATGTAACACTATTAATTGTGAATCACAAACAATAAAATATTGAGACAAAACTAATTCATTTAATCATATAACATATTGAGAAATCAACTTTTATCCCATAACCAATAATATGTTTAGCTACTCATAGCTATGGAGTTCATTATAATCAATAATCAATAATAAAATAATAAATAAGATGAAAAACAATTGGAAGCAAACCCTAGTCGCCTTCTCCTCCAAAACTCCAAGAATAAGATATCTTTAAGTTGTAGAAGACTTTCCCTTTTATAGCTTTTCTCCAACTTCTAAAATTAGGTCTAGTCTTCAAAGTCCATTAGATGAAAATCCACCAAGCCCATAAGAGAGAGAAACCCATGTAGAAAATATGTCCCAAAAGTGGTCGCCGGAAATCTGGTATTGTGGCCGGAAATTAGCCGGAAAAAGTCGCCAAAAAATAGCTCAGGTGACCGGCAAAGTCCGCCCGGTCAACCAGGTCAAAACGGTCAACGATCCAACTCGGCGGGTCAACTCGGTCAAGCACCGAGTCAGTTTGTCGAGATGACTCAACTCAGAGTCAGACCTGAGTCAGGGTGGAGTCAGATGGAATCAGGTCTAACTGGTCTGACTGAGCTTGGCATGAACCCTGGCTATTGCACTGGCCTGAGCGTGTGTAGCACAATCATTGTGCTGCAAACTTACTCTCCAGCCAAGATGGCCATGCTTTCACCACTGCAGCTTCAACTCTTTGTCACTTCTTCTTCTTGCCCTGAGCCACCAACAAGCTCCAATCAGAGCCACTGCATTGCCATAGCATCACAACCTGCCGCACCGCCATAGCCTTTCGCCTTGACTCTGCAACATCATTTACACCTGTAACACCATTCTCTTGCCTGAAATCATCAGCAGCAACAGACTCAACAACCTGAACTGCAGCTTCATAAAACCCATTTCCATGATAATCACCACAATTTGTAGCTTCCTTACCAGCTCCAATAGCTCAACACAACACCACTGACCAACATGTACCCTAGACATACATCTATGCATTGCATCTTCACAGCTACCACCAGCTCTGCCATTTTCCTGCCACCACCTATTCAGCAAAACCATTTCGAACTCTGGGACTAGAACTCAAAATCCATCTGTAGCTCCTCGCATTAGCACCATGGGCACCTGTAGCATTCATATCATGTTACGTCACAGCTGTAGCTCCTCTTCTTCCCAATTTAACACAAATCAGCGCCATCAAAGCCTTGAACTCAAGCCAACCCTCAAGCTCAGAACCAGCACCATCTCAGACCATTTCATCCACTTGAGATGTAACTGCAAGTCACACAAGACTACCTGCAACATTATCATTCTAACTTCAAGTACCCAACAAAACTCTAAGCTCAGCTGCATCACAATAAGAGCATTCCCTGAACTGCTCAGTCCCTGCTTACGGCAACAGCCATCATTATCCACCAGACTCGACCATGATAAGCTAGAGAGCTTCTCTATAATCACCACCAACAGATTCCGGCAACACCCCATCCAACTCCAATTCAATCTCTATATTCATGGAAATTCCAACACAGCAAGACCATCTCAGTCACAATAACAACTCCTACTCTGTCCATCCAATAACATCAACTCCATCTTTGCCTGTAATTGTATCTCAGGCCATCCATGTCCTGCACCTGCAACCTGAGCTACAACTCATTCATCATCATCTCCAGATACTCCATACACCACAAGCACCACCACCAGTTCAGCTCAACCTGCAGCTTGAACAGCAGAACCAGGACCATCTCTCTACCCATTCTACATTCCATCTCAAGCCCTCTTAACAATACTATCAGCACCATTCTCCATCTGCATCTCAAAGTCAAGCCATCTACCCCATGAGTACCAGTGGCTCACATTCATCCCAGATCTGAATTCAAACACATCTGTGCAACTTTGTTGGCTCAAATTCTCGAATCCCTCTCACTGTAACTCAATTCCAACACATACCCATGATCATCAACACCTTAATCAACCTTAACCCCTTCGAATCAATCAGCAAAACCATTTCCAATTCATACTCATATGAACCCTAACCTCCATCAACAGCATATAATAAAGAAATTCTTCTATAAAATGAAATATAAGTGTCTTCTTGTACTAACCTTGTTCTTCTCATTCAAGTGAACTCTCCCTCTCTGTTCTGCTTCTCGATCTCCCTTCATAACAGATCAATCCACCTCCGTTCATCACTGAATTTCTTACACACGGCAGAGGAACCCTCATTTCTCCTCCATCGATGCTTCAACCAACTGTTACAGACTTAAATTCCTCTTGCTGATTCTCTCCATTTCTCGATGAACTCTCACATAGATTCCTATCACTGGTGCCGCTATTTTTTTCACTTTCCTTCTCCTCTGAAACTCAGGTATGCCGCCCTCACAGACAAAATCGATAAAGAAGAAGAAATAAATTTCTTCTCTGAAATTTAGGTATTATGTAGGAACACGGATTTATCCACCCACCTGGTAGGATAAAGGCTACTGTTTAGAATTAGCTTGTCGGTTTCGGGATGCGACGATCTATTTGCTTCTTCTTCACTTCCTTCTCGTGCACTATAGCCCACTCCAAATAGCAATTGCTCGCATGTGAATTGGTCTTTGTGCTCCTTTTCGCTCCAAATGACTAATTTCTTCTTCTTTTGCTTCCAAGGACTCCAGAGTACCTAATAACTCAAAAACACGCATAAGATACATAATTCACACGAAAAATAGCAAAGAAAACATAAACTCTAGATAGTAAATACGGTGTATTCTACACCTATCAACGTCCTTTACAGCCTAGAAGTTACTGCGACCCAAAGTCGAAGACTTATAAACAAATTTGTCTCCCACAGATAAGTCTATTATATTTGTTGTTTCCGTCTTAAGATAAAGATCAAGGTGAACAGGAAACACATCTAATAATTCGGTCTTATGTCTCCCGAAGAGCAGCCTAGAATATTAGTCACCTCACAATAACCTAACTGATTAACAGAAGAAGTTATGCGGAATCACAAGAGTGTGAGACGAAGAAACTGTTGTGATTACTTTTTTATATCTTACCTATCGGAGATAAATCTCGAGAAAATCTTAAAGAAGATTAAACTCAATATGATAGAAAAAGTAAGATCGGGATACGCAACTACAAAGAAAATAGTTGGACTTGGCTTCACGAATCCCAAGTGAAGTATTTAAGTCGTTAAACCTAGTGATGGTTTTTAGAAGAACTGGAAACCTAGGTTAAGAGAGAATCGACTCTAGTTTGCAACTAGGACACACGAAAATGTCGGGATTAGGTTCCCAGATGCTAGAGCTTCTCCTTATATGGTCTTTAAAATCAGGGTTGCTTATAATCAAAGCTAAGATAGCTTATTAACAAAGCAATTAATATTCACCGTTAGATGAACACCTGACTTAAGATTCAAGCTAAGTTTGCTTTTAAAATAAGCAATCAATCTCCACCGTTAGATGGTTTATCTTGATACACACAAATGAAATATACCTATATTCAGATATGGATGAATCGTACCTAAACATGTATAACGAGTTGGCTCAATAACAGTTAACTGAACTTAGCCATATGAACACTTTTAGCTTAGCTATATTCATCTAATACTTCTAGACTCAATCTGATAATCAACCAATCATGATATATAATCAAATGTATCTAAATGTGTTATAAGAGAGTTGTTCAAATGTTCACTATCTCATAGAAATATTCATGAAGCATTTGAAACATATTCGGCTTGGTTTGTAAGTGTACAAAGTACTTATACAAGAACCAAATCATGAACATAATTCCACGGTTTGCAAACCGAGTTTGCATACCTTAAAGAATTAAGAATCTGGGGACTTCAGTTCGCAAACATAGTTCTCAAATGAACCTAAGTTCATGAGTATAGACAATAGTTTGCATACATAGTATGTGAACAAGTTGTCATACTTACCAATTTTAGAACCTAACCATTGATTTCGCAAACTTAGTTCGCGAACTACCGTTCCATACCTTGCCTAGTTTTTTCCATTCGCAAATACTGTTCTCAAACCACAGTTCCGGATCAAATACAGATAAACTCGTTTGCAAACAAGAGTTCTAGACCCGAACTAGTACTTCACAGTTCGCATACAGGGTACGCATATTGTGTTGTATCCAGACATTAGTAGTAGTTCTAAGACTCTCGTTAATCCATTTGAAACATCCATAGAAGACAACAATGGTAATATTACGCACACCAATGGCTTCAAGTAATTTTCAAATGATTATTTGATCAATATGAAACATCCCAAGTTAACATCAAATGATTGTCTCACACAGATAATGTTAGATGTTCAAGGTAATTTTCACATGATCATATTGACTTAATATTTAGTTTCCAACAAATGAATTGTTTACAACTAAAGTTGTCAAGTATATGATGAAGCATTCTAAGTTTTAAACTCATATTTCGATAATTATATAAACGATATAAACTCGACTCGAAATTGCAAATGTGTATAACACAAAGTCTATATAGCTATACGACTTAGTCTCATTAGAAGATAGAATTGAATATACTTCTGAGTGATAGATAAGTTTTAATCTCCACATATCTTTTGTCGTCGAAGTTCCTCCAAGCTCCTCAGCTACACACTTCTATCCTAATACGAGACATGGCTATAAGTAGACTAGAAAGCAAGATATAGTTTTGATCAACTAAACTTGACAAATAAGATTGAGATAACAACACTTGCGAGTTCGACCGAGCAATGCTCTAACAATATCCTCCTTTGTCAATTTTAGTGACAAAACTATCAATACATATGGATTACAAAATAAATAAACTTTGTAGCTTCTGATCCATCATGCTTGATTTCCTTGGCTCTTCAACTTCCTTGAATTCTTCGTAACTTCAAGTTCTCCATCGATTATGAATGTGTTCAACTCAACATCATTGTTTTTGAAGAACCGTAGCAATAACAATAAGAAAAAAAATATTCCCAATCATTGTTATTCAGTGTCATAGTATTATTATGTTAATCAAAGTCCAATTGTATCACAACTTTGAAATAATACTATGGTGATATGTATCACTCCCCAATACTTCCATCTTTTGCACAATAGGTAAAACCTATAGATCGGAATCCACTCCCACTTACATAATGATCCGTAAACCATATGTATGTAGTGTGAACTACTAAATAATTATCCCCATTTTTATCAATATAAATTGGCAAAGGTACGAACACTATGGGATCGTTATGAATTCTCAAAAAATAATTCATGACTAAGAAGCATATCAACTTTTGTTTAGATGATTTCACATAGTCGAAACTTAGTGTATTCATCAAGGAGTTTATTAAGATACAAGTTAACCCCCTACAAATTCCACAACCGCTCCCCCCACAAAGATATAGCAATTGAGCACAAGTTCATTTATGAACTCTCCCCCATTTGATGTCGTTCCCAGGAGAACAACATGATCGACCTTAGTTTTACGAGAAAACGAGGATTTCTTTGGACATTAACAAATCACAAGGATTTGTATCTAGTAAACATCGAGTAAATTAACATAAGAGAATCTTTTTGATTAATCTAACCGGAATCACTCAACATAAGAAAACTTACGGAGTAAATACAGTACTTTCACATAAAGTGGATCAAGGAAAGATCAATACTGTGGAATATTTAAAAAAGTTCATTCTATCTTTTATCAATATATGCATAAAGACATAATAGATTTAACTTTGGAACATTTATGAGATAATAGCACAAAACACAAAACGTAAAGGCGCATATCTCATAAGACATTTGCAATATATAAAACCAATAAGATTAAATACTTCAGGTTCTTCTTCCAAAAACCTTAGAATTTAAATAAATAAATCTAAAAACATGCAAGATGAAAAATGTTGGAAATAGCTTGTGTAATCACAATATATGCTATACCAAACTCTAGTTATCCTTCTCGAAAATAAGAATAAATTCTCACAAGAAGTTTCCTAGACATTAATGTTCTTGAAAAATTCTTTGTCGTACCCAAACTCCTTGTCGTTAAAAGATATTGGAACATAAGGTTCATGAAGAAATGAGTCAAGTCCTACAAACCCTTTTTTATTGTTGTTGAACCAGTGCCTTTTGAATCTCCATAGATCTTAGTACAATAGCTTTTATTTCCTGAATCTCCATCCTGTTTGCTTTAACTCTTCAAGAACAATAGAAAACTTTTGAAGATTTGAGTTGTTAGCTCTTGGTTTCTTCATATTATTCATTTTTCTCTTCAAAGTTGAATTAGAGGAATGGGATTTCTCTTTTTCTTTCATGATTGAAGAATTGACAATCAAACGGACATCTTTTCCATCAGAAGAAATAGTGATTGGAATCTCCATAATTTTGGAATATGGATTTGTGAATACACAAATAAAAAAAGCTCTACAAGCAACCTTTGATGAAAAGAGTTTCAACGAAGGAATAGGTGAAAAAGTGGGGGTACAACAACCTCACCCAATATATCGCTTAGCAATCTGTATGGACTAACTCCAATATACTTTTAAGAGAATCAACTAGAAATTCAGACTCAATCTTAATAAAAAGTATATCAAAGAGGTATATCTCAATTTCTCGGTTCAATCCTTACTCAAACAAATAGAAATCTGCGAGCCAAATTGAATACAAGAGAAATTAACTTAAACGGTACCAAAGACCAATGTTCAAGGATCAATCAATTTCAATCAACAACCAAAGGTTGGATTTACCAATTGATCGATTCAACGCACAACCTGTGATATTTCAATTATATAACAAAATATAATGCGGAAAAGAAATAACACAGACACCAGAAGTTTTGTTAACGAGGAAACCGCAAATGCAGAAAAACCCTAGGACCTAGTCCATATTGAACACACATTGTATTAAGCCGCTACAGACACTAGCCTACTACAAACTAACTTCGGTCTGGACTATAATTGAAACCCAATAATCTCATATTGATCCAAGGTACAGTTGCGCTCCTTACGTCTATGATCCCAGCATTATACTACGCACTTGATTCCCTTAGATGATCTCACCCACAAATAAGAGTTGCTACGACCCAAAGTCGAAGACTTTAATAAACAAATATGTATCACACAGAAAAGTCTATTGGAATAGATAAATCTGTCTCCCACAGAAATACCTACGAGTTTTGTTCCGTCTTTTGATAAATCAAGGTGAACAGGAACCAATTGATATGCCGGACTTATATTCCCGAAGAACAACCTATAAATATCAGTCACCTCAGTCCTCACAATAATCTTAATCGACTAGCGAAACAAGATATTGCGGAATCACAAACGATGAGACGAAGATGTTTTTGACTACTTTTCTATCTTGCCTATTGGAGAAATTAATCTCAAGCCAATCTTACGATTGCACTCAATCACGATAAAAACAACAAGATCAGATCACGCAACTACAGAAAAAATAGTTGGGTCTTGCTTCACAATCCCAATGAAGTCTTTAAGTCGTTTACCTACAGGGTCTCGATAGAAACCTAAGGTTAAAGGAGAATCGACTCTAGCTTACACAACTAGTATCACACAGGAGGTGTGGGGATTAGGTTTCCCAGTTGCTAGAGTTCTCCTTTATATAGTCTCCAAATCAGGGTTTGCAATCTAAGTTACCTTGGTAACAAAGCATTCAATATTCACCGTTAGATGAAAACCTGATTAGATTCAAGCTAATACCTTTCAACCGTTAGATCGAACTTAGCTTGTTATACACACATGAAATGTAACTTCATTTAGGTTTAAGTAACCGTACCTAAACGTGTACAAGTCGTTGGTTCAACAGAGTTAACCAATGGTTATCCATATGAGCACTTTCATATCAACCTTATTCATCTTCACCATAACTAGTTCAAATGACTCAAAATAACTAGTTAGAGAGTTGTTCAATTGCTTAGATCTCATAGAAGTATACAAGACACAATCGAAGCAAAAACAGTTTTGATTCATTTGAATCGATTCATGAACATTATATCCACGGTTTGCAAAGATTGCATTCCTTAAATTATAAATGTCTTAGTTCACGAATTAACCTATTTATAAAAAATAACCCACTTAAGTACGCATACTTAAGTACCCGGACTGAGCTTTTTTTTCAGTTCACAAACTCCAGCAGAAATTCACGGGATGTGAACTTCCAACAGTACGCGTACAGGTAGGCGGACTTAGGTTCGGTTATCCTGAGCAGCAAAGTACGCATACTTTGGTTCAAGGATTTTGGACTTACACTTGTATGAGTTCACATACAATGTTTATATCCAAACATGGTTATATAATCTAAACTCTCATTTCAATCATTGAAACATTCTTAGAGGATGTTATATAGTTGTTATTCACAAACTATTTTTTATCAAAGCGATTTTCAAGTAATTGAAATAATCATCATGACTTTCGTCACTAGTAAAGATGAACTTGGCCAAAGCGAAAGCTTACCAACACATATTTCGAGAAATAGATAAGTGAGATAAACTCAGCTCGAAATAGAAAATGTGTATAATCGAAGTCTATATAGCAATACGACTTTTGTCTCAAGATAGGAGATAGAGTAGATAGACTTTTGAGTGATAGATAAATTCAAGTCTCCACATACCTTTTTGTCGATGAAGTTCCACCAGTTCCTTGAGTAGTTTTTCGTCTTTCCATGATGAACACCGTGGAGTCTAGAGCTCAACTACACTTTCTATCCTAGTCCGAGACTTAGATATAAGTAGACTAGAAATCAAGACTTATAGTTTTGATCACTAACATTGACAAACAAGCTTGAGATAGCAACGCTTGCGAGTTCGACCGAGCAGTGCTCTAACACCATTACATCCTCCAACACTGTTGATGACGTATAATCAGGAAAATTTTCAAAATTGATATGAGTATTGCTACAATTATCAAAATTGACATTTTCACCAACGAGTGCTAGACTTGATTTCTCATCCTCTGTAGAATCATAGTGATCAGATATTTCATCAAGAGTTGCAGCAAGACCCTTGTTGCCAGTGTATTTTCTACGATTTGGACACTCATTAGCAAAATGACCAAAACCTTTACACTTGAATCATTGTGGCATATCCTCATCATCAGTGTAGACAGTATCCCTGTGTTTATGAGAAACACGATCATGTGGCTTAACTGATGATTTGGATTTTTATATAGTAAAGCGTTTACTTCTCTTCAAAAGAAGATATCTAAACTCTCTTGTGATCAGAGAAACTGAGTTTCCAAGATCTTCATCTGATGATTCAGTCTCGATCGTATCATTCACAAAGTTGCCAATACTTTCACTTTTATCAAGTAAATCAGTATTCTTTTATGTTTTGGGTGCAATATCCTTTCCAGCTTTAGATAGACATTCGTGATCAAAGATCCTCAACTTTCCAACAAGAGTATTTCAAGGTTGTTTCCTTCAATGATGGAATATTTCTTAGAATCGTATCTAGCTGGTCAAGATCGTAGAATTTTCATCAAAATATCATTTTCAGGAATAGTCTTACCCAATGCAAAGGATGCATTAAAATTTTTAGGCACTTTGTGATTAAACTAATCAAACGAATCTTCATCAGCCATACGAAGGTTTTTCCAATCAGTATTTAGGTTTTGCAGCCTAACTTCTTTCTCAGAGGTATTCCCTTCAAATACAGTTGCTAAGATATCCCAAGCATCTTTAGACTTAGTGCACGTAGTCACATGGTACTGATGATATGGGGTAACGGCATGGATAATAGCGTTTAACCCGTCTAAATTTTGCTTTGTAGCACTAACTTCGGATTCACTATATCTTCATATATCTTTCGCAACAGTTACACCGTCTACTATAAATGTTTGAGGATCGTAGCCATTTACAACACGAACCCATGATTGAAAATCACGAGCTTGTAGAAAAGTACGTATAACAATTTTCAACCATAAGTAATTCGATCCATCGAAGACTGGCGGTACGTTTAAAGAGAGAACACTTATGTCCATATAGTCAAATTCATACAAACACAGACTTATGAGGTCTTAGCGTGTATACCTGCTCTAATACCAATTGAAAACGCGGGGGTATAACAACCACACCCAACTATTTCATTCAACAATCTGTATGGACTAAACTCCAATATAATTCCGAGAGTATCAATTTAATATAACTCAATCAAGAAAGATATCAAAGAGCTTTATCTCTTTCTCAACACAATCAGTAAATCTAACAGATAGGAATTCACGAACCTGATTGGTATGAGAATAACTCGGATGGTACCAAAGACCAATGTCCGAGTGTCAATCAAGTTCTATCCAACAAGATAAGTCAGAATTATCAACTGTGATTGAACAACGCACAACCTGTGATATTTCAGTCATATAAATAAAATATAAAGCGGAAAAGAAATAACACAGACACCAGAAATTTTGTTAACGAGGAAACCGAAAATGAAAAAAAACCCCGGGACGTAGTCCAGACTTCAACAACACACTGTATATTAAGCCGCTACAGACTCTAGCCTACTACAAGTTAACTTCATACTGGAATGTAGTTGATCCCTAACCAAGTCTCACACCGATTAAGGTACAATCGCATTCATTACGCTTCTTGAATATCACAAGACTCTGCGCACTTGATTCCCTAGCTGACGTCCTTTACAGCCTAGAAGTTGCTACGACCCAAAGTCGAAGACTTATAAAAAATCCGTCTCCCACATATAAGTCTATTCTATTTGTTGTTTCCATCTTAAGATAAAGATCAAGGTGAACATGAAACACAACTAATAATCCGGTCTTATGTCTCCCGAAGAGCAGCCTAGAATATTAGTCACCTCACAATAACCTAACTGATTAACAGAAGAAATTATTGCGGAATCACAAGAGTCTGAGATGAAAAAAAACTGTTGTGATTACTTTTTATATATTACCTATCGGATATAAATCTCGAGAAAATCTTAGAGAAGATTAAACTCAATACGATAGAAAATGTAAGATCAGGATATGCAACTATAAAGAAAATAGTTGGACCTGGATTCACGAATCCCAAGCGAAGTCTTTAAGTCGTTAAACCTAGTAATGGTTTTCAGAAGAACTGGAAACCTAGGTTAAGAGCTCTAGTTTGAATCTAAGACACACAAAAGTATCGGTATTAGGTTTCCCAGATGCTAGATCTTCTCCTTATATAGTTTTTCAAATCAGGGTTGCTTAGAATCAAAGTTAAGATAGCTTATTAACAAAGCAATTAGTACTCACCGTTAGATGAACACCTGACTTAATATTCAAGCTAAGTTTACTTAGAAAATAAGCAATCAATCTCATTCGTTAGATGGTTTAGTTTGATACACACAAATGAAATATACATATATTCAGATATGGATGAACCATATCTAAACGTGTGTAACGAGTTGGCTCAATAACAGTTAACCGAAGTTAGCTATATGAACACTTTTATATTAGCTATATTCATCTAACACTTTAGACTCAATCTGATAATCAACCAATCATGATAGATAATCAAACGTATCTAAATGTTTTATAAGAGAGTTGTTCAAATGTTCACTATCTCATAGAAATATTCATGAAACATTTGAAACATATTCGGCTTGGTTTGTAAGTGTACAAAGTAATTATACAAGAACCAAATCATGAACATAATGCCACGGTTTGCAAGCCGAGTTCACATACCTTAAAACATTAAGAATCCGGGGACTTCAATTCGCAAACAGAGTTCGCAAATGAACCTTAGTTCATGAGTATAGACAATAGTTTGCATGCATAGTATGTGAACATGTTGTCATACTTACCAATTTTAGAACCTAACCACTGAGTTCGCAAACTGAGTTCACGAACTACCGTTCCAGACCTTCCTTCGCAAACCACAATTCCGGACCCAATACAGATAAACTCGTTTGCAAACACAGTTCGCAAAAAAGAGTTCCGGACCTGAACTAGTACTTAACAGTTCGCATACAGGGTACGTATACTATGCTGTATCCAGACATTGGTAGTAGTTTTATGATGAGTGCCAAATATTGCATATTTCTACACCTTATTATTGGCATTTAACTCATCTTTTGTGCTCAGAAATCAGATATTATCCCATATTCTGTATTTTCCTTGTTTTCAAGAATAAATATTTGTACTAATTAATTTTATGTTTTTAGGTAGTGAATAAAGCTCGGAGAAATTGAGGAGCCAAAAGAGCAGAGAATTGGAGACGAGCGTCTATGGAGAAGAAAGCCAAAGCCCACGCGCGCATCAGTTGCAACCCAACAAGAAGCAACCCAACTTACAAGACATGGGCTTGAGATAGCCACGACCCGGATCCGAGCCCGTCCCTCCCGAGCCGTTAGATTTCATCCTACGGTCGCATCGGCACACGCATCAATCTCCCCCGAATCCGATGGTCGCTCCTGCATGAACATCAACTCTTGATGCTCCCGCTCAACACCACACCACTTATATATTCTCCCTTAACCACCCAAACCAAACGCACCCTTCTCCATTTTCTCTTTTCTTTCTCCCGACAGAACCAGACACCACCCCTCTCCTCCTCTTCTCCCGACCAAAACTTGCAGAGCCGCCTCCGCCATTTCTCCCGACACCACAGCCACCAACAGCACATCCGCACTTCCTTCACCCCCTACTTGCTCTCTATCTCACTCATAGCTTATTCCCTAGAAGCTAAGTCTGATATAGGAAGAATTAGGGTTAGGTCTTCACAAATCGGGGAACAACAAGTTGAGGAGTTCAGCGCCGAATTCACAGAGGATAGAGGTTTGGGTGTGTGTCAATTGCTATTTTCGAGTGTTTGTGAGTTATAAATTGTTGTTTTCATGTGAGAGAAGAACTTAGTCAGAGTTTTAGGGTTTAGTTGTAGAATTTAATTTCAAGTTCATTTTACTCTTTGCATGATGTTCTAAGTCTTTTAAACTAGGGTGTAAATGAAGCCCTTTGATTTGATATGAAGCAATTAGATAATCAACTTGTTCTCAGTGTGTGTATTGCTTAGGAAAATAGTTAGCTAATAAATCGAATTTACCCGTGATCACCGGTGCGTAATAAGACCCGGTGATACTAGGGGTAGGTAAGGAGACTTAGTTCATCAATTATCCAATTAAGACCTTCAAGGGAAGGCCTAAGAACAAAGTGAAAATTCCCTAGAAGCTAAGTCTGAGATAGGAAGAATTAGGGTTAGGTCTTCACAAATCGGGGAACAACAAGTTGAGGAGTTCAGCGCCGAATTCACAGAGGATAGAGGTTTGGGTGTGTGTCAATTGCTATTTTCGAGTGTTTGTGAGTTATAAATTGTTGTTTTCATGTGAGAGAAGAACTTAGTCAGAGTTTTAGGGTTTAGTTTTAGAATTTAATTTCAAGTTCATTTTACTCTTTGCATGATGTTCTAAGTCTTTTAAACTAGGGTGTAAATGAAGCCCTTTGATTTGATATGAAGCAATTAGATTATCAACTTGTTCTCAGTGTGTGTATTTCTTAGGAAAATAGTTAGCTAATAAACTGAATTTACCTGTGATCACTAGTACTGTAATAAGACCAGTGATACTAGGGGTAGGTAAGGAGACTTAGTTCATCAATTATCCAATTAAGACCTTCAAGGGAAGGCCTAAGAACAAAGTGAAAATTTGTATTGCATTAATATAAGATCAGAGGGTGGATTTAATCACCCTGGTACCACTCAACCAATAGTCTACAACTTCTTTTGATTATTTCTCGCCTTAGTTTAGAGTCACAACTCCAACTCCGGTCGTATCGACACCAAAATCAGTTCACAATTGCATTACAACTCTGTCACTTCTTTAGAAATCAGTTAGGAAGCCTTTAGATCAACATTACACACACAAATTCCCTGAGGATCGACCTGTACTTGCCCTTGCTTCCACTGGCACTGTGCACTTGCAGTTACACGTAGGAAAACACTTTTAAGCTCCTACCAAGTTTTTGGCGCCGCTGCCGGGGAATTGGTAGTGTGTCCTGCTGAGTCTTTGCTTTCTTCACTGTTTTATAACTTACCCTGTATATATTTTCCTTGAATATTTTCTTGTTTTTAGTCATTCATAGAATAACTTAGTACTTAACCATCTTTATGTGTACTTTTGTAGTATAACTTAACTGTCACTTGCATCTTAGTTTCATTACTTCTCTGATTAGTATAACTTAGCTGAAATTTCTCTATTTTTGCATCTTTGCCTTGTATTCTCTTAGTGCATTGCTACATTGTTAGATCTGTAGGTTAACTCATTTAGCATAACTCATCTGTATTATTAGCATCTGTAGCTCACATTCATAAGCCATGTGCTCTTTCATATCTTTTTGTTAAACTTTGCATATCTGCATCATTGAATAGATATTTCATCCCCTGTAACTTGGTCTGCCCTGAACAGATAACCAAGTGCAGTGGTTAATCTTCATACTACAAGTATTGCTCACCTGTTTTGAAATTCTAGTACAGTCTTTTGAACTTGCTAGGTAGTGCTCCCTTGCTTTAAACTGTGCAAGTTTTGAGAACTGAAACTCTCTCTTGAGTAGCAGGTACCAGTGGAGCAGCTAAAGCAAAACCAAGGAAGAGGAGAAAAGGGAGCAGCAAAGCAATTAGTGGATTTGCCTAAACCCAGTTTTATACTGGTGGTATCATCTTCTACCCTTGCTTACATGAATGTTGACATAGCATGCTGAATGAATGAATGTATGTGAACCATGACTGCATGATAACTTGAGCCTTGTAAAGCCCTGAGCCTCTGCAATTGTTGGTAGCCATCTGAATATCTCCATGACCTTTGAATTACCCACATGCTAGCTGAGAAGCCATAATCTGTGCATCTACATCTGTAGGAGTTGTTCACTTGATAAGCTAGACACCTTGCTGAGCATTGCTAAACCCTGCAATATCTGAAACTTATGCATGATTTTATGTCACTTGAGAAAAATCTGTGTTAGCTGAAATATATACTGTTGTGCAATCTGTGCATTGAACCATTGGCTGAACTATCCATCTTTTCACTGTGAAATCTTAAGCTTCCATCTGCCTTGTACTTGACAAGCCTTGTGCTTAACTCCATTTCGAAGCTGTGAGTTTGAGCTAATACTTGGAAAGCCAAGTTAGCTGAAAACCCCGATTGATGCCACGGACCCCTTGCATGCTCTATCCCGTTGACAATAGTGTTAAAACACGATGCTATGCTTGTCTAACCACTTGTGTTGCATACTCTGTCACTTGCTAAAGTAGCTTCACTTCTTTGTTATTTGCACTTATTGTATGATAGGCCTGCAATTATGCTTTGAAATATTCTGTCAACCCGAGTTTACTTGTGACCATCGACCTGCATAAATTGTGTACAACTTCGAGAATTGAGATATCTTGACCTTGTTGGCACTCGAGCATGTTGTAAAGTGCGACGGTGTTCATTTGTTGTTCATTTGCTCCATCCGTGAAATCTATATCTTCATTGTGCTAATCATGTGATGAATGTATGAATGATATACCTATTTTGTTGATACCTTGTCTTTGTAAAATGTTCATTTGTTGCATCTGTTGATACCACTGTGAGCAACAAACCCTTGCAACCTCTACAATTTGTGTGTGATCTTGGGTGCTTGAATGAGTTTTGAGTAGCAGAGTTTGTATTAGCAACTAGCTTGGTTTTCAAATACACAACCCAGCACATGCTTCACCATTGAGTGAGCACATCCCATACCCTGTGCACCTCACAAAATTTTTGCCAATCTGTGCATAAGCTGAGCTGCTCTTAAACTGTCCTGTGGAGTGTCACTTTGTGAAATTTGTGCACAAGCTGAAGCTCACACAACTGGGCTGTAATCCTGCCAAGCCCAACCTCCACATAAACTGGGCTCTGCTCCAACCAGCCTCTGGGCTTTGCACAACTATTGGGCTATGCATTTTTGCATAACCTGGGCCGTGCAAACAAATTGAGTCCACATCATCTGGGCTGGAATCCACCTAACCAGCTGGGCCTTACATCAACAAAGCAACCTTTTGGGCTTACAACTGGAATCAGTGTGTCATTGTTATGACTTTTGATTATCTGTTTTGAACTTGATTGTATGATAACATGCTAGATGCGATAGCTAGGCTATGATTGTGTCCTTTAGAGACCAAACAAATCGACTAGTTAGAATCCGCCCGGACGAAATCGTCAGCATACCCAGTTCTTCAACAGAAAGCCCAAGCCCATCAGAAACAGAAACCATGGGTGATGAAAAAAACCAACCCCGTAGTCTCAAGGACTACATGTACCCAACCAGGGCAAGCCAGCCCTCTTGCATCATTCCACCAGCCGATGCTGGTCAGTTTGAACTGAAAGCAAGCACTATTCACATGCTACCCGTGTTAAGAGGGGTCGACGTTGAGAACCCCTACCATCACGTGAGAGATTTTGAGGATATTTGTGGGACTATGCGTTTTAACCAAATGCCAGAAGAGTCCCTCAAATTGAGATTGTTTCCTTTTTCTCTGAAAGACAAAGCCAAGTCTTGGCTTCATGCCCTACAACCACAGTCCATTAGAACATGAGATGACCTCACAAAAGAGTTTTTCAATAAGTTTTTCCCCAACCATAAGACGGCGACAATTCGCAAAGTCTAAATGGTTTTGTGCAATTAGAAGACGAAACTCTAGCAAAGTACTTTGAGAGATTCAATGAATTACTACTCCAATGTCCCCACCATGGTTTTGAAAAATGGAGACTCGTGCAAATTTTGTATGAGGGTCTAGATGTTAGAACCCGCACCACAGTCGAGTCAATGTGCAATGGTGCATTTATTGACAAGAGTGCTGATGAGGCTTGGACTTTCTTAATCGAAGTCGCTGAAAAGACTCAACAATGGGAGTCCATCCGTGAACCGAAACGGACTACCCCCGTAAATAATGTCCATAGAATCGAGTCTGACTTTGAGGGAAATGCAAAAATGACATCTTTGGCCCGGAGAATAGAAGTGCTTGAGTTGCAAAAGAATGTAAAATCTAATGCCCCTACTCTCCGTGACCAAATTGAAATGGCCACTTGTGCCGCATGCCATAGCTCTGACCACTTAGAGGACAGCTGTCCAGACTTACATGCATTTCAAGAGTCCAAAGGCGAGCAAGCCAATGCATTGTACCATAGGCAAGAGAACAACCCGTATTCTCAAACCTACAACCCAGGGTGGAGGAATCACCCTAACTTCTCTTGGTCTAAAGGGCCTGTGCAAGGAGGACCAACAAATAACAACCAAGGATACTCATATCCTAGAAACCCCCAAGTACAACCACACCCTCAGTACCCTGTAGAGAAAAAGACTAGCTTTGAAGATTGTGTCGGTCTGTTAACCCAAAATCTTTCACAACTTCAGAAAACTACCGATCAACGTTTCACAAGTCTAGAACTTAAAATGGGTCAAATCTGTGATGCATTGAATGAGAGAGATAAAGGCAAATTCCCTAGTCAACCCCAACAAAATCCAAAGAATGTGTTTCAAGCAGGCTCCTCTACCTGCAATGAAACTCCACATAGTCATGTGAATGCTGTCACCACTCTCCGTAGTGGTAGAGTTGTTGAGAACAATGTAGGTGTACCACCGTCAAGCGAGTCTACATCAGACTCATCAGTACACACAACACCGCAGAAAACATCTACTGTAGAGAAAGAATCTGAGCATGTTGATAAAACTAAGAGTCCTACTGATATAGATGTTCCTCTGTCAAGTCATGTACCTGTTGCTCCATTCCCACAAAGGTTGGTGCAACAGAAGGGGGGGTAACCAATACAATGAGATTTTGGAAATGTTCAAAAGAGTTAACATAAACATTCCATTTCTCGAAGCAATCGACAAATACCCACCTATGCTAAGTTTTTGAAGGACTTGTGCACACAAAAGCGTAAGCTTCATGTGCATAAGCGTGCCTTTCTCACTGAGCAAGTGAGCTCCATAATCCAAAACAAGATTCCAACTAAGTTTAGAGACCCAGGTAGTCCAGCGATTACATGCACCATAGGTGACCATACGGTCGAAAAGGCGTTACTAGACTTAGGAGCCAGTGTGAATCTATTGCCATACTACTGTGTATGTGCAATTGGGCCTTGGGAGTGAAGCCCACACCTGTTACGCTACAGTTAGCGGACAGATCTGTGAAAATCCCCCGGGGTATTGTTGAAGATGTGTTAATCAAGGTGGATAAATTTTTCTTTCCTGTGGATTTCATCGTCTTAGACACTCAGCCCGTGCAAAACCCAAGTAATCACATTCCTGTGATTTTAGGACGTCCTTTCCTGGCGACGTCCAATGCCATCATCAACTGTCGTAATGGTGTGTTGAAATTGTTTTTTGGTAACATGACCGTAGAGTGAATGTTTTTAACACTAGTCAACAACCCATTGATTGTGATGATACCTGATTTGCATGAGATTAACATGATCGAGAGTCTGATCCAAGACTCTTTGCCCGACATTTTGTCAGTGGACCCTTTGCAAGCATGTTTAGATAACTTTGACTTAGATCTCTTCGAGTCTAAGTACATTGGGGAAATTCACTCGTTGCTTGAATCTGTCCCGCACATGGATATTGCTAAATGGCAGAATGCAGTGGAACCACTTCCACTCTCTGATACCAAATCTGCCCCACCTCTTGATACACCACCTAAGCTTGATTTGAAACCATTACCTGATACTTTGAAGTATGCTTTCTTAGGTCCTTCTGACACTTTACCTGTGATTATTGCATCATGTTTAGACACAAAACAGGAAAGTCGACTCTTAGAAGTACTTAAAGAACATAAAGGAGCCTTAGGTTGGACCATCTCAGATCTTAAGGGTATAAGTCCCACAATTTGCATGCATCACATAAACCTTGAGGAGAACACTAAACCATCTAGGGAAATGCAAAGGAGACTTAACCCCAACATGAGAGATATTGTCAAGGGTGAGATCTTGAAACTGCTTGATGCGGGTATCATTTACCCGGTTCCAGATAGCCAGTGGGTCAGTCCCATTCAGGTAGTACCCAAAAAGTCTGGCATTACTGTAGTTCAAAATGAGATGAACGAACTTGTTCCCACCCGTGTGACCACAGGGTGGCGAGTTTGTATTGATTATAGAAAACCGAACACAAGTAACAAAGAAAGACCATTTTCCCCTTCCCTTCATTGACCAAATCTTTGGAAAGGTTAGCAAAACATAGTCACTCTTTGCTTCTTAGATGGCTATTCTGGCTACAACCAAATTCACATAGCACCCGAAGACCAACAAAAGACCACATTTACCTGTCCTTATGGAACATTTGCTTACCGTCGTATGCCTTTTGGGTTGTGCAATGCACCCGCTACTTTTCAACGTTGCATGATGAGCATATTTTCTGACATGGTCGATAAGTTTCTTGAAATTTTCATGGATGATTTTTCTGTGTTTGGGTCTTCTTTTGATGAGTGTTTGCATCACCTCACTTGTGTGCTGATTAGGTGTAAGGAAAAGAATTTGGTCTTGAATTGGGAAAAATGTCATTTCATGGTTAACTCAGGCATTGTTCTAGGGCATATCATCTCGGAAAAAGGCATAGAAGTAGACAAAGCCAAGGTAGATCTCATTCAACACTTGCCTCAACCTCGTTCTGTGAGGGACATAAGATCATTCTTAGGCCATGCGGGTTTTTACCGCCGATTCATCAAAGACTTTAGTAAAATTTCACGACCTTTGTGCAATCTTCTTGCAAAAGATGTTGCATTTGTCTTTGATGATGCTTGTAAGGAAGCATGGGAGCAATTGAAGGCTCTCCTTACATCTGCCCCTATAGTCGGACCACTGATTTGGACATTACCATTTGAGATTATGTGTGATGCGTCGACTATCTTTGTAGGAGCTGTTTTGGGCCAACGAGTAGACAAACTTCCTTATGTGATCTACTATGCTAGTAAAACGCTTAATGATGCTCAATGAATTATTCCACAACCGAGAAAGAGTTGCTAGCTGTTGTGTTTGCATTAGATAAGTTTAGATCTTATTTGATAGGGTCTAAGGTCATCATTTATTCGACCATCTTTGCATTGAGATATCTTTTGTCTAAAAAAGATGCTAAGGCTCGTCTAATTCGATGGATACTCTTGTTACAAGAGTTTGACCTCGAAATTCGAGATAAGAAAGGGTCAGAAAATGTTTTTGCTGATCACTTGTCTAGGTTGAATGTTGAATCTGCTGATGAATTTGTGCTAATTAGGGAATCATTCCCTGATGAGCAATTGATGCTTGTGTCTGAAATGCCTTGGTTTGCTGATATTGTGAACTACCGTGCTGCGGGTAGAATGCCCTTGCATTGGTCTAAACAAGACCGTTCTAAATTCTTGGTGAAGTTAAACATTTCCTTTGGGATGACCCATATATGTTTAAGTACTGCCAAGACCAAATCATTAGGAGGTGTGTCCCCAATTCTGAACAAAGGGACGTCATCTCTTTCTGTCATGACCATGCATGTGGAGGCCACTTTAGTGCCAAGAAAAGCTGCTGCAAAGATCTTGCAAAGCGGTTTCTATTGGCCAACTCTTGTTTAAGGATTGCCATGCTTTTTTGTGTTGCTTGTGATCGATGCCAGAAATTAGGAAGTATCTCTAAGAGAAACATGATGCCCTTACAACCCATTTTGATTGTTGAGCTGTTTGATGTTTGGGGTATTGATTTCATAGGTCCATTTCCTAACTCTGAAGGTAAGTTGTACATTCTTGTTCTTTGTTGATTATGTCTCTAAGTGGGTAGAGGCCATTGCATCCAAAACCAACGACCATAAAGTTGTTCTTTCTTTTCTTAAGGAGAACATTTTCTCCCGTTTTGGAACCCCTAGAGCAATAATCGGTGATGGAGGTAGTCATTTCGCAATAGACCCTTTGAATCACTAGTGCGCAAGTATGGAATCACTCATAAGGTAGCAACACCTTACCATCCTCAAACCACAGTGGCCAAGTAGAAGTTTCTAATAGGGAAATTAAGCATATCCTTGAGAAGACTGTCAATCCTTCTAGGAAAGATTGGTCTTTGCGCTTAAACGATGCTTTGTGGGCCTATAGAACTGCATACAAGACTCCCATTGGGATGTCTCCTTACAGACTTGTGTACGGAAAAGCATGTCATCTACCTGTTGAGTTAGAACACCGTGCATATTGGGCTATAAAGAAGTTGAATTTTGATCTTGATAAAGCTGGTACCCATAGGAAACTTCAACTCAATGAGTTAGAAGAGTTGAGAAATGATGCATATGATAGTGCCAAATTGTACAAACAAAGAATGAAAGTGTTTCACGACAAGCGCATTCTGCGCAAGTCTTTCACACCTGGCCAAAAAGTTTTACTGTACAACACTCGTTTGCATTTGTTTCCAGGGAAGTTACGTTCTAGATGGTCAGGACCATTCTTGGTACGTACTGTTTTCCCCCATGGAGCCGTTGAAATTGAAAACCCAGCAACCAAGAACATCTTCAAAGTCAATGGTCGAGACCTGAAACCATTTCGGAGCATCTTCCACCGAGAAGTTGAGACCGTCGACCTAGAAGACCCCATCTATGTGGGTGAACTAGTTCACTTGTGTACATACATATGGACTAAAAATCCAATCTCTTTCCCTTTTCGTTTTCTTTTTGCATAGTTCTTATTTGTGCTAACCAAACTTTTTGTCTTGCCCCTTGGGTGTTTGCTTTCAAAGCATTCATCCTCCCTTGGTTTAGCAACACTCTTGTACATCCGGTAATCTCTTCCCTTTTCTTTACTCAACATAGTTCTCTGCGTATGTATTTGTTTAAAATTTTATCATCTGTTGACACATTGAGGACAATGTTTGATTTAGGTTTGGGGTGCATTTGCATGTAGAGTTTTTAGTCTTTGTTAAAAAAAAAAAAAAAAAAAAAAAAAAAAAAACTCTTTGTAAATATGTACATAAAAACCTCAAACTTTTAGAGATTTTAGAGTCACTAGCATGCTTCTAGCTATGTTTACATAGAGAGTCTGACCGAAATAAAGAACTTGGAAGTCTTGGAGAACACAATCGGGTTTCTTAGTTGATTAGAGCGTTAAAGTTGGATTTAACCATATGGGAGGGCGAATTAGGTCTTTGTTTAGATATTCGGTAGTAGAATTGTGATCAACCATAGTGGAGACTACCTATTTTACATCAAGCGAGGCACCGACCTTCACTCTTTGTGACTTTCTAGAAAAGCTGTTAGAGTGTGTGTCACCGTACGTCAATTAGGGTAGGAATGGTGAGCTACCCAACTTCGCACCACTTTCAGCACTATTTTTGATCTCTTGAGTGCTAATTTTGTCAATCATGAGGGTGACGTTTAAAGATGAAAACTCCTTCTAAATATCGATTTGCAGTTAGCATCACTCTCTCTCTCTCAACAACATCAACACTTTCATAGAAACACATCGTCGTCAGCTAGCGGAGCATCATCAGAATATTTGAAGAGAATTGAAATAGTCCAAGGTTTACATGCAACAAAGAAAAGAAAATAGGATGAGAATTAATGAAGTTTATAAAGTCAAGACAATACAAGTTGTGAAAATTTGAGTCTTATTGTTATTTTAATTTCATATCAAAAAAAAAAAAAAAAAAAAAAAAAATCAAGCAACAAGGAATTTGAATAGAAAAGTTATAAATTGTCAAGTTTTTGTGAAGTTCAGAAGTTCGTCATCAACATTTGAAGACCGAAGACCGAAGATTGAAGACGTTTCTATGAATGCTGAGAGAGTGATATTAATTGCCGATCGGGTGAGAAGGTAAGTGAGTACTCCCATCCTTGCTAATGGTTGATTTCCTTTCTTAGAGATCATCAGAAAAAGATTCTTTTTGTCCACACCTTTGTGGAGTCTCCGTAAATTATTTCGGAAGGATATCCTTCTCACCTACAACGTGTGTAGGATTTCTCTCTTTATTCCCGCTCGCACATGAGAGACTAAAAAGCGATCTTTTTGAGTGCAATTATCATAAAACCCTAATGGTGAGGCGAAGTCGAGGCTTATGATCACAATCGAATCCGAATTCTTTCATATGGTATGGTTACTTCTCGCTCGGCACTTAAGGATGAGAATGCGTTCTTTGGTAGTTCTAACTTCGTGTTACTAGCATGCAGAAACTCTATGTCCTCATAGCTCCTTGGATGCTTGAGACTCTTTTACACTCTGAAGTTGGAGAAGGTTTTGTGGGTACACCTCTGGTAAACCCTCACGAGACTACAACTCGTCCACTAAAAGAGTTGAGCTACCATGACCGCATTAGTTGTATTTTTACAAGCAATGAAATGAGACATTTTGGAAAAACGATCTACCACTACACATAGTGGATCCATACCTCTTTGAATACGCGGTAATCCCAAGATGAAATCCATGATCAAATCTTCTCATGGACGAGAAGGAATAGGAAGTGGCATGTATAATCCCGCATTAGTGGCCTTTCCTTTAGATAATTGACATATATGATATATCTTCACATAATGATGAATCTCCTTCCACATTCCCGGCCAAAAGTATGAGCTTGAAACCAAGTTCCAAATACGAGTAATCCCCATATGCCCCTCATCGTGAATCTGCTTAATAGTTTTCAATCTCAAGCTTGATTGCAGAATGCAAAGACAATTTTTCCGGTAAAGGTACCCATCGAAAAAAAATATAATCACCATTGTGGGGTAACTTTTCATCAACCATAAGAGGACCAAAATAAGTATCATCTTTTAAAAGCTCCTGAATATCATCGAATCCCAAAATACGATCCCTCATTTGTGTAATAAGAGAAGTACGTCGACTCAAGGCATCCACTACCTTGTTTTGTACACCCGACTTGTGCTTGATGGAGAAGTGAATTGTTTCCGAAGTAGTAACATTTTGGTATCTTGGTCTTTCTTCAAATATTTGTCGTTTCCCTTGTGGATGAACATGACTACCAAAAGAAGTGGTCTCCTCATCCGTCACATCTTCTTCATAATGATGATGTTGAGTTCTATATTGATCTTTATGGATATTTAAGTTACCAAGTCTTAAAAAAAAATCTTCAAAATTTGCATTCATTCTTTGTTGCATTTCATCAAACACTGCATGCTTAAAGACTTCCAATTCTTCTTTCAAAGAAGTTTCACCTTGATTAACTCTTTTTCTTGGACCCATAATGAAATCACAAGGAAAATGAACCCAATTTGACAATATTACACAAGAAGATTCAAAACCCATAATTACTTGACAAATAAAGAAGTAATCTCCTCTAATAATTAAAATCTTCACCACAACCTTCCCAGAAAAATCAAACCAAAGCTCTTGATACCAACTAATGTAAAGTGATATACTTTTACTTGCAATAATAATGTATAAATTGTTAGATGGGTGCTCATCTCTTGCCCTGCTTCGTCTCTCCTTTTGTATTTTCGTGCGATTTTATCTTATTGTTGTTGTTAAGATATGTGATTCGATTCTGATGCAAAAGTATTCTTCCTAAATCCTTGCTCTTATGTTCATACTCTAAATGTTAATTTCTTCTGGTTCTTCATAGTGGTGCTCTGTCTTCATATCCCTTAGTAAGTGATTTGCTTGTGTTTATATCTTAAGCTTTGTCTATTCGTTTAGTGAGTTGCTCAATAATATTTTTGATTGTTTTAGTTCCTCTCATCTTTATGTTATTGTTGTTTGTACTAAATGTTGTTTAAATTTGTCTGTCTGCTCCTCTTGTCTTGGTGCTCTCTTCCATTTATTTTCTCTAGTATGAATAGGATCTCTCTATGGGAATCGATCCTAATTTTTCCCTTTATGTCTTGCTTTATCAGCATGTATACCTCCTTTCTGTCTTTGATTTCTACTTAAGTCTTAGATCTTCTCATGATGACATGTTTTTGCTTGATGATTTTGTAGTCTGTTGTGTATGATAAATAATGGTCAGAATAATTGACATAACTTCAATTTCCAACCCTAGCCCCACTGATCTAACTAAACCCCAGGTAAGTCCATCCAAAGTACCCTTGACATCTCTCTTTTCCCTTCTTATTTCCAGTGTTCTAGTTTTCTTGAGTTTCTTCTAATCTTTTTGCGCCAAATTTAGGATTCAAGTGCCTAGACAGAATTGCAAGTTGGTTTGGCAATTTAGGGGCCATTTTCTTCCATTTTTTCTTCCACTTTTTTTCTCTCTCTTTCAATTGTTAATTTATTCCACTTTGTATACGATGCACGCCATTCAGGTTGACTAGCTTTTACAATTATGTAACATCTATTAAATACCCTAGCTTCTTTAACCACTAATTTATTAGTTGTCTCTATTTTTGCTCTTTGTGTTATTTGTCCTTCCCTCTTTGCTTGAGGTTACATACAATTTCGACCATGGATTAGTTGAGTCTGGAAAATAGACTAAGCTCTTTAATCTGCCATCATCTTGTACAGTTTTTTCCACCTTTTATTTATTGTTTCTAATTAGGTTAATTTCTTGTTGGTGTTAGTCTTATTTATTAGTTATTTTCTATTCATTAACTTTTCCTTTTAACATGTATTGTGTCTGTGTAATGTTAGTGTGTAATTTAACCTACTTTTGTGCTTCTTCTTGGAATAGGAAATTGAAGAGTCATGTGAAACAACATGATGCTGAAATCAATACTGGCTATGTTCTATATGGTTGTATTTTTTCGAAGATGCAACTTTCACCATTCAAATCTTCGATTGTGGCAAAGACTTAACCGTCGTCCTCAATCATAAAGAAGAGATCTCTTTCTGTATAGGCCCTCGTGACACTTTAATCAGACTTGTTTGCGGTAGAAGGGCTCAGGAATCCATCTTGATAGTTTTATCGCGAGCTAAGACTCTCAATCTTCACAACTTGTTTGTGAATCAATACATACTGCCAGTATTAGAAGACTACTCACTGGGTGCCGATGGAGAATGAATGCTTCCTAGTTTAATGAAGAATTATAAATGTTTGTGCTATCTTTGCAATTTTAGTTTTAGGGTCTTCTTTAAGACCTATCGTGTTTGTGCTGTTTTCCTTCGTTAAGGTTTTATCCCTATGAGTTTTCCTTTTCAAGACTTTTAACGAGGCAGCAAATGCGTGTCCAACACCTTCCGGTGGTTTGATCTTTTTCTTACTTCTGTTTGTTATTTATTTTTTATTTATTTTTCATGTAATATCTATAAGCTTACTCTTGTAATCATGGCTGCTCATGTCTTAAGTTAGTCTTTCTAATGAAATACCAATTTGCAAAAAGAAAAGAGAAGAAGAAAAAAAAAACTTGTAATATCTAATCGAACCTATAAATGAAAATAAATAAACTTTCATAAAAAATAAAAAATAAAAAAATCTAAAATATTTGAGAAACATAAAAATATATACGTGGTGGACTAAGCTAAATTAGAAATCTACTCATTAACCAGGTTAAAAGACGCATTAGAAATCTAGTCAAACATGGTGAGCTTGACCAGGGGCATGTGTCAAGTCTTTATTGAATGGACAAGAGTAAACAAGATACAGTAAAAACTCCATATATTATTAGACTTGGGACTTCACAAAATTATTAATATATGGAGTTTATTAATATAGGGAGTTATACCAAAAAAAAATTGTTCGACAAGAAGCTTTAAACATGCTTGACAAGTTGGAAATATTTTAGCTTCAACAAGAAGGTGCACATAGTAACGAGGTCTTAAGCATATGTAAATCAAAAGATGCGATAACAATCTAAAAAATTACATCCTTTTCTCAAACAACTATAGATTCATATTTTTCTTTATCTTAAATTTTGGCGTAACAAGATCTATAATTTTCCGATTATGTCTATTATATTAATATATGGAGGTAAATTCCTTATGGTGGGACTAGAAAAATCTATTAATATTAAAATGTGGAGTTTATCACTATTTATAACTGGCCCAAGTTGGGACCATGATTTAATATTAATATATAGAGTTTATTCATATATGGAGTATCAATATATGGAGTTTTTACTGTAGTGCATTTCCCACTGTCTGGAAAATAGATGATATTACCACCTGGCCCAGCCCGAAACTAAGATTTTTAAGTTGGTGATTAATGCTATGTTATCTACCTCAAATTGAAACAATTGAATGGATTTCATCTACTTCCCGCCAGCATCTACTCCCGGTTTCGGCATCACCATCTTATGTTTGGTCTTGCTTTTACGTATCGATCATTGGACGACCGAAGGGAGTCCTTATATGTGACGACTTAATGCAGTTTTGTCCGTCACGAAATTTGTACAAAAAACAGAAGAAAAAAAACTTAATTTCTGGAATTTGAGAACCAGATTAAGACTATTCATCAAATTGATCATTGGTTTCCATCAAACACAGTAAAATGAACAAATTACCTTCTGAAAATTCTTCCAAATACTCATTCCATCGATCACAATCGATCAAATTCAGTTCATGTTCATGCAAAATACAAAAAAAAAAAAAAACAATTTCAGTCATATTCACTGAACGACATCAAATTCTACTTTGATTTCATTCAAAAACAATAATACGAGTCTCAATTTCAATAAACCCATTTCGATAATTTGTTTTGATTCAGTCCATTTCGGAAAATTATGGATGAAGACCTTGTTTCTTCCTGCGGAAACAAAGCAGAAGAAGTATACTATGTGTTTCGAATGTTTCGCGGTTTGGAAGATGACGGATACTGGATACAGTTTCTGGACCCGACCCGGTTATTGGCATCAACAGACGGGTATATAAGTGTATAACAATTGTGTGTAACAACTGACGGGTAAATATTTCTTCCCCCTTCGAGATTTCAGTGATTCAAGCAGGCTACAAACGTTTCCTGGTATGGTTTCTTCATCTTTAAACCTATTTCGTTTGTCAACTCCATTTTCCTTTGCGTCCATACTTTCTCTTTTGTGTATCCTAACTAAAACTTTCGGCAACCATAGAGAGGATCATGCATAGTTGTTTGCAGAGGTTATCAATATAAAAATCATAATTCATGAACTAATGTTTACTGATATTCATTTTAGGTTATAGTTTATTTCACTTATTTTGAAAAAATTACATTTTCGTACAACGCTCAATCCCTATTTGATAAAATGCCTTAGATAAGTGCATTGAAATTGATTGTATTCTAAGACTAAGTCTTATGGGCTAGATTGCAGGTGCTAGATTAGCACTTAAGTGTTGCAATTCAAAAAAAAAGTGTGGCAAAAAAGTTAACACTAGTTCTCTCTCCTACCAGTTGCTAGCATGTGAAGTAACATGCTAGAGAGTTACGCTGAATCATTCAGCGCGAGGAAAAGTACCTTTTCGCGGAACGAAACAGTGCTCGGAAGAATATTCCAAGCATCTATCTTATTTGAATGGTTCGGCGCCAAGGTAATGCTTATTTGAATGGAAACGCGCAACATGGGGCGCTACATAATTCAACGCTTGACCTTTTTTTTTTACTTTTCACTCATTCAGTAATTAAATTTATACTGTTTTCATTATTTGTTTTCTCACACTCATGTTACACCACCAGATAGTTATGTTTTCATTTTTTGAATTTTGAAAAGTTTGACAATTTGTTCCAACGGTTTCAAAATCTTAAAATTTGACAAACTAAGAAATTGATTACATTGCAAAACAATGTTACAATGTTTTTTGAAATTAAAATTCTACTTCTAAAAATTTAAAAAGTACATTGAAATTGAAATCCTACTTCTAAAAATTTAAAAAGTACATTGAAATTGAAATCCTACTCTAAATTAACTTCTAATTCAAACTTGAAAATGAACTTCTAATAACTAAAATATCACTCATAATTTAGGGGATTGGTTCTAAGCCATTACGAACCAAAATCTCGTTCCTCCATTTCTTGTAAAGGGGTATCTCCCATTCTTGTACTTCATTCAAATTTTGGCGTAGGATCTTCAAGTCGGATTCCCGTTGTTGGGTTTGTGCCAAGATTGTAGTGTTTTCCAAATCTCTCTTAAGGAACTCTTCTTCGGTTTCATACTTTGCCACCCTTTGTGCTTGTGCATTTTCAAGAAGCTGTATGAGCTTGTCCATTTTATCATCCGCTCTCTCCGATGCTTTAGCGTCACGAGCCTTTTTCTTTTCCTTTTCTCTTCCGCAACTTCTAACATCATCCGTTTGTTCGAAATAACGCCTTTTACGTGATATGTCTGAGGTATCAGAACCTTGGGTAGATGGTGAGCTTCCAAACCTTGCCATATCCTCCAAATCTTCATCCATAGTTACTGGAGCTGGAGTACTAGGTTGAGTTGCTTGACTAGGTTGAGTTGCTTGACTAGGTTGATTTGCTTGACTAGGTCCAATATCATTATTCAACTCTGGATTGTAATCTGGTTGATAGGTCTTCAGGAACTGGAAAACCGATTCATGTATCCAACGTTTTCCAGTTGCTGCTTGATAATTTTGTGTTCCTTGGCGGTACTGTGGAAAAAAAATGAAAAAAAATGTATTAGTGTCTTATGAATGAATGAAATATATTTGAAAGAAAAAAAACATCATTGTTTTTAACGGTACTTACATAATCTTGTTCATTCAATCCCGAAGGTTTATTGCGGAAGTAAGGTCTTATGAATGAAATATATTTCCTCACTTCGCCTCTCAACGTGTTACACCTTGATTGCAATGACTTTTTATCCCTATTCGTACCTTCCGGCCATCTTTTGACGAACTCAAGCATAATTCTCTTCCAAAGTTGTGAATTTTTTTGATGTTTTCCTCTAATCGGATCGTTACTTGCTATAATCCAAGAGATAATTAGTGCATCATCCTCTTTTGTTTGAAAGTGTGCCATATTTTGTATGAACAAAATAAAAGAAGAAGAAGAAGAAGAAGAAAATCAATGAAGAAGAGAATCAATTGATTTTGGTGTGAGGGATGAAGGGGAAGTGGTTCTCAATTTATAGGGAAGCCTGAAAATCTAGCTGTTGAGGTTTCAAACGGGCATTAAATTAGAGTCGTTGAAAATGCAACGGTCATCTTGATCTGATGGCTGATAAGAGAAGCGCTGAATGGTAAAGCGTGTAGCGCAGAATTATCCAGCGTAGGGCGCTGAACCATCCAGCGCTGAGCTCGATCAGCCGTTAGATCAAAAACTAGCCGTTTCTCTCAACGGCTAGTTTTTGATCTAACGGTTGATCGAGCTCAGCGCTGGATGGTTAGCGCCCTACGCTGGACAATTATGCGCTTATCTTAACGGCTACATCCCAAACTCATATCATTTCTTCTCTATATATAACTCAATACATGAACTCAAAATCCCCACCCCAAACTTGTGAAGTTTCATTCTCTTCTTATACTCCTAAATTTTTAATTTAAAATTCAAGCATGGTTGCATTCTCAATTGACGGAGACAATGACTTGGTGAGAAGTTTTCACAAGATTATCAACACAAATCCTCTCGACAAGTCTCAAAAAACCAACTTCTTTTGGGGACAAGTTGTTGAAGAATTTGTGAGAATCAATGGTAATGCTAATGAAAGATGCCAAAAACAACTACAAACTCTGTTATCAACCATCAAGAGATATTGCAAGCGTTTTATCATTTCATTAAGGGTATCAAATGGTAATCGTGAAGATGCTATGGCTTTATACCAAACGGAATATGGAATGTCGTTCATTCATGTCACCGCTTTGGAGATGCTTGGTTAGACTAAGTCTTATGGGGTGCTAGTCTTGGTCTTATGAAGGATATGCATGAAGAAGTATTTATGAAGTTCTAGTTAGATATGAAGACGTATTTAAGAAGTATTATGAAGTTCTAGTTAAATATGTAATGTAATTGTAATCGTGCATGAAGAAGTATTTATGAAGTTCTAGTTAAATATTACAAGAACTAATTAAATTGTCTACTTAATGAAAACGTGTTTGATTGAAATATGGAGTATGAAATTTACACTCCATTCTCATAAAATGTTACATCTTCTTGAGGGTCATATTGGTCTTCATCGGTATTAACGTCGCTTGTACCCTCATGAACTTCCGGTAAGGCATCATCCATCACTATACCCGGAACATCTCCATCTCTCAACCCATCTCCATGTCGTAGCCAAATGTGCGTAGTGAGTTCTTCGCGAAGTTCCTCCCAACGCGCCGGGTTGTACAATACTTGAGGAGGTAGCCTTACATTTCCTTGAATTGGCGGTTGAGGTTCTTGTCCCGTGATCTTCCCCCATTCCTCATTGCGATATTCCATTTCAACACACATATTGTGCATTATCAAGCACCCCCTCATAATTGCCTTCATATCCGATTTTTTATAATAACGACATGGTTTCAATATAATACCAAACTTAGCCTTTAGACCACCAAATGCACGTTCAATGTCTTTACTTTTTGCTTCTTGATATCGATTGAAAAGAGTTTCCGAATTGTTTGAGGCGGGTTTGTATGCTTGCACAAGACAACCATACATAGGATATGCTCCATCTCCTAGGTAGTACCCCGTATTGTAGTTTCTTCCATTGATTTGATAATGACAAGGAGGTGCTACACCATTAAGTACTCTATCGAACAAACCCGAAGCATGCAAGACATTACAATCATTATTCTGTCCACCCAACCCAAAATAGGAATGCCATATCCATCTATCATATGTAGCTACCGCCTGCAGAACAACCGTGGGAATTGACTTATAGCCCACGTGGGATCCTGCCTGATCCACAGGACATGCTCTCCATGCCCAATGAAAACAATCCACACTACCAAGCATCCTAGGAAACCCACGAGCTTCATTCTCTTCCAAAATCCTCTCAGTATCTTGAGCGGTAGGTTGACGCATGTATCGACCATCATAGATCCAAATAATTGCATCCATAAACTTCTTAGCATAAAAGTAGATAGTGCATGCTGCCATTTGTGTGTAATCATCTAGAGAATCTGGTGCAATTCCTTTGGAAAAATGTTTCATCACGGCAATCATTTTCATATATGGAGAATGACCAGGAATACCACAAGCATCGGTTTTTTGACGAAAATCATGGTCAAAATCACAAACTTGCTCTAAAATTTTCAGAAAAAGGGGACGAGGCAAAGCAAACCGACCTTTGAACTTTTTTTGGCCCATAAGTACACCTTAAGTTGAAGTATTGATGCATCATCTTTGCATCGGCATCTACACGGTTTCTGTGCACCACCTGACGTTCCTTTACTTCATTTGGGATGGGTTGATGTAGTCCTTGCCTCCTCCGTGACTCCAAAAGCGTAGCCCTTTGCTAGAACATTCTCGCAAAGTATCATCTTCATCATCTGGAAGACCGAACAAAATTCTTCTCAAAGCTCCTTGCATAATGTACCTAATATAACAAAATTAAGACAATCCATTAAAAAAAGAGAATGAAACCACAATCCATATGTTTTCATAAACACTCCATAAAAAAGAAACCACAATCCATATGTTTTCATAAACACTCCATAAAAAAGAAACCACAATCCATATGTTTTCATAAAATACTACAAGTACTTTCATTCACTCAAAGTAGCGACGGGTTGGTTGGGTGTATTGAGTTTCATAAACAATGTTAGGTTCGGTATCAAACAACAACGCATCGGTAAATTCATTTCCTTGGTTGATTGGTTGTTGTTGATTGTGTGATGTAGTTGCTCCATCGTCATGACTAGGATGGTAACATCCTTGAGTTGAAGGCCATTGATTAAATGAACCACCCAATGTGAGATCTTCTTGATTGATTGGTTGTGAGGAATATGCAGATGGTATTGAAGAAGAAGATCTCTGGGATGAGGAACATGAACTTGAGGCATAAATGCACCTTGACTCCCTTGGTACTACTTGATGAGCTCCATTGTAGAATTCATATTGTTGTGACATAAAACTGAAGCACTGATCCTACAAGCATAAAGTAGATAGGTTTAGTGATGTCTGCATTCAAGAAACTTAAAATGAAAATGCAAACAAATGTGAATGAACTTACCATTGTCAAACCCATCGCGAGAAAAGTTATACGGACATGGTTGCCTTGGTACTTCTACTCGCTCTTCAACACCAGCTGCATTGATGAATGGTAAAGTGAAATCTATCTCCGGCAACTGCGACAGGGGCTCATTCTGTGTGCCATAAGTATAGGTCTGTGGCATCAGGTTAGAAGGCGGATGACTAGGTAACAAATGGATAGGAACAGACTTGGCTACCCACTGCTATCTCATCGGCATTCTGTGAATGGTATGACTCGGTGATATAAGCTCCAACACTATGCGTCTTCCGCCACCTGTTATATTGATCCTCATTAACTGCCAAATAATGTTCGGCGCATACACCTACAATCTCCCTGTCTCCAACTCTATCCAACTCTGGACGATTTCCTGGGACTACAATCACACCTTCTATCTGCCTCTGGAATCGTTCAGCCAAATAACAACTAACTCTTTTGTAGTTTTTTTCTAGGTCATAAAACACAACTCTCACTCTGGATAACTGCAGAGCATATTCATAATGTTCTCCCTCAGAATTCTCACCACCTAGCCATGGTTGCCAAATACATAATGCACTGGTTCTAGTGTCAATTTGTGTTCTTGCAGTGGACACTGAGTGTTTCTTCGTATCCTTTTGGCCTCTCTTCCTTGATTTAATGTTAGTCTTCTTGAAGAGAGTAATCTTTGGGAAAAGATCATAGTGTTCTCCGGAAGGTGTCTGACAAAGCAAAGGTTGCATGTTGCGGAAGTAATAATAGTACCAATACTCAAGTACCATAACCATGCCAGATAAATCCTTCCCATTCTCTGACCATCCATCAAGAAATTTATAGGTATTACCTAAGGAAGCTAAACCCCAATCATATTCCCCAACTTTATCCAAATTATCCAGCAATAAAACCCAACGTTTATCTACTCTTCCACTAGAACCCGCAATAAGAAAATGACCAAAACACCAAAGAAAGAATGCTCTTGTCAATACATCTGCACATTCAACATTGTTGGTTTTTTCTCTACTTTTAATGTAGGTTCTCAGGATACCCAGGGATATTGTACTTTGCTTAGTGTTCTAGTTATCAAATCCTTTGAAATCTTGAAAATACAAATCATCCAAAGCAACAACTGTTAGCTCACCTAATACCGGCATAACTACTTGATTTTTCGTAGGGTCACCAATGGGAATTCCCGTTAACATATACCAATCTAAAGGAAGGAGGCCAAGCTCAAATTCTCTAAAATGGAATCTCTTGGTTTTTTTCCGCCATCTCTCAGCTATGGCTTCAACTAAACCTCTATCCGCATTGGAAAAGTTAAACTCAAAGATAGAAGAAAACCCACAATTATCACAGTATCTTTGCGCTATCGGATTATCTTTCACTACAATTTTGTATAACGTTTCAACCTCATTAAAACTGCCTCTAAAGTTTATAGTTCGACTATCACTCAAATTATTAGATACATGCCTATCTCCCTTTGCCGAAACTACTTCCAAAGCATCTAAATGTTCTTCCATATTCATACTACAATCTTCCATATTCATACTACAATCAATAACAAAAGAAAAAAAGAATCAACCACATTTTATCATTTTCATCATAATCATTCAAATTCATAATTCATACAAATTCACAATTTTATCAACCACATTTTATCATTTCATCATAATCATACGAATTATACAAATTCATAATTCATAAAAATTTAGCTTCATCAAAAATACTACAAGTATCATTTTCACTATAATCATGTAATCTCTTATACAAATTATCATTCAACTTCATCACAAATAATCAATTTTACCTTTAGGTTTTTTAATCCCCAATATCAAATTTCATTCACAAAAATTCATACAATACTAGAAATATCATCTAAATCATCTAAATAACAAATACCAATCATCTAAACATATCAATTTCATCAACAAATCATGATCATCGGAAAAAAAAAAAAAAAAAAAACCTAAAAGGTTCACAATCTTACCCAAATCAATTTCGTGGACGGATTCGCTCCAAACAAATCTCAAATGACTCCGAGGGTGTTTTTCTTCAAACCCACGGTCCGATTTGTAACGAAAATCCCTATCCTGCTTGATCTACTACATGCATTGTGGAGGTTTTTTGGGTGGAAAAAAATGAGATGAGGAAGAAGAAGAAGATCGACCTTCTGTTGGGTTTAGATCGATTTCTGCAACGCTGAACCGTCCAGCGTTCGGCGCGGAATGGTTATGCGCTTTGACTGTGTTGACTAGTAAAGCGCGGGATTGTTCCGCGAAAGGTAGTAACGCTGAATGGTTCAGCTCTCGGCGCTGTTTTGTTTCAGCGACTCGCATGCTAGACTAGCACTCCCATAAGACTTAGGTGATTTTGCTAGCTGACGTGGACTGCTAATCTAGGTGCTAGACTAGCACCCCATAAGACTTAGTCTAAGGATTCTAAAGAGATTTTTATTTGTGGGTTTTGTTTATTTGCGGTTTTGTAGTAATGTGTCGTCATAATAATTGCTTTATTTATGGTCTTTTGAAGCTCAATATAGACAAGAAACTCTATACACAGACAAAATGGAAGATTGGTGAAATAACTTTGTTGTTGTGTGTTTAGATGCAGAAGCAGAAGTTTGCACTTAGAAGATGCAAACAACAACAAGACTCGTGCTATGAGGAGATGCGTGACTAAACATCAGGTACATTTTCTTTTACTTTGCTTCACCGTCCTTAATTTACCTATTTCGGTTCCTCTTTATCCTGCAAAGCTAGAGGATAAGATGCTTTTGTAAAATGACTAAGGACTGAAGCAGTCTTACTGAATCTTTTAATTAGCATTTACCGAGAGGGAGTAGATCCCCTTTATTTGATCGATGGGTCACTACACATTTATTCTTTTCCCAGGGATGAATGATCTTTGCTTTCCAATGGTAATTCTAATCGAATATAAAGGTGATGCATTTGGGCGCTTTGAACGTTTAATGCGCAGGGTGGCATGGATTTCTGAACTTATGCTCATTTTGGGTCATACTGAATAAAATTGCAATGTGTTGAACATGATATGTAATAATTCTGTGTCACCTTGGCATGCAAGAATTTTCATACACAAAAAAAAGTCACATCACACATGATGTATTGGTATGTCTGTATCCATAGCTTATACACTTCCCTCTTATGTTCCTCAAATCTAGGTCGTGTGTTGTCGTTCATTCATCTATACGATCAGAGGATGTGGTATTAAGTTTTCTTTTATACTACATAAGCTTTAGGGAGAATGATTGCACGTATGGGTAAGTGTTACTAATGACCGGCATCATAATAGATAATAATATTGTCTTTAAAGAAGTAAACCCATTTGACCGGTAGCACATTTGTGCATCCTGAAACTCTGGCAGCATTGAATTTTCGTTGCTTAAGAGTTGAAATTTTCCCCGCCATTTTTTGCAGCTGAGAGAAATTGCTTGCTTAAATTGATCCGTTTAAACATTGGCTATGCCGTTCTTATTTTCTCACTATCACTCATTTTCTTGACTAATGACTACTATGAATTTGCTGATATTTCTGTTGTCGGTATAATGAATTCAATATATATATATATCAGTGAACCATGGTGGTAAAGTTGAAAGATAAGTTAAGAAGTGAGACTTCTAACTGAGACCATCTCAAGTCAGTGATCTTTTAAGAAGTGAAGTTTACGTATAGAAAGAGAAAGATATGTTCATAAGATAGTTTTTTGAGATGTTGATGGAGATTGAATTGAGATTTTTGACTGGGACAAGCTCAAGTTGCTGGACAGGAGGTAATTAAAGATTTGAATCATGATAGCTTGTTTAGCAAATTCCTTAAATATTTTCTTTGACTGAGGCCAGCTTATGTTTAGTTGGCAGTCCTTAACATTCTATGCTGCCACATGTTTAAGCACAAACTTGTCCTTCTACACAAGGAAAATAAAACAAAATTACAGTGTGAGGATTTTAGGTCCTTGATATAATCAAGACGGAGAGACTCAACAATGAAATTCCTTGTTCTGTAACAACCCCTGGACGCTATAGTGTCTAAAATTGTCTCTCTTACTTTGTCCGTTCTTCATTTTCAAATATGTATTTTGTGTTTTCTTATTATTCTGTTTTTTTTTTTTTTTTTTCTGCAGGTGGTATCACTTGTGTTGGTTTTTAGTTGTCTTTTTTTCTCTTCGGTCGTCACCCCACCGCGCGCGGTAATCTAGTTTACCTGTTTGCAGGTCGCAACAAAATAATTATACAACTGGGTACGACAATTGTAACCGCAACTTCCAGTGCGGAACGAATCTAAACGTTAGCTTTCCATTTTGGGGAGATTCCCGGCCTAACTACTGTGGGAGTCTCGGTTACAAGCTGGATTGTATAGATGGAGATGTAGCTGAGATGAAAATTTTATCGCAAACATTTCGTGTTTTAGCGATCGATCCAGAAAACAAAATTGCGAGAATAACTAGAAAAGAGATCATGGATGATGATGGTGATGCTTGCGCATCTAAATTTCTTAACACAACTCTTGATTTTGCCTTATTCATTCATGCTCCTAGTGTTGTGAACCTGACTCTTTACTTCGATTGTCCAAATAACTTCTCTTCGCATCCACTTCCGTTAAAGTTCAAGTGTGGAATCAACAACACCGGAAGTAGTACTCCCACCACAGCTGATGCTTATTTTGTTATTTCCAACACCTCGAGAGGTTCTACTTCTATGGCATCAACATGTGGTAGAAGTGTAGAAGTTCCTATCATGGGTTCAGCTATACCAGGCCTTACTGATAATCCCTCGTCTCTTCTTAGAGTTTTAAAGGAGGGTTTTGATGTGAGTTATGAAGCATCAGCTAGTCGAAACGATATGGAATTATGTTCGAGTTGTAGCGCTTCTGGTGGAGCATGTGGATACTATGACGACTCCACGGTTAAGAGATTGACATGTTCTTGTCCCAACGGTGGCAATGGAAACACTTGTGGTGGTGGTTCTAGTTCCGTTAAAGGTACTTATACATGCACTCTTTCTTCCTCTTCACGCCCTTACTTCCATGTGTGTCTGTGTTTGGTATGAACTATGAATAGAACATAGGATTTACTGCCGGGTTGGACCCTTGGAGGACTAACAAGTAGCAAGAAGTAGCTAATTCCAATGTCAGTTTTCTATCATTTTGCCTTTCGGTAAGAGGCGGTTGTTATAACTAGGGAAGTATGCGCGATAACTAGCCTAAGGTATATCCATTCTGGTACAAAAACATGGCGACTTCAACCTGTTTGTCAATTTGTCCCACTCGATAGAGCTGTAAGGAAGATTTTCAGTTAACACAGTAACAGATTTTTTTATTGAAAAAACAAGCTTGCTCGATGATTGTAGTCTGACTAGCCTGTGTGGGATTGGGTATTACATTGATGGAAGAACTCAAAGTTAACGTCAAAAATGTAGGGTTACAGTAGCGCCAGGTGAAAAACGTCTTCTTGATCTTCTTGTCTGATTTTCTGTTTTCAGGAATGGTGTAAATGGGTTAAGTTGGGACTGATCTTGTCCTCATTCCTTTTCTGCAGGTAAGGCGCCAAAACTAAGAAGAAAATTGATAATAGGTACAGTTTCGTGACATCCCATCCCTTTTGTTCTTCACAAATTTTTACGGACTCAACTGTTTTTTTTTTCCTTTTTTCCTTAAGCATTCTCAACTGTATTACGTTGTTACTTATAAGAGTTTAGTTATAGGGGAATGATTGGTGAACATGGTTATTCTCACCCTACCTCACAATTTCTGCACCATTTTCCTAATAGAACTCAAGTGATAATCAGTTTGAAGTTTGGTAATATGTTCTTCTTATGGTTCTCCACCATCCTACCAAAAATTAGTCAATTCTGATATCAAGCCTCACCGTCTACTAAATTGAATTTTATCCGGTTCTTTTCAAAGACTGCTTTTCAAAGTGGTAGATAGTGGTGTTATACGTATCTAATTGTGCTCATCTCTAGTAAGAACGGCCACTGTAAGAAGAACATAGTATCTAGTAAGAACAAGCACTGTAAGAAGAACATATTATCAAAAAATTAGCTTCATTGTTTGGGTTTTAAAAATAAAATCAGTGCCATAATCGTGAACTAGTGTGTGAATAAGCATGTCAATGCAGAAATAGTCCATGTTCAACCTTGTGTATATATAAATGATGGACTAGAGAGGACTGATAATATGTGAGACCCTGTATATTCTAATTTGTCTTATTATTATCTTATTATTTGGCTAATCACAGGAGGAGCTACACTTGGTGTGCTGCTAGTTTCGGTCTTATTGATCATCCTAATCTGTTGCTTCAGGAGGAAATTCTCATTGGGTAGTCGTAGTTCATTCAAGTGGTTATGCAGCAAGGAGCAAAATAAGCATCAAACACGACTTATAGATGCCTTCTTCGGAAATTATGGATCTTTAGCTCCGAAGAGACTCAAGTATGCTGAAGTCAAGAAAATGACAAGTTATTTTAAAGAGAAACTCGGTCAAGGAGGTTATGGGTCTGTGTTCAAAGGACAGCTTCATGATGGTCGTTTGGTTGCGGTGAAGGTTTTGTCTGATAGATCCAAAAGTAGCAAGAGTAATGGAGAAGAATTCTTGAATGAGGTTGCAAGCATTAGTAAGACTTCCCATGTAAATGTGGTAAAACTTATTGGGTTTTGCTACAATGGTAACAAAAGAGCTCTTATCTATGAGTTTATGCCAAACGGTTCTCTTGATAAATTCATCTACCAAAACAAACAGTTAGCCGATCCAAGTTTTACATTAGGATGGGAATCATTATTCCAGATTGCAATTGGAATTAGTCGTGGACTAGAGTATCTGCATCGCGGTTGCACCACAAGAATCCTACATTTTGATATAAAGCCTCAAAACATTCTCTTAGATAAGAACTTCCGCCCAAAGATAGCAGACTTTGGTCTGGCTAAGTTGTGTTCTGGAACAGATAGCATTATATCCATGTTGGGGACAAGAGGAACTGCTGGTTATATTGCTCCCGATGTTTATAGCTATGGGATGATGGTATTGGAAATGGTCGGGGGTAGAAAAAACATTGATGTGCAAGTGGAATTGGATCATTCTTCTCAACTCTATTTTCCACATTGGATTTATGACTGTCCCAAATTAGAAAAGGATCTTGGATTGCAGGGGCTTATGATGGAGGAAACAGAAAAATTTGCTAAGAAGTTGACTATAGTGGGTTTGTGGTGCATACAGACTAACCCTTTAAGTAGGCCTTCAATGAGTAAAGTATTGGAAATGTTGGAAGGAAGCATCGAATCCTTGAAACTTCCACCAAAACCTTTCCTTTCTTCACCACCTCCAAGATCAACTAGTTCCTCCTATCATCCGTCTAACACGAGGGAGGAGCAATCTTCCAGTATCTCAGGAGGTAATGATACCAGATTTTTTTTCTCTATAGAATCTGAAACTTTGAACAATTGGTTAACATTCTGCACCTCAACTATGAGGTTGAGATTTTATATATCCCAGGAAATCTAATAAAGACTTGGTTTCTACCAGGAGAAAACACCTTACATGGAATGGAAGCTATCCCAATTCTCTATAACGCAAAAGCAGGGAATGACACCTTATCCACCATGGAAGTGTTCCAAATTCGCAGTGATGCAAAATCAGGGAATGCAAGCTTACCTGCCGTTGAAGGGTTGCAAATTCATGGTGATGCAAAACCAGGCAATAGGCTGCGAGCATGCGGGTTTCCTAAATGTGGGAATACTTTATGCATGTTTCAGGTACTTCTCTCTGCAATCATTTCTTTCATGACGTTTCTTTGCAGTAGGGTGGCAGTCCTATTGCTAACGTAGTGCGATCTCTGGTTATTTCTTGTGCTCCAAACGATTTTTAAATTTATATTTAGTGGACTCGACATCTTGATCCTAATGAAAACAGGCCTTCGTACATTGAAGGTAAACACAACAGTGAGTTTTCAGAGTTACATTCAGCATTTTCACAATTTTTCTGGGTTTATGTTATGTAGAGTTTTCTGGTTCTGTTTTTGTGATTTAGGAGCTACAGATCCAGATTATGTAGTCACTGCTGATGATGTCGATAAGCTTATTGCTGTCGATTGCATCCCAATGAATGGTGATGGCTGCCAGGTATTTCAGAATTCTCTATAATGGTGTGAATCACATGCTACTAAAAAATTAAATAAATTTACTGACTCCCTACTGCTTGACTTTGTAGGGTGAATTGATGAGACTTTTCGCCAATAATCAGACAAAAATAACATGTGGTTAGTATATATGTCTTGATACAAAATTGTTATATTTGTGTTTTTCGTAAGTTTAGAATCTTTTTATTTGGATAGTTCGCCATTAAAGAAATTTGTACTGGAAATCTAGAATACACATTATGATGTACAAACTCTTTGGAGCGTATAGGAAAACTTAGCTACTTGAAGGTGTCCAAATCCATTATGAGTTTAAAACCAAGATATGGAACCGATATGCACCTGTTATGTGTTGCGAATCCCATGTTTTACTATCTTAGTATTTGGTTTTAGTGGAAGGTATTGATAGTATAATGCAGGTAAATAAGTGTCCAAGTTTCTCGAATTTTACTGCAGATCTAGAAATGCAAATGAAGATTAAGACTCACATATCCGAAGGTCAAGCCAGATTTAATGTCCTACGGATACTATGGGTACGTCTGGACAACCTTTCATCCTTTGCTTCCCTGTCATGCTTCATTTATATGGTTTTGATAATTGTCCTAAGTACAGTTTATCATGCCACATTTTCCACAGAAGGATACATCTAAAGTTTGGGAGCCAAGAACGTTCATTTTGAACAGCGAAAACTACCAAATTAGGAACGTAGATGATCTGATATTTCAGGAGGATTACTCAGATAACTCATATGTAAGTATTTTGCTTTTGATTGTCTTCTTACATGTGTCTAAGATCTTATTCCCAGATTTAGAGTCTTGGTGATTAACAAACATCGAAATATGAAAATTCCAAAGAACTTTGTGACGTGTTTGGTCGTCCTTGATGTTGCAGATTCAAATTCCGTATGGGCACACGGCACAGCTTCTGTTAACATGCTCAGATGGGAGTTCTCATCTTTTTAGCACAGGCAATGATGTTCGGTATGTGGGTTTTTTATATTTATGATTAATGCGTGATTTTATTTGCTGATGAATGCCAAATACAAGGAAAGTGTGATTTTTTAGCAATTGGTTCATACATAGTAGTTACTTTCACCGCATTCTTTTGCGGATTCATTCTAAAACGATGGCACACAAAATTTGCTTTTGTAGAATGCGCGATATCCTTGTATTGACAATGAGAACCTTTCAAAGCAAGGTATTGCTTTCTTTCAGCACTGCACCTTAACAAAAATGTATAGAATATGTACTAATCTAGATTTTTTTATTGGATGCAGGCATTATATGATAAGAAAAAGGAGAAAGCCTAGCTAAACTTTGGTATTTTTTCACGAGATCAGAAACTTCATAATTCTTTGTGCGGAAACTAAAAAAGTTTTCTATGTAATCTAAAACTCGAGGTTAGATTGTAAGTATGAGGTCTTGAGGCTTAAGTATATAATCCTTGCCACTTAGATTTGGTGTAGTTGTGTTTGAGACTTTCTTCTCCCCAAATATCTATTGCAGTATATATAAACTTTCCAACAATCTTCAGAAAATTCATCGTGCATCTTTCCTAGGATACAACTGTTAGACTTTATGTTGGTTTAGCAACAAATCAGGCTTAGCTTAAGTTAATCTAGGTTTAGTTCTAATCTAATCTGGATCAAGTATATGCCAGATTAATGAAAGATTAGAGTTAAATATGGGTATTAGATTAGCTTAATGTTAGCTGAGGTGTTATGTTGACTAAGCATGACTCACCTAGTAAGGTGTCATCCAACTAATGATGGACAGGTTGGATGACACACAACTATCAAGTGATGACTAAGCCCTCTTCTAACCTCTTGTATATGTATATCCAGAATTTGTGTTATGCCATTGATTAAGCAAGAGGAAATAGAAGTAGAAGCTAAGTCATTGAATCCTCAATTACTTGATGATTTATGTTTTCTTCTTCTTATACATACAGAATTATGTATCATGCTTCTAAACTGCTCTTACTGATGTTAATCATCAATCCAGAAATAACTAAGTGTTGATTGTGCTATCATTAGAGATTATGCTAGCTAATGACAGGAAGTAATGATTGTTTTCATACCTATTTCAGATGTTGTAGAGCATGTAAATACTAGGGTTAATACTTGAATTCAGCTTATGAGTTCTATATAATCATGTTTAGCTTAAAGTATATTGATTATGAAGCTGATATTCCAACAACAACAACTTAGTTTCTTAATATAACAACACTCCAAATTTCGAGCAACAACTAGCCAAAACTTGTAGCAACGACAAACATAATCAAGGATTTCAATAACGACAAACATAATCAAGGATATCAATAACATATAATTCTTAAATTTTTCTTCTTTTTTTTTATTCTTCCAGCCATTTTTTTTTTTTTGTTAAATTAAAGAATTTTGATTGATGTTGCTATAAATTACTTCAAACTTTAAAGAAAGCAAAAGAGCAACAACGTTTGAGATACCTATCTACAATCATTAGTAACTGCAAAGCTGTTATTCAAAGCTAATGATCTTATTCTCTTTGTTTATTTTCTTCTTCTCTTCTCTTGTAATCTTTGTCATTGTTTTAGTGACTTTTTGATCTTTTTAATGAAATTTGCCTTTTATGTCAAAAAAAAAAAAGAAGAAGAGAGGAATCAGAGATGGTTCAGTCTTCACAACCCTCTTTGGCGACGAAGTTCTTAAAATGTCTTCGTTTGATCTTCAGTCTTCAATCTTCGAGGGTTATTCAGTGATGTCGGATACTCAACTACTATACTCTAATCCTAGTCCAAGACTTGACTTTAGTAGACTAGAAATCAAGATATAGTTTTGGGCATCTAACATTGACAACAAGCTTGAGATAACAAAACTTGCGAGTTTGACTGAGTAGTGTGCTAACTAGAATGAAGGTATTAGTTTTTGGTGCAAGAGGGGGGATCCATTAAACCCAATACCATTGGCATTTCCAAAGGATTTTTGACTAAAAAGCATGGCCGAGATCTTATCAGAATTTCCGGAGAGCCTTTGTAGATTATTCTTAAGGGTAAAATCTCTTTTTCCTTGAGAGATAGGGTTTTAGTGAAATTCTCTTTGAGTTTGCCAAACTCTTGATTTTCACATGAAGAACAGTAACCTTTTCCAAGTTTTTCTTTAGTTGAAGATTTTTTAGTGAAGTTCTTCACTTTTACTCAAGAATTCAAGAATCGCCTCATCCGACTCATCATTTGAACTAAGATTACAGTCCACAAATGTTTCTACTGTAAAAGCTGAATTTTCTATGTAGTCTTCAAACACATGTTCATCGGGCATATATCATCAAGGGAAACAATAAAGGAAGTATCTCTTTAACAATAATCCTTACTAGGACATTCTTTTTGCACGTGTCTGAAACCACAACATTTGGTGCACCGAAGGAGATTCTCATCTTGATAAGAATTTACGTTATCTTGAAGTTGAGATCTATGGTAGAACCTTTTTCCAAAAAAAAATTCTCTTTGTTTCTTGAGGAGTTCCCTGACCTGTTGCATAATTATGGACATGGTGACGTCTAATTCATCATGATCGTAAAAACACTCATCAGCCCAAGGTGAGCCAACCTTAGGAGGAACACGACTCGGTTCAGTAATAACTTGTAAAAATAAATTTTTCTCTCTAGCGTGCGCTACTCGTGATCAAAGATGTTGAACTTTCCAACGAGGATGCTCCTGGAAAGTGTTGAAAGATCGTTTCGCTCCGTGATGACATGTTTCTTAGACTCATATCGAGCTGGCAATCTCAGAATTTTTATCGCAATATCCTTTTCATATATATATACCTCAAGCATGAGAGGCATTCACTATTTCATACAACTTGTGTTAGAGCCTTGCTCGGTTGAACCCGCCAAGCTTTGGTTGTCATATTTTAGTATCAAAATTCAAGAGTCGCTTAATTAGAACTACTAGATTCAACTTCGTTAGGTTAGACTAGGAAGTCCAGAAATGTTGAGACATACAAGTATTACTCTGAAGATATGAAGATTTTGAAGACATGTCAACATCAGCGAAGACATCGTCCTTCGACTTGAGGTTAGTAATACAAGATTTGACTTGTTCCCATTCTTACTTTCAAGTCGTTTAGATTGAAAACATAACGTACAAGTTGATCATCTTATTATCATCAAAGTGTCAAGGAAGAATATACAAGTTGTTTTATAACTCAGGTATATTGATTTACGAAGCATAATGCTTATCTTTTGAACTCCGTAATTGCGATATAGACATAATCTTTGTCACATGTTACTAGATTATGAAACGAACTTAAGATTGATTTCATGCCCAGAAAACAATGTTTGATTACATGATTTTAAGGAAGTAGACTTACGAATTTGCTTCGTAGTTGAAACAAATCAATAGGATTGGTGGACCGGTTTTCATTGAAGATCTAAAGAAATACCGATCCTTACTTATGTTTGGGAATCATAGTGGAACTGATCCTTACCTATGTCGGGAGTCAAGGTGGTACCGATCCTCACCTGTGTTGGGAGTCAAGGTAGTAGCGATCCTAACTTATACGAGAATCAAGGTAGAATCGATCCGTACCTACATTGGGAGTCATGGTAGAACTGACCCCCATATGCGCAAAACTAATTTCTCTAGTCACATACACTTTAGGGTTTGTATGATTTTGGAAATTGTGTTTAAAAGATAGGAAAATTCAAGATGTCGACATAATGAGTAATTTGAACATGTGCATAAATCTTATATTTTATTTTTCAAAGATATTCCTTGATACTCAAGGTGAGATCCCAAACCGAACTGTTTGATAATCTTTTTGTTAAGATTTTTGAATGTATATGTTTTGTTTATTCAGTAAGAAAAACATATCTCTAGAAGATATATTAGTAAACTTAATATCTTATATGCTAGCTACTATTGAGTTGTTTCCATGAAGGATTTCAGTTATCCAATTGGATATTGGTTAGAATTAGACAAAACCAAATTTAGATGCTTTGTTGCATATGTTGAGAATATTTTCGGTTATGGAAATTCCCTGGTGTCCGAACTACATTGGTCTATAAATAATGAAGTTTATTATTCTTACAAATTTATCCAGAGGCAGGCACTTCATCTTTGTAGTCACAGTTATAGTTGAATAATAGTAGTCTTCGTACACTATCTTGTAGATGAGAGTAACCTAAATAGGCGAAATCTCTTACGTATGCTAGTTTAAAGCCTTTCTTGGGATAAAAAAGCGTCTAATAATACTGTTGCTAGGAAACTAGAATTATATTATTATTTTAGTTTTAGTTTTCGATTATTGATTTGATTGACTAACAGTTGTTAACTCTTGATTGAACCTAGTTTGACTATTCTTGAGAGCATTCTCTTCTGACATAAGGTCACTCAAACTAGATCAAGAGATTTAAGATATGTCTTTAAATCTTACGTTGACTTGTGATCATCCATTGTTAACAGAATCCGTGGTGTTCGTGATCTATTATAAGTTGGAATCAAGTTTGGTTGTGCAGGTATAAAAGAAGATTAAAGATTCGAAAACAAGAATATTTCTTATTGGTTCCGTATATTTCTGATTTGCTTCATGCATAAATTTTATCAGATGGGATCTGACTAAACTGGTTTATCTTTGATAGACTTGTTGTTGCTAGTCGTATTAGATCGGAAAATTATCATTTGGGTGGTATTCTTCGATATCCGAATCTTTTTTTTTAATAAGAAAAAGATTTTGATTATTGGATAGATTAAATCAACACATCAAGTTCCCCTCTAATGAGAGATTTTAACCATATTGGGAAAACCAATGACCATGGCTCACTTAAACTAGACGATCTAGCTCTCTTTGCTAAATAGTTAGCAATTTCATTAGACACTCTCCAAGACTGAAAAACTCGATAATAGGACTCTACAATCACTTATAATAATACTATTGTTTGTCCATCTGACAGATCCAACTTCCTATTTATTGCATCCACAACATTCTGATAATCTCATTTCATGTGCAGGCTTTGAACTGCAGCACTCCTCGCCAATCGCCTCTAAATCTGCAAGTGCCTCAGCCTGCTCCTCATATCGTGCTAGCTGTACCCACACATGTCCCTGCATGCGAAAAAATTATTAGTCCAATGCCCATAGTATTGTTATCTTTGAGAAATGATGCATCAAAATTAATTTTTTGATATCCATTCTCTGATAAAGTCCAAATTATTTGAGTCCTTAAATGTCTATTCCTTCCTGCTAGGTTTTCTTGCTTAAGCATATTTGTCTCCCAGTCAGCTACTTCCTTGGTCACTATTCTAGTGAAACTTGTGACATTAACCGAAGCTCTCTAACAAAATATTGCACATCTAAGTTTCCATATGTGCCAGAGAGAAAAGCTAATTGTTTTGATAATCTTCAGATGGCTAGGACTACTAATACTATTACTAAAGAACCAGGAAGCGATCCAATCTTTAACCTGTATCCCATCATTTATAGCTGCAAAATTGGAGTCTATATCAGTTAGTAGACTCTTAGAAACAGAACAATCAGAGAATAAATGGCGGTTTCATTTGCATTCTGACGGAAGGGACAAGATCCATCAATATATGTGAAAAACCTAGCTAACTTATGCCTAACAACTAAGCAATCCTGCACACATTTCCACAGAAATTTTTTGATTCTTTGCGGCAAATCAATTTTCTAGAACTGTTTCCAAGGGAAACTAATAATTTCATTTCCATAAATCTCATCCATATAAGCAGATTTAACACCAAAAGAGCGATTGTAAGATGGTTTCCACCTTAGATTATCCTTCCCACATTGTGGGATTCTTATAGAGCACATATCTCTCACAATGTCATTATTAAAAAGACTATTTAGAAGCTCAACATTTCATTCTTTCCCCCCCTGCAATATAAGCTGATTTATAGTTCTCATATTAGTAGAAGAAAAAGTATAGTCTAAATAACCATTTCCATTAGGTACCCACTTGTCCTTCCAAATTTTAATTTTACTTCCATCTCCAGCCTCCCAACAATGGTATTTTATAATCATCTCTAGACCTCTACAAATACCTCTCCAAATCCAAGACACACTCCCTTGATTCACAACATGTAGAGGATTACTACAGGGAAAATATTTATGAGCATCATGTTCAGTCAAGAGCCTCCAAGCAATCTTAGCTAGTAAGGCAGTATTCATGTGTTCAATTTTCTTATGGTGGGTTTGGATGCAGAATTTTAAAGGTGGGATTTATGGGTCCAGGGGATTTGGTGGAATTATGTTTCCCTCGGTATGTTTGGTTTCCCAAATCCCTGGAATCACGTTTCCCATAGGAATTACTTTTCCACCAAATCCTCCATATGGAGTCCGACCCCTCCCCCCTAAGATTTGCTGGGAAACTTTTCAAGGGATTTATGGACCCACTTTTTTCAACTTTAAATGTCATATATATATACAATTTTAAGATTCTAAGATAATGTCAAACAATATATGGACTTTAAAACAAGATAATCTCATGAATCCTAGGAATTTTAACTGAGTTACCAAACACACGAGGGATTCACATGAATCCCAGAATTTGTAATCCCATGGGATTATAAATCCTCGAAATTGTGAATTATGCAAACAAACCCACCATTAATGTTTAGGCATCCTAAAGATATAGGCTTAGCTACATTATCCCATTTCCTAAAGTTCCCACCCTTAGCACTACTTTTTTTGTTCCAAAAAATCGTCTTTGAATAACATCAAGTTTATCTGTTATTTTTTTAGGCATTGGAAAAACAATAAGATAATGAGAGACTAAAGTACCTAAAGTGGATTGTATAAGAACAGTTCTTCTTGGTTGATTTAAATGTTTCCCTTTCCATGAAGCTAGTCTTCTGTCACAACTATCATTTATGTGGCTAAAAGTTTCCCTTTTATTCCTATGAATTAAGAGAGGGACTCCTCGATATTTATCTTTAAGTCCTAATCTCTTTATATTCAAAATGTTCCCAATATGCATCTTGGTTCTAGGGTCAGTTTTCAGGCTAAATGCTAATCCATATTTCTAAAAATTAATTTCCTGACTAGAGTACTTACTAAACATGCTTAACATATTTTCAAACCTGCACTAATGATCATGGAAACCTAGCTATTTCAAAATATCAAGAAGAAAATGCCACTCAATTCTGTCAAAAGCCTTTGACATGTCTAACTTAACCGCCATAAGACCAGATTTAGTTCTATTTTTCTTCATGGTTGAAAACGCGAGGGTACCAAAATACACCACCAACTTTTTGTTAGGAAATCTTTATGGACAAACTCAATACAACTCCGAGAGTTTAACTCAATTAAGGAATAATATATAGAGTTATATATCTCTCTCTCTATCTCTTGCAATTAGAACATTTACAGAATCAAATCCGTGAACCTAATTAGAAAGAGATTACTTGGACGGTACCAAAGATCAATGTCCACGAATCAACCAAGTCGTATCCAACAAACTACTATGATTGATTAACGCACAACCTGTGATATTTCAATCATAAATATAAACAATATAATACGGAGAAAGAAATAACACAAACACCAAAAGTTTTGTTAACGAGGAAACCGCAAATACAGAAAACCCCGGGACCTAGTCTAAATTGAACACCAAATTGTATTAAGCCGCTACATACACTAGCCTACTACCAATTAACTTCAGACTAAGATGTAGTTGAGCCCTAATCGAGTTTCCCACTGATTAAGGTACAGTCGCGCTCCTTATGCCTCACGAATCCCAGTAGGACTCCGCGCAATTGATTCCCTTAGCTGACGTCACACCAACTAAGAGTTGCTTCAACTCAATTGAAGACTTTTAACCAATCTGTCCCCACAGATTAATCATATATAAGATTTCTTTTTACAATCAAAAAGTTTGATCAAAGGTGATGAAAATCGATAGCAATACACAGAGTCTAGCTAACCTCAAAATCGAGACTTATGCAACCCGAAATGCGGCCTAGGTTTTTATTCACCTCACAAGTATAAAACTTGTGGAATCAACAAAAGTTTGAGACGAAGAGAACTTTGATGATTTTTATTTATCTTGATCAAGTGAGCATCTCAACAATCGATCAAGATCAAGATACTCGAGTTATCAAGAAAAGATAACTGGACCTGGCTTCACGAATCCCTATGAAGTCTTTGTATTCGCTTAACCCTAAAGGGCCAGGAAAAGGATGACTCTACTTAAAACTACGATACACCAAAGTAGATTCGGGATTCAAAGATCCCAGTTGCTTGAAGTTCCCTTTTTATAGACATTCAAAGCATAGATTGCTTTAGGTTTAAGCTAAGATATCTTTGGAACCAAGCAATTAAAATACACCATTAGATGAATCTTTGAATCTGATTTACATAAACAAGATATACAATATGGTTAGGTGAAACCGTAAACGAACCGTGTATAAAGACAATGTTCAAGGTGGTTAGCCGAAACTAGCCGATTTGAAGTTATAAGCTTAATACTTATTTTCATAAATACTTAAGGCATTAACCTTGAGTCATGATCATGTGATCAAATAAATCTAGTATTTTTAGAGAATTGATCAAATGCTAATTATCTCGTATAAATAATTTTATCGCATAGCCGTTCGTGACTTAGGTCAGTCAGAGTATGTATACCGGTTTGTAACCTATTAAGCCAAAACAAGTTCTGGAGTTCATAGAACTATTTATGTATGCATACCGGTATGGATACCTTAAGACTATGACCGGTTCCTGAGTCCACAAAACTATTTTGGTTTGTGTACCAGTTTGGATACACAACCGAGTTCCGGAACACAAAACTATTTTAGTACGTGTACCAGTATGGATACTCACCTGGTTCCATAACCACAGTTCTTTTATGGTTTGTGTACGAGTATGTGTACCGATCCGGTTCACGAGTTAAACAGATTTTCATATGATGTGCATAAGGATATGCGTACCACAAGTCTGCAAGTTGATATATAGCTACTCCACTACGTGTACGAGTACATGTAATACGGCTTCAGATTTATAACAGTTTTCCCAGTTTGTAAGACTGATAACACTGTCTTGTATCCGAATCTATAGTAGTTCTACATTTCACTCTAAATCGATTCGAAACATTCCCAAATAACGTCAATGACACATATCACTGTTCCAGGTTATTTTCGAATGATAAAACTTGAATCATGATTTTGATTTTGAACAATAAATTGTCCTTAACTGACATTCATCAAGTATGAACAAATATTCAATAAGATAAGTCATTATATATCGAGAAGTTACTTAACTTGGTAATAGTTCTCGACTCAAAATTATTTAATATTCATGATAGTCTAATTAGTTATGCGACATCGTCTTGATGATAAAAAGTGAATATAACTTGAGAAATAGGTGGTTCAGTCTTCACTTACCTTTTGTTAATGAAGTTCTCCAAAAGCTTCGGTTGATCTTCGCCTTCAAACGGTAGAACGCAATGATGATTACCGTGATCCACTGTTTCTCAACTAGATTTCTATCATATTCCGAGATTTAACTAATTGTAGACTAGAAATTAAGATATAGTTTTGACAACTAAATTTGACAACAAGATTGAGATAGAAAAACTTGTGAGTTCGACTGAGCAATGCTCTAATAACGGTATCAACCATTTCATGCGCAATCACTATGTTATCAATTATATGCCTAGAAGAAACGAAGGCAGCTTGATTTGATATGATAAATTTATCCATAACAGTTTTTAGTCTGCTAGCTAGGAGTTTAGATATAATCTTGTAACTCACATTGCTCAGACTTATAGGTTTATAATCTACATGAGTTTTAGGACAATCATTTTTTGGAATTAAAGACACAAAGTTTTGGTTTAACTGCTTAAGCAAATACCCTGAGTTAAAGAAACTCTTAACCATAGTTATTGTGTCATCCCCGACTACATCCCACATCTGCTGGTAGAAACCATGTGGGTAACCATCTGGACCTAGGGAGGTCTAAGACTACATTTGCCAAAGAGTATTCTTAATCTCCTCATCAGTATGGATACTAATAAGGAAACTATTTTCTTCTTCAGAAATACATGTAGCTAAGACCTTTTGAAAATCATTATTTGTGGGAGGGTTGGTGGTTCTACTTATCTTACTAAAGTGATCTCTAAGCTCCTTACAATCATGTTCCTATATGTCATATGCGCGCACTATTTTGCAAACACTCTGTTTGGGTTCTTATTTTCCTAAATTTGACTTTATCATGAAAAAACTTAGTATTTTTATCATCAAAAGTCAGAATGTTTTCTTTAGCCCTTTGCATATAATAGTCTTGTTTAACAGTCTACCAATGCTTTAGAGACTCCTCAAGTCTAGCAAGATAATCAAAATCACTATCAGCATTCAAATTCATTTTAACAACATTAATCCGGTGATGAATATCATTAATATGACTATGAAAGTTACCAAACATTTAAGTTTGAATCAACCAAGTCTATATGAATGTCATCCTTCCATAAAAGGAAAAGGCCATCAGATGCTCCTATGGGATTAACAAAAAGAGAATTCATAGAGTTATAGTTACAAGTGTACATATACATCTTTTTATCCATTGTTTTAGTTTCACTTAAGAAAACAATATCAGGATCATTGGACCTAATGAGTTCTCCTAGATGCTTTCTAATATACTGACTTACCAACCCCTTGTACATTCCAAGCCATCACCTTCATGTTGCAATTCTTGACATAAAAGCAAAACAAATTCCAGCTTAAAGAAACCCTTTCCAAAATAGTAAAAGACAAATTGAAAGAGTTGTTGAAAAAACACACCTAAGACATAAATATATTAACCCTAGACTAGAGCCAAAACAATCATCAAAATTCCTAAAATTACAATCAAACGACAAATACAAAACCCTAGGAAAATAATACGACTCAAATTAAAAACAGATATGGAATTGTTAAAATTAAACCACCAATTATAAGAATGGGATACTTATTTTTATTTTTTGAAAACTAACCTGATTTGCAACAATTTGTGCAAATCCAGAAGCGGTGTATCCAACAGACGCTTCACCATCTCTTTCCTCTTCCTCAACACCTTTGATGCTTATAACACAATATATATGAGAATCATTGGTATCCTTAGTATGAGAAGTTTTACCCTTTTAAGATTTGAGAAGCAACTGCGTTCGTTTTCAAAATTTGATAAAGGGATTTTCATAAGAGTTTGAGAGATGATGACCACTAAAAGAATTTTCAATCGATAATAAGTGGATAGTTTCTGGTTCATCTTGTCTGGATCGCTTATGCCTTTTTGGGTCCTATTCCACTTCTTCCACTGCATTTGGCGCAACATCGATAATCAGACCAATACCATTCCTTTTCTCTATTCCAACTATTTGGGCACTGAGGTTCTATTCAATTCCTCCCAACATATGCTTATTTTCTCCATAATGTCTATTTCATTCTTTCGTTGTCATTCTCACCACTCTATGTTCTTTCGCATACTCCTCACAACGTACAACATTATATCGGATTACAAAATATTTGGGACAGATCTTTGTTGGTTATTTCTCATAAACCCAACGCTCCTCCAATGTTGTCGTAAGTAACCAAGTACCTCTTTTTAGTGGTTGAGTAATATTAACTTCTACATTAGCTTTACGAAACTTTCCATCCTTAGGCTTAGCATCTTCAGGATCATCCTTCATCTTCTTCCCAATCTCCTTATACATTTTTTCAAGCATGTCGTCATCAAGATGGTCCAGTTTTAGACCTCAGAACTGCACACAAAAGACTTGGTGGGTAAAGTCATACTTTGAAACATCTTTTGAAGAATCGTATTCTCGAAGAACCATTTGATAGCCCATAATATTCCAAAAGCTTCTTTCAATACCTTTGTTGCATCACATTCTTTAGAAAACTTGAAAACAAATAAGTTTGTTCCCATAAATTTTATCTCCCACTTCTTAAACATTCTCCAGGACACACTGAGATCTTTCTTGATATTTTTGAGATCAATTTGATCCTTCTCAATTATTTTACCAATGATATTGTTGCTCTATTTATTTGATGTTGCATTGATGTCTTCAACAGTGTTAGGAGTTCTTCTACTTGGTACAGGAATGCTCCTACTGATTGACGCACCTTGCATTTTTATTTTATTTTTGTAATTGTAGCAAGTTATGTCTGAGAACTTGAAGCTATGACTTTTACAGTATGCTTGTGATGAACCTTCAGCCTAAGATTTATAATAAAAAGAATAATGGGTGATAGAGTTTCCGTGGTATGACCAGGCAAGTAACATGATATATTCTTAACTAACAAAACTCTTGCATATCTTCGACACTTTATTGGACTTAACCTATTTAGGATGACTTTCCTTAAATTTCTTTGACCCAACCTTGAAAAAATTACAGGAAATCTCGGTCAAGGATACAGCTTAGATTTTGGAGGAAGAATTTCAAAATTTGGAGTTAGCAAAAATTGCGCTCTTCAGGTTAAGAAATTTCCAAAATTGTCCTCTTCTTCTTGATTCAGGTCCAGATCCATGGAAGCTCGAGCTGAAGATTTGGTAAACCCGTTGTAATACTCCTTATTTTCCAAAAAGGATCATGTTTGAAAAGATGTTATGAAGGTAAAACCTATCTTACATTTTAGGATATTTCCAAAAGCACGACTGCTGCAACTTCAATGATTCTCTTCAATTTTCCCATTTTGCAAACTAAGCTTTTTGAAGATGACACGACTATATGGAGAGGTAAGAGATAGTGAATAACTGATACAAAAACAAGATTGTTTAAGCTTCCCATGGAGTGGAAATATGATGCAAATCAAACATAATTAATTAGTTCTCCATAAAACTAAAAATTACACAAATAACAAAAAATTTCAGAAAAGAAAAATAAAATAAAAAAAATAATCAAGATTTGCGGGTAATGCATAACTCATGCACTAATCCAGAAGTGTTATCGAGCCTAGTGAATCTCTTTTACTGTCTATTTTTTTATTAACTGGATGATTTTGTAAACATCAATCCAATGAAAAGTTCAGGTCAATATCGAAATCTGATAGTTTGTATACCTAGATCTCGGTAGATCTTGCCTAACAAAGGAATTTATTAGATTAAACGGAAGAGCCTTTGCGAACTCAACTATAATATCTCTGATTCACTTACTTGAGATAAAAAGAGTGGTTACCAAACAGATTAGTCCTTTACTATTTGGAAGACGATCAAAAGAAGTTGAGTGTTTTAACTTTTTACTGCGGCTGAAGAAACTTAAAGATAGTAGACTCTATCTTAGGATTCACGTGCGTTGGTCAGATTGGTTGTAGTTGCAGGGATACTGAGGAAAATAGGTAACTAGGGGTAGTTTACTTGGTCTCAACTCGAAGTTGGTAGTGTTCTTTGAATAAAGCGGCTTAATTATGATATTATTAAAAATTGATTAGGTCCTGGGGTTTTTATGCATTTGCAGTTTCCTCATTAACAAAATCTTGTTTTGTCTTTACTTTTACTTTCCTCAATTATAATTATTGTTTTAGTTATAATTAAAAGTGTTTACACTATACGTTAACTTATACTTGGGTTGATCCCTATAGTTTAAGTTTCGATTTCGAACTTGTACTATATACCAAGTGTATGCCTTGTGGCTTGATATCTTCTTGCAGTCTCTGTCTATATTAGATTAAGTAAGGCATATGACTTATAGGTTGATATCAAAAAGATTATGGTGTAGTTGGTACCCTCGTCATCTTAACTTGTGTTATAGCATTGCTCGGTGGAACCCACCAAGCGTTGGAATGTCAAGTTTGATTGTCATATTTTAGTTCCAAAACTAGAGGTTGTTTGCTTGATTTGATTACTAGAGTCAACTTAGTTAGGTTACACTAGGAACAATAGAAATGTTGAGACTCGCCTGTGTTACTCTGAAGAACCTGAAGACGTATCAACATCAACGGACACATCATCCTTCCGTTCGAGGTTAATAACGCAGACTTGACTTGTTCCGTTTTTGTCTATGTTTTTCAAGTCGTTTAGATTGAAAACTTAACATATGAAGTTTATTTATGTATCTCTAGTATTGCTGACTTGATCATTTGATTATAATCAAAGTATCGAGGAAGCATGTACTAGTTATTTTAAAGAACTTTGGTATATTGGATTACTGGTGTAGGATGTTAGTATAGAAACAAATTGAACATATAAATTTTGAAAATACCGGGGGTACCAAAATATACCAAACACTTTTTCGTAGGCAATTTGTATGGACAAACTCAACACAACTCCGAGAGTCAAAACTCAATCAAGGAAAGTGTCTAGATTTATATCTCTATCTCTCTTGTGATTAGAACGTTTATAGAATTGAATCCGTAAACCTAATTACAAAGAGAGTTCTTGGACGGTACTAAAGACCAATGTCCAAGGATCAATCAAGTCTTACCCAATAAACTAGGTCGGACGTATCTATTGTGATTGATCAACGCACAACCTGTGATATTTCAATTATAAAGATAAACAATATAATGCGGAAAAAGAAATAACACAGACACCAGAAATTTTGTTAACGAGGAAACCGCATATGCATAAAAACCCCGGGACCAAGTCCAGATTGAACACCAAACTGTATTAAGCCACCATAGACATTAGCCTACTACCAATTAACTTTGGTCTGGAATGTAGTCGAGCCATAATAGGTATCCCACCGATTAAGGTACAGTCGCACTCTTTAAGCCTCTTGAATCCCAGCAGGACTCCGCGCAATTGATTCCTGTAGATGACGTTTCACCAACTAAGAGTTGCTTCAACTCAATTGAAGACTTTAAACCAAATCTGTCTCCCACAGATTAAGCGTATATAATAAATTTCCTGATTACGATCGAAATGGATAATCAAATCAAACGTAGGATCAAGATGATGGAAATCGATAGCAATTTTAAAAAAGTGTAGCTATCATCAAAATCCGGACATATGGAACCAAAAGTCCAACCTAGATTATTATTCACCTCTCAAGTATAAAACTTACGGAATCACAAAGTTGAGACGAAGAGAACTTTGTGATTTATATCTATCTTGTTCAAGTGATAAATCAATAATCGAACATGATCAGGATACTTAAGTTGTCAAGATAAAAGATAAATGGACCTGGCTTCAGGAATCCCCATGAAGTCTTTGTAGTCGTTAAACCCTAACAGGGTTTCTGGAGAGGACTACTCTAGATACCGCTAGGACACCATAAAAATTAGTATCAGGATTCAAAGATGCCAGTTGCCAAGAGTTCCCCATATATAGACATTCAAAGCATAGGTTGCTTTAGGAGCTAAGATAGCTTTGGAACCAAGCAAACAATATTCACTGTTAGGTGAAAACTTTGAATCTCATTCACATAAACAAGATATACACTCTGGTTAGGTAAACCATAACCGAACCATGTACAAAGACTATGTCCAACATGGTTAGCCGAAACTACCCGGTTTGAATTTAAAAAGCTTAACACTCATTTTCATGAACACAAAGACATTGATCTTGAGTCACAATTGATAAACACGTAAATACTATATTTTATACCCATATTAATGTAAAGTAATACTTATGATTGAAATTAGATGTTAAATTATAACAAAACACCATGAAATAAAAATAACCAACCTTCAAATGATGCTTCTTCTACCCTTGGAACAAGGAAGATAGAAAGATTTGAGGTTCTTCTCTAATAATCTTCAAATTTCTACCCAATTCTAAGATTGGAAACTAGAAGATAATAGATGCATCTCTTACAAATTGAAATTTCTACCCAATTACAAATTGGAAATAACAAAGTGTTGGAGGCTCTTCTCTTAGGAAGGATTTAGGGTTCTTACACCACTTTCTAGACAAACCAAACTTCAAACTAGTAGAGCTAGGGTTTAATCAATAAGTAGTAAACAAAAAGGACAAAGATAAGAAATAAGAGAAAGAAGAGGATAAAAGAGTAATTGTGAAATAAAAGGGCATAAATGGTATGTTTGAAATACCATTATGCATCATCCTTCCCTCCTTAAGTGAAATTCGCCCTCGAATTGTCCATCTCTTCATCCATAGCATTGGCACCCCAATATGGAACCAACTGCTTAACATTAAAGACGTTGGGCGTACGAATTGAGCTTGGTAAGTTGAGTCGATAAGCATTATCATTTATCTTTTCTCCAATTGGAAATGGTCCAATCTTCCTTGTCTTGAGCTTGTTGTACTCACCCATGGGAAAACGTTCTTTAGTAAGAACCGCATAAACAAGATCTCCTACTTAAAACTCAACCACGAGTCGTCTTTGATCAACCTTGTTCTTGTATTTCCTTGATGAAGCTTCTAAATTCTTTCGGGTGCTTTCATGTAAAAGGTGAAGTTGAGGAACAAAGTCTTCCGCCTTAGCATTTGGCCTTTTCAAATCCGGTACTAAAGCAAGTCAAGTGGTACTCTTAGATTGAACCCAAACACCACCATGAATGGTGAATAACCACTACTCCGGTTCACGCATGGTTGCAAGCAAATTCCGCCTTGCATAAATTTTGGTCCCATGTCTTCAAACTCTCCAAAAATAAAATTAACTCCTTAGTGCTTGAACTACTTCCCTTCTTGAAAACTACTCGACCACGATTTCTTCCTTTATAATTACTCACCAAGTCTAACCTCTTGTGGTGATAGTCAAGTGCACACTTAAGAAGCAAAGGAACACCAAGTAGTTTTTCCAACTTTGAATGGTGACTTGCGTTATTATACTTGTCTTCAAAGGAAGCCCAAGTTGGATCAACATAAGTTAATTTCTCATTTTCTTTGCTAATACTTGATAAAGAGCTTGTTGTTGGGTGAATTTTTCTCTCAAAATTCATCTCTTGGATGACATTTTTGGATATGGCATAAACATAACTATTGGAATCATTAATAAGCGTGCTTACCTTTCTTCTCATGGTACAAGTGGTATGGAATGCGTCATGCCTTGTCCTTCGATCATCATCGTCAAGTTCAAGCATGGAGTATTTGTTTATAACACCCAATCTTTGTATTTGATAACCGGTGATAAACTCTTCTTCCATTTTTTCATTAGGTTCTTCATCAAATATGGGTGGCGACGTAGGATCAAAGTAAGCTTCATTACCAATCTCACCTTCCTCGAAACTTGAAAAACTATCAAATTTTGGTGGAGACATTGTATCAAATACCATGTGGGCAACATCATTACCAATCTCACCTTCCCCACAACTTGAGAAACTATCAAACTTTGGTGGAGACAATTTATCAAACATCTTGTGGGCAACTTCTTGATGCTCATACCCAGGAATTGAAGTTGAACTCTTTAGCTCCACTTCATCTCCATAGTCATTAGGAAGTTCAAATGAATCCACATAAAGACATTCCAACTTCTTAAATTTCTCTTCTACTAATTGATGCATTTCATCAAACATCTCATATCTCATTTTATTCAATAATCCCATCACTTGAACATTACTTACTTTTACTTCCCCATCCATTTTCATTCTTCTTTTTGATATCATAATAAAACACCATAAGATTGAAATACCCAATTTAAGAAAACTACCAAGAAAAGGAAACACAACCCAAAATACTTGATGATGATATTAGTATCTTAACCAAACCTTCCCCCAAAAAATCAAAACAAAGCTCTTGATACCAACTAATGTAAAGTAATACTTATGATTGAAATTAGATGTTAAATTATAACAAAACACCATGAAATAAAAATAACCAACCTTCAAATGATGCTTCTTCTACCCTTGGAACAAGGAAGATACAAAGATTTGAGGTTCTTCTCTAATAATATTCAAATGTCTACCCAATTCTAAGATTGGAAACTAGAAGATAATAGATGCATCTCTTACAAATTGAAATTTCTACCCAATTACAAATTGGAAATAACAAAGTGTTGGAGGCTCTTCTCTTAGGAAGGATTTAGGGTTCTTACACCACTTTTCTAAACAAACCAAACTTCAAACTAGTAGAGCTAGGGTTTAATCAATAAGTAGTAAACAAAAGGACAAAGATAAGAAATAAGGGAAAGAAGAGGATAAAAGAATAATTGTGAAATAAAAGGGCATAAATGGTATGTTTGAAATACCATTATGCATCACATATTTATATTAGCTAGCACTCGATATTTTGGCTAGTAACATTGTTTTGAGCTATTTGCAGTAAATATGAGCGAATCCGGTCTTCAGAACGAGAAACGGCTAAAATTGGCGTTTGCAACAAAAATAACCAAAATAACTAACGCAACGGAGAGGAGGAGTTCACTAGGCTACCTATGAAGTGTTGCGCTAGCTATGAAGTCATGACCAGCGACATGTGCAATACGTGTAAGCCACTACAATGGTCATGCCATTTGACCGACACCTGGACTGGTGGTATATGTGTACATGAAGTACACTTATCTTATCTTTCTTATCAATTTCAAGTCATCCACCTGGAGAAGATATCATCGTTCTGTGTCTTTAAGAGCTCACCTCTTACAGCAACAACAACCGAGATATTCATTTCATCCATCGCAGCAATTGGTGGTCTTAAAGAAGAATTAGATGGTTGACACACTTGTGGCAGTGGAGGGATTTTGTTCGAAGAAGTTGGTGTTCATATAATGAAGATAGATGGGTCTAATATGTTCTATCTATTGCTACCAGGAGATGAGGAGAAGGTGTTGATGCCATGAAGAATGGATTGGCAGAAAAGCAAAATTCAGGGAGTTGATAGTGGTGATGGTTGGATGAACTGAAATTTGGTTTATCTGAAGTTTTTGTGAGAGTGAATGCATGGCCGATGGTTGCAACCGGTGTTCTTAATGGAGATGTGATACTGCAACAATCATTTCGCTGATGGTTAGCCCATCTCTCCATCTTGACCAACTGATCTATTGCAGGCAGTGACTGGTGTGTATGCTGTTGGGCTCGAATTCGCGGTGACGTCTGAGTTAATCGCAGACAGTGTAGCTTGGAGATTTCTTGCGGCATTTGATCGTGATCAGACAACAAGTGTTGTAAAGGGATTGACGAGTTTATTAGCTTGCTGGTTCGTGTTGTGTGCTTTGGTCTCGATTCGGAGTAATGAACAGCTGTTGGATTCAAGGCTTTCGTGTTGTTGAGCATTGAAGTGGGGGTTCAGTGCGAAGTTGTGCAGTCAAGGAATGTATGGAGGAGGATTGCACAGCAGCGAAGAAGAAAGATGTAAGTTGGTTGAATAGTGACTGCTGATTAACCCATTTGCGAAGCTGGTGCAGCTGTGTTCTCGAGTTCATTTGGGTCCGTGATTACTTTATTTATGTCTCGGCTATCCGAGATGGGATGTAATCAAAGGCATTTGGAGACGGGGTATATCAAAACTGGGAAAGAAGAGTTTACTGCCGTGTAGAGTTTAAATGGTGATGAATCCCTGCCGGTAAAGGGAAGTGCTCAATGGTCCGTAAATAGAAGTTGGTGCTGTTTGTAGTTGGGAAGAGCTCGTGTGTGACCAGGGAGACAAAATCAGGTGTCGGGTTTGGAATAGGAAGGAGTTGGATTTGGTAATGGGTGCTGGTTATGGACTGGGCTCCGGAGAATGATTGCTGGGTCCTCATTGGAATCTCGACAGCACCCACCTATAAACAAGAGAGACAGAAAGAGAAAACGGGGGACGGACCCTGCTCCACAGCCGTTTTAGAGAATAGGGTTTCAAGTTTTGTTCTTCAATTTTATGTTTTGAGTAGTGATTGGATTCTCTTGGTTTGATTCTCCTGAATTTATTTTTATGGCTTTTGAGAAAACCATGTTTCACTAGATCTTGTTACTAGAGTTTTTATGGTTGAAGCTACTTGGGGTTTTAGGCTATTTTTAATTAAATTGAATTATGAAGCAATAGACCATTATGATGATTTGAATCGATTAATTTTTGATTATTGTTTATCGATTAATTGAAAAATTAGTTGTTGCATTACCGGTTCTAGAAACCTTGCACATAATTGATAGTCTTACAAATAGTTTTAGTCTCGTTATTTGATAGTCCATGCTTGGGTTGAATCTTTTGATGGGTTATACTTAGAAGAGACAGATACAATTTGTGAACCAATAATTTAGTTTCGTATGATTTTCTCGATAATAAAATTTGATAGTGCATGCTTGGGTTTAATCTTTTGATGTGCAATGCTTTTAGTATATGAGGGACATTTGCGATACTATTCTGCTAATAGGTGATGTCAATAGAATGAAAGATAAACACATATTCATAATTATGTTTCATTTCAGTAATTGAATAGAAGTAGTAGTGGATATCATAAAACTCTGGTTACCGACTCTCACATTTTGGTTACATCTTTTATTATTTTATTTGTCTAGTTTCGTAATCTTATTTACCAATTCTTAAACTTCTGAAAATATTGAATTTGATTAGTTAATTTTGATATTAGTTAGTAGTAGTATTTTCACACTCCTCGTGGGAACGACCTGTACTTGCCATTGTCTACTAGTTAGACACTGTGCACTTGCAGTATATTATTGTAGGTTTCTGAGCCTACCAACAATCATGTGATCAAATAAGTCTAGTATTTTATAGATAATTCATCAAATCCAAATCAGCTCATAGAAATAATTTAATCGCAATTGAATCATAATCGAAATAGTTGGTAAATGCACAAAACACAAATACTTGAGTCGTTCGTGAATCGGCTGAGTCATGGACGAGGACCGGTTTGCAAATTTATGAGAAAATCCGAGTTCCGGAGTTGACAGAACTTTTTCAGTTCACGTACCGGTTTGCAAACTTAGGTGCAAAACTGAGTTCCAGAGTTGACAAACCTTTTTTCAATTTGCAAACTCGTTTGGAAACCTTAAGACTTTACCGGTTCCGGAGTTCACATAACCTTTTCAGTTTGCGTACCGGTTTGGATGCTAAATTGGTTCCAGAACATAGAACTGTATTAGTTCGCATACCTATTTGGATACTTAAACCCGGTTCCCTTACGACAGTTCCAAAATGGTTTGCATAAGAATATGCATACCTATCCGGATCACGAAACAAACATATTTTCCGATGATGTGCATACGAATATGCGTATCACACAAATCTGTACGTAGATATAAAGCTACTCCGCTACGTGTATGAGTACATGTAATATGGCTTCAAACATATAACAGTTATCTTAGTTTCTAAGACTGATAACACTGTCTTGTATTCCGAATATAGTAGTTCTATATTTCTCTAAATAAATTCGAAACATTCCTGAATAACATCAATGACACATATCACTGTTCCAGGCTATTTTCGAATGATAAACTTGAATCATGGTTTGGTTCCAAACAATAAATTGTTATCCACCGAAATTGATCAAGTATGAACAATTGTTCATTAAGCTTAGTCATCATATTTCGAGAAATTCGTAATATAAATAATTAGTTCTCGACTCAAAATTCTTGTCTATGCATGGTAGTCTAATTCGTTACGCGACAAGTATCTCAAGGATAGAAAAATGAATATAACTTGAGAAATAGGTGGTAATTCAGTCTTCACTTACCTTTTGTTCATGAAGTTATCCATACGTTTCGGTTGATCTTCGCCTTCAAACGGTAGAACGCAAATGATGACTGGTCTGTTTATCAACAACCTCTATCCTAAATCGAGACTTAACTAATTATAAACTAGAAGTCAAGATATAGTTTTGACAACTAATTTGACAACAAGCTTGAGATAGAAACACTTGTGAGTTCGACCGAGCAATTCTCTAACAACTTTGATAGAAACCTCTCTTCTGGAAGTAAGTTTTATAAATCTCAAAATAAACTGCCTCTCAAAGAAACATCACAGCCCTTTTAAAGACTTTTAAAAACACAAGTTTTATTCTAGAAAATAAAGCTACAAATATTTAAAAATCAATGAAAATACTGAGAATATATGTACATGCCATAACCAGCAACATATTTCTTTTTTCCTAACTAAAATAGCCCAAGACAACCAAAAATAATACTAACTGACCATAAACGTTAGACAAGTCATCAATATAGGGAATGAGGTGACGCACATTGAACACATCTACAGTACGAATGTGACTTGGAATCTTCAAACGGTAAGCATTATGGTTGATATTTTTAATGATTTCCAAAGGACCTACCTTGCGAGGACCCAATTTATTATATGTCCCAGCTGAAAGGAGTTCTTTGGTACAACCCAAACAAAATCTCCAACTTCAAACTCAACGTAGGGACGATGTTTATCAAAAGCTGCTTTATATTTCGTCGAAAAACCCACCAAGTTCTGAGCAGTAGCATCATGAATTTCTTGGAGATCCTGAATTAAAGTTTTTTCCATAGTATGTACGCGCTGCAAGTCAGGAACAAGTGCAAGATCAAGGGAAGAGCGAGGGTTAAACCCACATACAACCTGGAAAGGACTAAAACTGGTGCTCTTATGAGTAGCCCTGTTGAAAGCAAACTCCGCTTGAAACAAATGTTGATCCCACTATTTAGTATGCGAAACCACCAAGATACGAAGTAAGTTACCAAGAGAACGGTTTACTACCTTTGTCTGCCCATCCGTTTGGGGATACTAAGCGTTGCTGAACTTCAAATCTGTATGCAATAGTTTCCACAAACATCTCCAAAAATAACTCAGAAATCTAGGATCACGGTACGACACAATATATTCTGGAAGACCACGAAGGCGATAAACATTTCTGAAAAATAAAAGAGCCATATTTACTGCATTTGTAGTCTTTTTGCAATCTACAAAATGAGCCATCTTTGAGAATCTGTCAACAATTACAAAAACAGAATTCGTTCCTTGTTGAGTATGAGGCAAGCCCACAACAAAATCCATGCTAATATCGGTCCACGACTTTGATGGAATGGGTAAGGGCATGTATAAACCGGCATTAGTAGATGACCCCTTGGAGACTTGGCAAATGTGACAACGATCTACATAATGTTGCACTTCTTTGAACATCCTTGGCAAAAAATAGGAAGCCGAAATCAGCTGAAAGGTTTTGTCGTGACCGAAATGGTCTAACCATATAGTTCTTGAATGATTTTAAGATGCCAATTACAGTCAGGTATGCACGATTGACAACCCTTGAAAACGAAACCATCAAGAAGAATGAACTTGGAATGTTTGCCCCATTCGATAGTGTTCAAAACAGAAGAAAAATATGGATTATCCCGGTATAATTCAATGAAAGAATCAAACCCAGTACATGACAATGAAGAGAGGTCAACAAACTCGGACGACGACTTAAACCATTAGCCACACGGTTTTGAATGCCATCCTCATGTTTAAGCACAAAAGAAAAATCGTGCATATATATTTTAGAGCATCATGACATGTACACAAAACAAACTCTGAATGGATCAAATATTGTCTCCAGTGCTTGAGTGTTTAGATGATAACATAAAATTCCAACTTATAAGTGATATAGTTACGTTTAGCCCGATTCAATTTCTCACTTATAAACGCAACTGGTTTTCCCGTTTGACTTAACACAACACCAATATCCACCTTGGAAGCATCAGTATGAACCTCAAATGGTAATGAAAAAATGGGTAAGGCTAAGATAGGGGTAGAGCACAATTTTTCCTTAAGAAATTCGAAGCTTGCAGTAACGGAGTCTGTCCAAGAAAACTTACCATTCTTCATACAATCGGTGATTGCAGCCGAGATAGTACTAAAATAGGGAATAAATTTTCTATAAAAGAGGCAAACCCGTGAAAACTTCTGGCTTCATGTACTGTTTGAGGACACGACCAAGTACGAGCAACATCAACTTTAGAATCATCTACTGAAATTCCATCCTTGGAGATGACATATCCGAGAAACAACATAGAAATGTTGTTGCCGTAATATTAATAAGACTTCTCGATGTTAGAGCATTGCTCGGTCGAACTCACAAGTGTTGCTACCTCAAGCTTGTTGTCAAATTTAGTTGTCAAAACTATATCTTGATTTCTAGTCTACAATTAGTTAAGTCTCGGTCTAGGATAGAGGTAGTTGAGAAACGAACCAATCATCATTTGTGTTCTACCATTTGAAGGCGTAGATCACCGAAGCGTTTGGAGAACTTCATCAACAAAAGGTAAGTGAAGACTGAACCAATTATTTCTCAAGTTATATTCACTTTTCTATCCTTGAGACATTTGTAATTAGACTAGCTTGCATAGGCAAGAATTTCGAGTCGAGAACTAATTATTTAGTTTACGAATTTCTCAAAATATAATGACTAAGCTTAATGAACAATTGTTCATACTTGATCAATTTTGGTGGAGAACAATTTATTGTTCGGAACCAAATCATGATCGAAGTTTATCATTCGAAAATAGCCTAGAACAGTGATATGTGTCATTGATGTTATTCAGGAATGTTTCGAATTGATTTAGATAAATATAAAACTACTATATTCGGAATACAAGACAGTGTTATCAGTATTAGAAACTAAGATAACTGTTATACGTCTGAAGCCATATTACATGTACTCATACATGTAGCAGAGTATCTATATATCGACTCACGGATTTATGTGATACACATATTCGTATGCACATCATGGTAAAATCTGTTTGTTTCGTGATCCGGATAGGTATGCATATTCTTATGCAAACCATTTTGGAACTGTCGTAAGGGAACCGGGTTTAAGTATCCAAATCGGTATGCGAACTAATACAATTTTATGTTCTAAAACCAGTTTAGTATCCAAATCGTTACGCAAACTGAAAAGGTTATGTGAACTTCGGAACCGGTAAAGTGTTAAGGTTTCCAAACGAGTTTGCAAACTGAAAAAGTTCTGTCAACCCTGGTACTCAGTTTTGCACCTAATTTTGCAAACCAGTAGGTGAACTGAAAAATTTATGTCAACTCCGGAACTCGGATTTGCTCATACGTTTGCAAACTGGTTCGTGTACCATGACTCAGTCGATTTACGAACGACTCAAGTATTTTTTGCTTTGTGCATTTACCAACTATGTCGATTATAATTCAATTGCGATTAAATTATTTCTATGGGATGATTTGGATTTGATCAATTCTCTATAAAATACTAGACTTATTTGATCACATGATTGTGACTCAAGATCAATGTCTTTGTGTTCATGAAAATGAGTGTTAAGCTTTTAAGTTCAAACCGGGTAGTCTCGGCTAACCATGTTAGACATAGTCTTTGTATACGGTTCGATGACGTTTTATCTAACCAGAGTGTATATCTTGTTTATGTGAATGGGATTCAAAGTTTTCATCTAACGGTGAATATTTTTTGCTTGGTTCCAAAGCTATCTTAGCTTAAACCTAAAGCAACCTATGCTTTAAATGTCTATATAAGGGGTTCTCTTGGCAACTGGAATCTTTGAATCCCGACACTACTTTTTGGTGTGTCCTAATTGTATCTAGATTCGTCCTCTGCAGAAACCCTTTTAAGGTTCAACGACTATTAAAAACTTTATTGGGATTCGTGAAGCCAAGTCTAGTTATCTTTTATCTTGATAACTTGAGTATCCTGATCTTGTTGGATTGTTGATTTATTACTTGAACAAGATAGATAGAAATCACAAAGTTCTTTTTGTCTCAACTTTGTGATTCCGCAAGTTTTATACTTGTGAGGTCAATAATAACTATGCTGCACTTCGGGTTGCATAAGTTTGGATTTTGAGGATAGCTAGACTTCTGTCAAATTGCTATCGATTTCCATCACCTTAATCCTACGTTTGATCTGATCATCCGTTTCGATCGTTAATCAGGAAATCAATTATATAGGCTTAATCTGTGGGAGGCAGATTTGGTTTAATGTATTCAATTAAGTTGAAGCAACTCTTAGTTGGCGTGACATCATATTAGGGAATCAATTATGCGGAGTCCTGTCGGGATTCAAGAGGCGTAAGGAGCGCGATTGTACCTGAATCGGTGTGAGACTGAGTTCGGGCTCAACTACATTCCATAACGAAGTTAATTGGTAGTAAGCTAGTGTCTGTAGCAGCTTAATACAATTTGGTGTTCAATCTGGACTAGGTCCCAGGATTTTTCAGCATTTGCGGTTTCCTCGTTAACAAAATTTCTGGTGTCTGTGTTATTTTTTTTCCGCATTATATTGTTTATCTTCATAATTGAAATATCACAAGTTGTACGTTGATCAATCATAGTAGATACGTCCGACCTAATTTGTTGGATACGACTTGATCGATCCTTGGACATTGGTCTTTGGTCCCGTTCAAGAACTTTTTTGTAATTAGGTTCACGGATTCAATTATGTAAACATTCTAATCACAAGAGAGATAGAGATATAACTCTAGACACTTTCCTTGATTGAGTTTTTATTCTTGGAGTTGTGTTGAGTTTGTATATATAGATTGCCTATGAAAAAGTTGGTGGTGTACTTTGGTACCCCCAGTATTTTCAATCGAAGATGAGATAAATGAGAATCCAAGTCAGTATTATAAACCAGAATGTCATCGAGATAAACGGCAACAAACTTACCCAAAAGTGGGTTCAATACTTCGTTCATTACCCGCATAAAAGTAGTAGAATCTTTGGAGAGATCGAACGGCATTACCAACCATTCATAAAGTCCTTCTCTAGTCTTAAAAGTTGTTTTCCAATCATCACTTGGACGAATACGAATTTGATGGTATCCACTTCTCAAATCCAGTTTTCTAAACACAATGACACCATACAACTGGTCCAATAAATCATCCAAACAAGGAATATGAAAGCGATATTTTACCGTAACATTATTAATATCACGACTATCCACACACATGCGCCAAGTACCAATGACTAACGCCGGAATAACACATGGACTTAGACTTCCCCTTGTAAGACCCTTGTCCAATACTTCCCCAACTTGATGTTGAAGTTCAGATTCTCTTTAGGACTCATATGATAGTGCGACGATTAGGAAGAATTGATCCTGGTACAAAATCCATTCGATATTGGATAGCTCGAGAAGGAGGTAACCCGTTTGGAAGGTCTCCGGGAAAAATATCTGCAAAATCTGATAATAAACCTTGGACACATGGAGGAACCACCACATCAGTTGAATCTTCTCAAGAAAGACCAGATAATAAAAACCCCATTGAAAATATGAGGGTACCCAAATATACCTCAATCTAAAACTTTTCCACCTATAAGTCCTTTCTCCGAAAGTGATTGTCTATGGACTGAGTCGAGACAATACAACTAATCGGTTCACACTTCGTGTGATCGTCTATGGATACGAGATCGAGACAATACAACAACGAAGTATGTTTACTTGATAAGAGGTTTGGAATTAACCAAACACAATAGGATTACTATCAAGTAAATAGGAATTAACGTTTTTGTAATTTACTTTAAATTATAATAACAACAATTATAATTGCGGAAAATAAAAGTAAATGACACAGCAAGATTTTGTTAACGAGGAAACCGCAAATGCAGAAAAACCCCGGGACCTTGTCCAGAATTGAATACTCTCAGGATTAAGCCGCTATAAAAAATCAAACCAACTTCGTATAGTTGAGACCAAGCAACTAAACCTATAGTTCACCTAGTTCCGCCTGTATTCCCACGCCTCCAACTTGTAATAAGTCACGTACTTGGAACAATTCCTTTGGTTCACATTCCAAACAGTAAAGGAACAACAAATCTGTTTGGTATCAACTCTTTTCAACCAAGTGATGTGAGTTCGACAAAAGGCTCTTCCGTTTATCACAATAAACTCCTTTGTCAGGTCCTTAGATCATGTATTATAAACAACTACCAAAGTAATTGTTAATATTTTGCAATCAATACTTTTAATCACAAAGAAACGTATTGATGCCGATCTACACAACTAATCAATCCAATCTACCACAAGGATAAACCGATTATAGTTGGATCCTATTTAACCGAAACAAGTATTGTGCACACCAAAGATTATTAACCCAAATCAGAAATCTTCAAAGTCTTCTTTGTCTTCAAATCTTCTTAGATCTTCAATAAACACCTGCACACAATCAACTTGAATCTCTTGTGATCAATCACGCACAAAACGGAGTCTGTTAACAATGGATTATCACAAGATGTCTTTAGATCTACAAACAGTCTAAAGATCCCCGTCGAAACTTCTATCTAGTTTGAGTGAATATTATATCAGAAGAGAAGATTCTCAAGCATAAACAAACTAGGTGCAATCAAAGTTCAACAACCGTTAGTCAATCAAATCAATCGAAAACTAATAATAAACCGCAATTATCTAGTTTCCCACCAACGGTACTAATAGAGCTTCTCAATCCCAAAGAAGTCTTTAAACCGAGCGGCCGTAAAATATTTCGTCTAATTAGGTTACTTTCCTCTCCGAATAGGCGGCTCCACCAGTAACAACACAACTAGGTAGTTTTGCTGGCTCTGAGGATTAGTTTGCTAGAAATGCAAACTTTGATATTTATAGACAAGGAAGTTTGGACACCAAGGAATTTCCAAAACCGAAAATATTCTCAAGATATGCAATATATTACAGATTCGGTTTCCATAATTCCTGGAAATGCTTTGTCCAAACATTGACCGAAAATCTCTTAGAAAATCTCCAATTAGTAAATGCACATTACTAATTTTCATTTTCCAAAAATAAAATTAAAAACCTTAATCAAAAGATTCTCAACTTATTTTTCGATCCGGGATTTTTTCCTTTAGCTATTAAGGAATATCTTTGAACAATTAAAGATAAGCGTTACTGCACATGTTCAAAGAATGTCGACATCATTACTTTGTAAGTTCTCATTCATACTTACAATCTTGAAACCGATTTGCCACACTTCCAAACAGGTTTAGAATTGGTTCATATGACTTTCAAGAACTATGTGATTGATCAAGAACACTCAATCACTAATCATGGGTTTCACGGTTCTACCAAAACAAGTTTCGGTTCTACCTCCATGTGAGTACTGGATTAGTCACACTATCTTTCCAAAAATTCGGTTGACTAGAAACTAGGATCGGTTCCCCACATATATATGGTATCGAACTTGTATTTGTTGCACATGTCCATAGGATCGGTTCCCAATGTCTAAAAACATGTTGCACATGTTCATAGGATCGGTTCCCAATATCTAGAAACTTGCTGCACCTCATACAAGGATCGATTCCTCTCTTGTGATAGGTTGCACCTCTTCATAGGATCGGTTCCCCTTTGCCAAGAGTTGGTCATACCAATAACACTAAATCGATCATACCATCTCAGGTGATTACTTAAGATCGGTTTCACTAATAAAAGTTATACCAATACAAAAGTTAGGTCTTTGTGAATAGTTTTACCAAGAACATAAACAAGTCATGAACGGTTATACTAATCACACATATTGGTAGTTCAAAAGATATGCAATGAATAACAATACCAATAAGCCTGGCGATTTCCCTTTCGATTCACAAAACAAGTTTATGAATTTACTTCCTTTAAACGAATGTAAAACATTGTTTCCTACGATGAAATCTTCACCTCATACCCATACATAATCACAATAGCATTCATACGATATGTCGATGTCTTATATACAAAGTTTAATGGTTAAGCAATAAACCTCGTATTGTATTCCTTAAAACTACGTCTAACTAGAGTATAATCATTCATGCTTCGCAGTTATGTTATCAATATGCACGACCAAGGTAGTTAATATCGCGTATCGGTCTCGTATCAGCCTGGTCCGATACACCTATACAAAAGATATTGCCAGTTTTTATCTGTGATACATCATTAACATTATAATTTCAAATATTTATAAGACCTTAGAGAAAATAATAAGAATCATATACATATCGCAAATTTCTAAAACATAAGGTGGCAAAATCTTACGCATTGTGACTTTTGTCCAATTTTGCTGGTAAAATCTTTTTTATTATCCTTGCTTTATAATTGAAACAATCACAATACAACTACGTAGTCAATAACAACCGCTCAAATTCTCCATTATCTGCCGTCCACAGCAAAACCAAAATCCATTCAAGTTACTCCTCGAGTATATATGGTGTCCATCTTATATCCTACGTATAGTCATTGATTTTATATCTTAAATATATTAGGGTTTTTTACATTCTCTAATTAACGTTATACTTGTCTGTAAAGACTAGATGCATGTTGCTCGAAAAACTTATTCACTTTATTTGGTGGTGATTTTGATAATTGATTATACTTGATAGTGCCTAGTTTTCCCTTTATAGAATTCATCTTTACCACAAATGATTATGGAATACCTAACTTTCCTTTCATAGGTTTCATCTTAACCAAAGATGATATTGGAACCGATATTATAGGTGCATAGGTAAAACCGATATATCGGCCTGTACCGGCCTGTACGAACGTTTTTATCGTTCCATCTTTGTATCGCCGATATTTTCGATATCGTATAGGTATTTTCCGATACCTGATAAAAACTTGTAATATCGGCCTGTACAACCGATATTAACTACCTTGTGCACGACTTGAAAGATATGTTAGGTAATGAAACAGTTCAAGTCAAATATCACTAACCTCAAGTGGAAGGATGATGTTATCGTTGTAGCTCCTTACTTCTTCACTTCTTCAAGTCTTCGTAATACTTGTAATGTCTCATATTCTAATACTTTCAAGCTAACCTATACGAAGTTGACTCTAGTACATAATCAAGCGACTATTTAAATGAGTTTTGATTCGCTAAAATATGACAATCAAACTTGACATACCAACGCTTGGTGGGTTCAGCCGAGATATGCTCTAACAATCTCCCACTTTGTCAATTTTAGTGACAAAACTCTTACATCATATGGATAAACAAATTACAAGAATTCATTACACATACGCTTGATTCCCGAATTCAACAACACAATAACCTGTATACATTCAATCCATAAATGTCATTGTTGAAATTATAATAACAAAACTAATACTCCCCCTAAAGGTAAGATAGGTAGATTTTATCAATCCGCACGTCTTTGTTATTCCTTTGTAGTCCATATAACTACAAATATCATATGATATGCTACTCCCCCTTAGTCTATGCTTTACTCTTTCGTTAGATAAACGTTTAAGCACAAATGTCCTTTCCTTAGTGATACCAATCAATATAAATCAATACCAGTATCACTTGTTTACTCCATATATTTCTCCCCCTTTTTGTCACAAAATGACAAAGGTACGAACAAATAAAGGACAAACCGAAAGGATCTTACAAATCTCACAAGAATTGCAACCAATAGAGTTAAGCACGAAGGTTCCACACACCATTTTTGATAACCAATATCAAAACCGAAACTACAAAGTAATTTTTTTTTGATATGTTACCAAGGAAACAATTGCCCGAAGAAATTTTTCCTAATAGTTTAGCGAACCAACAATCGACTAAGCACCTTAGTTCCTTTGCTAAACCGATTGTACAAATACAATCACTTGTTCGATAAGACCAAAATAAAGATAACTTTATTTTTCTCATCAGGTTCTAATTATCCATATAAATTAGACCTTTTACTTTTAAACAAGACAAGACAAGTACTAGGTTAGTTAACTAGTATTTCTTGTTAAGGCATTCGATTAGTCTTGAATAACCGAAACCTCCACTTTGATAAGTCTAACTAAGATCAGAATTAACTTAGTTTCTCTTATCCGGAATCGAATTGGACTAAGCAATTCATCCCGAAAACCTTTTCTTTCGTTAAGCCATAAACGATTCATACAAACCAAATAAATCAACTTGCATAATTATTCACCTCAACCGGAAGCAATTGAAACAACATAGACATTAAAGCACCGCAATTGCACCGAAATTTTGTAAACCTAAACGATTGATACCAAACAATAAAGCAAGATAACAATAGTTTTTCTTAACCAGAAACAATTGAATCACACACACATCCATACATAAATAATGGAATAAAACATCAATTGTACCGAAATTTTGTTAAGCAAAAGCAATAAATATAGGCAATAAACTCATGCTTTTCTTAAACAGGAAAACGATTAACTAACAAAGTCGTTACCTCAAATTTCGCATCCTCTTCTCCAATATGTTTGCATCTTCTTCTAGGGAGAATTGATATTGAAATATCATTATGTTGTCATTCTTATGCAAAACAAAAGAATAACAACAACCAACCTTTACCAGAGAAAGGTTGAAATCCGGTTTTTAACTATTGCAAGCAAAAGTTGAAAACCCCGAAACACATATGCTTTTATGCTAAACCAAACGATTCAACATATTGTGACTTTTTCACATATTGTTTCAATCAGAACCCCTCATGATCCTTTGATAAAGCCTACCAACATGGGCTAGAACTTAATCCTGCTAAACCAACAAGTCACCCAAACCATAAGGGTTAACAACATATGAGATCGAATATTAAGGTCAGAAAACCGAAATCAACCATCCCATAAACATTCATAGCAATAAGATAAAGCATTCAATCACATGCTATGTAAATCAAAAACTATCACAAGAAAAATTATAAATCAAATAATTTTATTCATAATAAGATAGTTTTATTCATAATATACCTAATACAATTATTGAAAACAATCAAAAACTGATGTCTATTTTCTGGATTAAGTATTACAGCATATAATTTAGTTCCTCAAAACCTTGGATATAGTCAATCATACTATCAGAAAGAATCCACTTGGTTTTGATTGGATCTTGTAGGTTGTAAGCCAACAAACATGACTCATCTTGTGATCCAACTGAACTATCAGAATCATAATCAGACATGATATTTGATATGTTTTCTTCTTCCTATTTGTATTGATTCCTTGACAATCTTTAACCTTTTGAGCTTCCTCCTTATTAGCCTTTGTGATACTGCGAGTTATTGGAGGCATGCTCGGTTATATAAATAAGGATTGATCAGGGTTTCAATAATACAGGCAAGAGATAGTTTCCCTTTAAGAAGAGACAACTCTCGGACCGAAAATATCAGGAAATCCGAATATATTACAGAAATATATTCCGTTTCCTTTGTCCGAACTTCTCATGCTGGGAGGTTTATTAAAATTCGAAAATTCTAAATAAAACCTATTTTTGGAAGATCATGATAAACATGAACACTTTTTAGACATACATGGATTCACAGTAGTCCATAAAATGTCACAGATTTTTCTGATAAGAAATTACACATAAAACAAATGTGCTCTCATTTTATTGGTGATAATGTGGAGAAACTGTACTGATGTGAGAATTTTCAGAGATACATAAATCTCTCTTAATTCTTTCGATGAGATTTTCATAAGATTTTCTCATTTTAAGGACTTCCTTATGATCCATATCAGTGTGATTATCTGAAACAATTATCGGAAATTCTTGATTGTTTCTTTTGGCAGAGATTCTCTCTTTCCATTTCTTCTGGAGTCGTTCTTCATCAAAATAAGAATTGTTTCGATATGGGTGAGGATGAACCTTTTTCCAAAAGCGATTATAAACTCTTTCCTCTGATTTTTTTGAGTTGATCTGATCGTGTAGTGGTATAATCTGTGTTTCTACTGAGGAATGGTCTTTCAGTTTTTTAAGACAAGAAACTTCTTTCAATATTTTTACCACCGTATGTTTAAGAAGTATAAGTTTCCTGTCAAGCGACTGAAATTTGTATTCCTTAAGAGCACTTACACGGAATCGGTTCAAAGTTTCCTTTGCACAAGATTTCGTTTAATCACCAATAGATCTAGAAGTTGGTTTCGTATCCTCTTTTGACTCGATGTAGTTTGGAAAACTACCATCATCTTGATCTGTTTCAGATGTGACTAAATCGGTTTTATCACAATCTGTAAAAGTGGAACAAGGACTTTTAGTTTCCTCAACATCAGAAGAAATCACAACAACATCATTACTCAGAGTCATAGGACGTGCCTCTTTTTCTCGAGTAAGAGATTTACCAAGAGCTTCTAATTTGGCAGTGAGATCCATATTCTCTTTGGCCAGACAATTTAGTTGAATGTCTTTATCTCTAATCTCCTGTTTAAGAAGATTTGACTATGTCTTTAATATCATCACCTTAGAAGACAGAGATTTTATAGGCTTTAGGAGTTTTACCAACTCTTTATCAGCATCCTCTTTCCCATCAGAGAAAGACATAGATGTTTATGCAACTCCTGGATCATGAGTTAATGAAGTGGTAACATATTCAACTTTTGAGTATTCATACTCTTGCATAACGTTAACTAAATCAGACATGGATTCAATTTCTTATAGGTTGGATCGCACCAAACACGGATTGTTAGATATTTTCGTGTTTGCCTGCTCTGATACCAATTGAAAAGACGAGGGTACCCAAATATACCTCAATCTAAAACTTTTCCACCTATAAGTCCTTTCTCCGAAAGTGATTGTCTATGGACTGAGTCGAGACAATACAACTAATCGGTTCACACTTCGTGTGATCGTCTATGGATACGAGATCGAGACAATACAACAACGAAGTATGTTTACTTGATAAGAGGTTCGGAATTAACCAAACACAATAGGATTACTATCAAGTAAATAGGAATTAACGTTTTTGTAATTTACTTTAAATTATAATAACAACAATTATAATTGCGGAAAATAAAAGTAAATGACACAACAAAGATTTTGTTAACGAGGAAACCGCAAATGCAGAAAAACCTCGGGACCTTGTCCAGAATTGAATACTCTCAGGATTAAGCCGCTATACAAAATCAAACCAACTTCGTATAGTTGAGACCAAGCAACTAAACCTATAGTTCACCTAGTTCCGCCTATATTCCCACGCCTCCAACTTGTAATAAGTCACGTACTTGGAACAATTCCTTTGGTTCGCATTCCAAACAGTAAAGGAACAACAAATCTGTTTGGTATCAACTCTTTTCAACCAAGTGATGTGAGTTCGACAAAAGGCTCTTCCGTTTATCACAATAAACTCCTTTGTCAGGTCCTTAGATCTATCTTATAAACAACTACCAAAGTAATTGTTAATATTTTGCAATCAATACTTTTAATCACAAAGAAACGTATTGATGCCGATCTACACAACTAATCAATCCAATCTACCACAAGGATAAATCGATTATAGTTGGATCCTATTTAATCGAAACAAGTATTGTGCACACCAAAGATTATTAACCCAAATCAGAAATCTTCAAAGTCTTCTTTGTCTTCAAATCTTCTTAGATCTTCAATAAACACCTGCACACAATCAACTTGAATCTCTTGTGATCAATCATGCATAGAACGGAGTCTGTTAACAATGGATTATCACAAGACGTCTTTAGATCTACAAACAGTCTAAAGATCCCCGTCGAAACTTCTATCTAGTTTGAGTGAATATTATATCAGAAGAGAAGATTCTCAAGCATAAACAAACTAGGTGCAATCAAAGTTCAACAACCGTTAGTCAATCAAATCAATCGAAAACTAATAATAAACCGCAATTATCTAGTTTCCCACCAATGGTACTAATAGAGCTTCGCAATCTCAAAGAAGTCTTTAAACCGAGCGGCCGTAAGATATTTCGCCTAATTAGGTTACTTTCCTCTCCGAATAGGCGGCTCCACCAGTAACAACACAACTAGGTAGTTTTGCTGGCTCTGAGGATTAGTTTGCTAGAAATGCAAACTTTGATATTTATAGACAAGGAAGTTTGGACACCAAGGAATTTCCAAAACCGAAAATATTCTCAAGATATGCAATATATTCCAGATTCGGTTTCCATAATTCCTGGAAATGCTTTGTCCAAACATTGACCGAAAATCTCTTAGAAAATTTCCAATTAGTAAATGCACATTACTAATTTTCATTTTCCAAAAATAAAATTAAAAACCTTAATCAAAAGATTCTCAACTTATTTTTCGATCCGGGATTTTTTCCTTTAGCTATTAAGGAATATCTTTGAACAATTAAAGATAAGCGTTACTGCACATGTTCAAAGAATGTCGACATCATTACTTTGTAAGTTCTCTTTCATACTTACAATCTTGAAACCTATTTGCCACACTTCCAAACAGGTTTAGAATTGGTTCATATGACTTTCAAGAACTATGTGATTGATCAAGAACACTCAATCACCAATCATGGGTTTCACGGTTCTACCAAAACAAGTTTCGGTTCTACCTCCATGTGAGTACTGGATTAGTCACACTAGCTTTCCAAAAATTCGGTTGACTAGAAACTAGGATCGGTTCCCCACATATATTGGGTATCGAACTTGTATTTGTTGCACATGTCCATAGGATCGGTTCCCAATGTCTAAAAACGTGTTGCACATGTTTATAGGGTCTGTTCCCAATATCTAAAAACTTGCTGCACCTCATACAAGGATCGATTCCCCTCTTGTGATAGGTTGCACCTCTTCATAGGATTGGTTCCCCTTTGCATAGAGTTGGTCATATCAATAACACTAAATCGATCATAACATCTCAGGTGATTACTTAAGATCGGTTTCACTAATAAAAGTTATACCAATACAAAAGTCAGGTCTTTGTGAATAGTTTTACCAAGAACATAAACAAGTCATGAGAGGTTATACTAATCACACATATTGGTAGTTCAAAAGATATGCAATGAATAACAATACCAATAAGCCGGGCGATTTCCCTTTCGATTCACAAAACAAGTTTATGAATTTACTTCCTTTAAACGAATGTAAAACATTATTTCCTACGATGAAATCTTCACCTCATACCCATACATAATCACAATAGCATTCATACGATTATGCCGATGTCTTATATACAAAGTTTAATGGTTAAGCAATAACCTCGTATTGTATTCCTTAATACTACGTCTAACTAGAGTATAATCATTCAGGCTTCGCACTTATGTTTTCAATATGCACGACTTGAAAGATACATTGGGGAATGAAAAAGTTCAAGTCAAATATCACTAACCTCAAGTGGAAGGATGATGTTGTCTTTGTAGCTCCTTACTTCTTCACTTCTTCAAGTCTTCGTAATACTTCTAATGTCTCATATTCTAATACTTTCAAGATAACCTATACGAAGTTGACTCTGGTACATAATCAAGCGACTCTTTAAATGATTTTTGATTCACTAAAATATGACAACCAAACTTGACATACCAACGCTTGGTGGGTTCAACCGAGCTATGCTCTAACAACCATACCAACATCTAACATTTCAGTCTCAAAATTACGCCAAGAAATTAAATTTGAAGCGAAATTAGATATAGTTTTTGGAACCAATTCTTTTGTAGGGACTAGAGTAATGCGTGTTGAATTTAAATTGAATGAATAAGTATTCTTTTTACCATCGTGATTCATATTTGTATCATATTTCCATGGTCGGATTAATAACAGATGACAAGCATCCATTACCAAGACATCACACCAAACACTATCTTCATACAAAGATACATTGGAAAACTTTACAAGACATTGTTTGGATATAGTTACCTTTGATTTTTTACTCAGCAAATGGAGGGAATAAGGGTGAGGATGCTTTTCAGATCGGAAGATCTAATTTACGAACCGCTTCTCCTGACATGACATTTTCATAACTACTGAAAAAGCGGGGGTACAACAACCACACCTAATATTTCGATTAACAATCTGTATGGACTAACTCAAATATACTTTTAAGAGAATCAACTAGACAATCATACTCAATCTTAATAAAAGTATATCAAAGATCTATATCTCACTTTCTCGATCGATTCAATACTTACTCAAGCAAATAGAAATCTGCGAGTCTAATTTAATACAAGAGAAATCACTTTAACGGTACCAAAGACCAATGTTCAAGGATCAATCAATTTCAATCAACAACCAAAGGTTGGATTTCCCAATTGATCGATTCAAATGCACAACCTGTGATATTTAAATTATATAACAAAATATAATGCGGAAAAGAAATAACACAAACACCAGAAGTTTTGTTAATGAGGAAACCGCAAATGCAGAAAAACCCCGGGACCTAGTCCAGATTGAACACACACTGTATTAAGCCGCTGCAGACACTAGCCTACTACAAACTAACTTCGGCCTGGACTGTAGTTGAACCCCAATCAATCTCACACTGATCCAAGGTACAGTTGCGCTCCTTACGTCTCTGATCCCAACAGTATACTACACACTTGATTCCCTTAGCTGATCCTACCCACAACTAAGAGTTGCTACGACCCAAAGTCAGAGACTTTAATAAACAAATCTGTATCACACAGAAAGGTCTACGGTAATAGATAAATCTGTCTCCCACAGAAATACCTACAAGTTTTGTTCCGTCTTTTGATAAATCAAGGTGAACATGAGCCAATTGATAACCTAGACTTATATTCCCAAAGAACAACCTAGTATTATCAATCACCTCACAATAATCTTAATCGACTAGCGAAACAAGATATTGCAGAATCACAAACGATGAGACGAAGATGTTTGTGACTTCTTTTATATCTTGCTTATCGGAGAAATCAATCTCAAGCCAATCTTTACGATTGTACTTAGTACGATAGAAACAACAAGATCATATCACACAACTATGAGAAAGTAGTATCGGTCTGGCTTCACAATCCCAATGAAGTCTTCAAGTCGTTAACCTAAAGGGTCTCGATAGCAACCTAAGGTTAAAGGAGAAACGACTCTAGCTTATACAACTAGTATCACACAGGAGGTGTGGGGATTAGGTTTCCCAGTTGCTAGAGTTCTCCCTTATAAAGTCTTTCAAATCAGGGTTTGCAATCAATGTTAGATGAAAACCTGATTAGATTCAAGCTAATATCTTTCAACCGTTAGATCAAAACTTAGCTTGTTACACACAAATTAAATGCACGTTTTTAGGTTTGTGTAACCGTACCCAAACATGTACATTTAGTTGGTTCAACAGTAGTTAACCAAATGGTTAGCCATATAAGCACTTTCATGTCAACCATAATCTTCTTTACCATAACTAGTTCAAATGACTCAAATGAACTAGTTAGAGAGTTGTTCAATTGCTTAGATCTTTATAATAGACACAATTGAAGAAAAAAACGATTTGATTCACTCGAATCGATTCATGAACTTTATAGCCACGGTTTGCAATTATGCATTCCTTAGTTTATATAAGATTAAGTTCACAAATAATCATTTTTAGAAAATAACCAACTTAAGTACGCGAACTGGTACGCGTACTTAAGTACCCGGAATAAGTTTGTTTTTAGTTTACAAATTCCGGCAGAATTTCTCGGGATGAGAACTTCCGACAGTACGCGGACTCTAGTTCCGGTTTTCCTGAGCAGCAAAGTACGCATACTTTGGTTCAAGGAATAAGGACTTATACATGTATGAGTTATCACACAATGTTTATATCCAACAATGGTTATATATTTTAAACTCTCATTTCAATCATTGAAACATTCTTAGAGGACATTATATAGTTGTTATTCACAAACCATTTTTCGTCAAAGCCATTTTCAAGTGATTGAAACTTAATATGACTTTCGTCACTAGTAAAGATGAACTTGGCCAAAGCGAAAGCTTACCAACACATATTTCGAGAAATAGATAAGTGAGATAAACTCGGATCGAAATAGCAAATGTGTATAATCATAGTTTATATAGCAAAACAACTTTTGTCTCAAGATAGGAGATAGAGTAGATAGACTTTTGAGTGATAGATAAGTTCAAGTCTCCATATACTTTTTAGTCGATGAAGTTCCACAAGTTCCTTGAGTAGTTCTTCTTCTTTGTATGATGATCGCCATGGAGGCTTGAGCACAACTACACTTTCTATCCTAGTCCGAGACTTAGCTAACAGTAGACTAGAAATCAAGACTTATAGTTTTGATCACTAATATTGACAAACATGCTTGAGATAGCAACGCATGCGAGCTTGACCGAGCAGTGCTCTAACAATCTCCCCCTTTGTCAATTTTAGTGATAAAACTATCAATACATATGGAATACAAAAATAGATAAATAAACTTTTATAGCTTCTCTTCCACATGCCTGATCTTCTTGGTTCTTCAACATTACTCGAAATCTTCGTCACTTCCAAGTACTCCAATGATTCCAAAGGTTGTAAGTTTAGCATCATCGTTGTTAAAAATCTGTATCCATAACAATGAGAAAACAAGAATTCTCAATCATTGTGACACAGTGTCATAGTATTATTACACAGCATCAAAGTTCAATTGCATCACAACTTCGACAATAATACTATGGTGATATGTATCACTCCCCCTTAGTCAATACTCCATCTCACATGGAAACCACTCCCCCTTACATAATGATCCGAAAACCATATGTATTTGTAGTGTGAACTATACTTTAATTCTCCCCCTTTTTGTCAATAAAATTGGCAAAGGTACGAAAACTAGTGGGATCCTAATGAAATTTCCATAGAGACATTTCATGACCAAAAGCAAGCACATATCAACTTTTTAGATGCAATCATATAGCCGAAGCTAAATGCTTTCATCAAGGAGTTTATAAAGATACAAGATAACCCCTATAATATTCCACAGCCGCACTCCCCACAAAGATTTGGCAATTAAGCACAAGTTCAATTAAGAACTCTCCCCCATAAAATGTCATTCCCGAAAGAACAACAAGAGCGACCTTAATTTTAAAAGAAAAGAAGGATTTCTTTGGACATAACAAATCACATACGAATATGAATTTGAATCCAAAAATACTCAATTAGATTAACCACAAGAGAACTTATGGTTAATCTAATTGGAAATGCTCAACATAAGAGAACTTATGGAGCCTCACAGTATATACATAAAATATGGATCAGGGAAGATCAATACTGCGGAATAAACAAGGATTCATTCTATTTTCCATCACTATTTGGACAATGACATACAATAGACATAATCCTCGTAACCAAAAGTTTTATCCTTTCTTTCATCAAAATATGACATAAAAGGCTTTAACTTTTGTAATGTCAAAAGTTCATTCATTTTTTTATCAATACATGCATATCGACATATGAAAGACTTAACTTTTGACAAAGTATGGGACAATCATAGTTCACGGATGCAAGCACACATATCCCATAACAAATTGCAATATTTGAAATCATAAAGATTAATACTGCAAAAATCATCTTCCAAACAATTTTTTTAGAATTTTAAAAAATAAACCTAAATACATGAAGATAAAAACGTTGGACAGAACTATGTGTAATAACAATAATGGTTATTCCAAACTCTAGTTATTCTTCTAAATAAAACAAGAAAAGAAGATTTACTAGACAAATAAAATCAACAAGCTAATAAACAAAAACAGACTCTTATGTCAAAGACGAACACGAACTGAAGTCAAATAGACGGTTCACTATCCTCATGAGTCTTGAGGTCTTTGAGCTTGTGATCGACTGCATCTTTAAAGAAGATATCCTCTTTGAGAAGGTCTTTAACTTGTGCTTTTATGAGACCAAGGTCAGAAGTCACCTTTTTCAACTCAGTTCTTAACACAACAAGACTTTTCAAAATATCAACGAGTAGTAGTTTTTCTTCCTCAAAGTATTTGAGAAAATCATGAACCACTTCAGCAGAAACCATATCCCCATTCTCAATATCCTCATGAGTGTAGGCATAGTAACATGAGGCATTGGGATGACCATCTTATACTAGAGTTCTTTTCTTTCTCCCTTTGGACTCAAAACCAATACCTTTATCAAGAAAGCCTCTCGCAAAACCACCAGATCGTGAAGATGAAGAGGATGACATTCTTGACAGACCACAAAATAACCCAGAGTATGCATACGTGACTCAGGTGTTTGTATTTATATGGTTTCTTAGGGAAGTTAAATTCTTAGGGTTTCCAAAATTGATTCATAACAGTAACATGGGTACCCGTACGAACACACCTTGACCCAATAACAACAAGAAAAAAAGAGGTCGTATTTTACGACATAAGTAATTTTTGCTAAGTGGGAACTTTCACAAAGATTTATGGCTCAATAAATTTTATCTCTTCATGGAAAAGCAATTTAGAGCACAAACGTAGCAAGCAACATGGTTGCAATGACAACTTCTTTTATTTTAAAGATAATAAAAACAAAAGAAAAACAACTTTAAACACAACCAAAACTTTAGGCAAAGTTGTTTGTAGACAATAGTTTAGCTATAGACCATAAGAAAATAGCTCGACTAAACAGAAAGCAATTTTGCCAACAATATACCTGATTAATAACACATCTTACTCAACATGATTTTTATGAGCAAGTTTTTCAATCCTTGTGATTAATTGACACAAGTATGAGCATTACGCTCATTAATTGAACAGTGTTTATGGTTGGGTCTCTTTTTCCTTTCAAATCTAGGAAGGAATCCCTTTTGATGTGAGAAATTATCATAAAACTTATTGTCATTTAAATATGAGACATAGTTTGAGTTCTTACCAGAAGAGTTTTGACTTGAGGAGGTAGACAAACTGTTGACAATTTCTTTATAAACTTTAATTATCTCCTTCAGGTTATCTTTCATATCATCATTTTTGCCCCTTTCTTCTGGAATTTTGTTCACATCAAAAGCAGCGTTATCTCCTCCGTTTTTTAGAAGAAAATACTTGATCTTTCCTTAGACGATTTTTGTTAAGACGTCTGTTCTGCTTCTGAGCATTCGAGGAACTCATTGAACTGACCTTCCTAAAAGTATACACAGGGTAAGTACGAAAACCAATTGGTTTAGACATACGAATGTCAGTTACACCTTTGAGAATTAAATCTAAGGTATGTTGAAGTTGTACAAAGGAATTTTTATTCAATCTAGAGTTTCCCTTTTGTTTAACAGAACCTTTTGCCTCACAAAAGAGACATACTTTCTGATCAGAAGAGTGATTAGATAGTACAGTCTTAACATCCTCGTTTGGAGATTTCTTCCTTCCATGTGAAGTGGGACATCCTTGATTAGAGGAGGTGACTAGCCCATCTTTTCTGATAGGAAGGGATTCTGATTTTACTTCTGAAGAAGGAACTTCTTCAGTTGCAGCAGAAGTACATGGTATATTGGACTGCTTAGAGCATCCTTGAATATAGAGTTTACTCAAGCGATGTTCTATTTCCAAAGCATCCTTTTTGAGGCTTGCCTCGAGAACCATACGTGAAGAATGATCTTCAGTATTTTCTTTGAAATTACAGTCTCTTACTACACCAAGAAGAACATTGACATGTTTTTTTAACCGATTAAATCTATCACCTTGGATCCTAACAAGATTTAGAATCAATTCACTCTCTTCAGCTGTTTCCCTTTCATTAGTAGAGATAGACTATTTTGAAGGGTAATCGGAATAACACATGTCAGTGTCTGTCTGTCTCGTACGAACACTAAGTTAGTCTATATTTGATATTGAAAAATCTTTCTCTTTAATAGAACCATTCGAGACAGGGCTTTTATTTCTGGTGATGCGTTTATCAGAGATAGTACTCTTGTCCATAGAGTCAGATCGCTACAAACACAGACTTGTAAGGTCTTTAAACGTGTTTGCCTGCTCTGATACCAATTGAAAAAGCTGGGGTACAACAACCACACCCAATATTTCGATTAGCAATCTGTATGGACTAACTCCAATATAATTTTAAGAGAATCAACTAGACAGTCAGACTCAATCTTAATAAAAGTATATCAAAGAGCTATATCTCACTTTCTCGATTCAATACTTACTCAAGCAAATAGAAATATGCGAGTCTAATTGAATACAAGAGAAATCACTTGAACGGTACCAAAGACCAATGTTCAAGGATCAATTAATTTCAATCAACAACCAAAGGTTAGATTTCCCAATTGATCGATTCAAACGCACAACCTTTGATATTTCAATTATATAACAAAATATAATGCGGTAAAGAAATAACACAGACACCAGAAGTTTTGTTAACGAGGAAACCGCAAATGCAGAAAAACCCCAGGACCTAGTCCAAATTGAACACACACTGTATTAAGCTGCTACAGAAACTAGCCTACTATAAACTAACTTCGGTCTGGACTGTAGTTGAACCCCAATCAATCTCACACTGATCCAAGGTACAGTTGCGCTCCGTACGTCTCTGATCCCAGCAGGATACTACACACTTGGTTCCCTTAGCTGATCTCACCCACAACTAAGAGTTGCTACGACCCAAAGTCGAAGATTTTAATAAACAAATTCGTATCACACATAAAAGTCTACGGTAATAGATAAATTTGTCTCCCACAGAAATACCTACAAGTTTTGTTCTGTCTTTTGATAAATCAAGGTGAACAGGAACCAATTGATAACCCGGACTTATATTCCCGAAGAACAGCCTAGTATTATCAATCACCTCACAATAATCTTAATCGACTAGCGAAACAAGATATTACGGAATCACAAACGATGAGACGAAGATGTTTGTGACTTGTTTTGTATCTTTCTTATCGGAGAAATCAATCTCAAGCGAATCTGTACGATTGTACTTAGTACGATAGAAACAACAAGATCAGATCACACAACTACGAGAAAGTAGTATCGGTCTGGCTTCACAATCCCAATGATATCTTCCAGTCGTTAATTTACAGGGTTTCAATAGAAACCTAAGGTTAAAGGAGAATCGACTCTAGCTTATACAACTAGTATCACACATGAGGTGTGGGGATTAGGTTTCCCAGTTGCTAGAGTTCTCCCTTATATAGTCTTTCAAATCAGGATTTGCAATCAATGTTAGCTTAGTAACAAAGCATTGAATATTCACTGTTAGATGAAAACTTGATTAGATTCAAGCTAATATCTTTCAACCGTTAGATCTAAACTTAGCTTGTTACACACAAATTAAATGCACATTTTTAGGTTTGTGTAACCGTACCCAAACATGTACATTTAGTTGGTTCAACAGTAGTTAACCAAATGATTAGCCATATGAGCACTTTTATATCAACCATAATCTTCTTTACCATAACTAGTTCAAATGATTCAAATGAACTAGTTAGAGAGTTGTTCAATTGCTTAGATATTTATAATAGATGCAATTGAAACAAAAATAATTTGATTCACTCGAATCGATTCATGAAATTTATAGCCACGGTTTGCAATTATGCATTCCTTAGTTTATATAAGATTAAGTTCACAAATAATCATTTTTAGAAAATAACCAACTTAAGTATGCGAACTGGTACGCGGACTTAAGTACCCAGAATAAGTTTGTTTTTAGTTTACAAACTCCAGCAGAATTTCTCGGGATGAGAACTTCCGACAGTACGCGGGATTGGTACGCGGACTCTAGTTCTGGTTTTCCTGAGCAGCAAAGTACGCATACTTTGGTTCAAGGAATAAGGACTTATACATGTATGAGTTATCACACAATGTTTATATCCAACAATGGTTATATATTCTAAACTCTCATTTCAATCATTGAAACATTCTTAGAGGATATTATATAGTTGTTATTCACAAACCATTTTTCGTCAAAGCCATTTTCAAGTGATTGAAACTTAATATGACTTTCGTCACTAGTAAAGATGAACTTGGCCAAAGCGAAAGCTTACCAACACATATTTCGAGAAATAGATAAGTGAGATAAACTCGGATCGAAATAGCAAATGTGTATAATCATAGTTTATACAGCAAAACGACTTTTTTCTCAAGATAGGAGATAGAGTAGATAGACTTTTGAGTGATAGATAAGTTTAAGTCTCCACATACTTTTTAGTCGATGAAGTTCCACAAGTTCCTTGAGTAGTTCTTCTTCTTTGTATGATGATCGCCATGGAGTCTTGAGCACAACTACACTTTCTATCCTAGTCCGAGACTTAGCTAACAGTAGACTAGAAATCAAGACTTATAGTTTTGATCACTAATATTGACAAACATGCTTGAGATAGTAACGCATGCGAGTTTGACCGAGCAGTGCTCTAACAACTACCCGAGTCGATTATCATACGAAAAATCTTATCATCAATGGTGCAAGTTGTCTGGAATATATTCTTTCGTAAGCACGACTCATCGCCATAATTTTTTGGAGTAAAAAATGAACAACGAAGAACCATTAAGCACACACCTTGATCTCCAGGAAGAAACACTTCATTTAGCTCATCCTTATTCTCATCAACGTCAGCGAAAGAATCATCATTTGTATCACCCTAGAAAATAAAGCTACAAATATTTAAAGATCAATGCAAATACTGAGAATATTTGTACATGCCATAAGCAGCGACACATTTCTTATTTCCTAACTAAAATAGCCCAAGACAACCAAAAATAATGCCAACTGACCATAAACATTACTTTCAGAAGTGATTAAGAACTGATTTGTCAACGAGTACGCCGCTCCCTTCCCTCTATGTATGTTTCTGACATATTATGGACGACATCGTTTACGAAGTATAGTTAACCTATTTGGATTTCATAGATTCGACACAACACTAATTGATAACTTGTTGTTAGTTAGTATATTGAACTTTCAAGTTGATTCCATACCTCGAAGAATATGTTTAATAACATGAGTTTAAGAAAGTAGACATATGAATTTTTTTTCGTAGTTGAAAGGAACCAAATAATCTATTCTAGTACCGATCCCTTAAACAAGGATCTTTACTAGGACCGCTCCCTTACCAAGTATCACTAGTTGGACAGATCCCATGCTTCCCTAGCAGGACCGATCCTTAGTTTAACCAAAATAGACGTTTTCGGTATGCCTATTATCTTAGGGTTTGTATAGATATCAGAAATGTAGTTTGGTTAATATGGAAAGTTCATAAGATACCGACATAGTATTTGAACATGTTCTAAACTCTTATTACTTAATGTTCAAGTATTTGCCATGATACTCAAGCTGAGTTTCCAAAAACCGAAATATTCTAAATATATTTTTGATATTTAGGATTTATATTCCTTTTATATCCCATTGGATAAGCATATATATCTCTGGTTTCTATATTAGTAAAGTATATTTTATATGCTAACTAATATTAGTTATCATTCAAAAGAGATTTCGATACACGAGTTGGATTACATATTTTAGGATTCTGTTGTTCCTTGTTATCCAAACTACCTTGGTCATTATAAACAATAAAGTTTGTAAGAATTACAAACTTATCCCTTGAGTACACTGAACTAATGATAGACACATTTTTGTGTCTGATATAATCTCAATTGTATATATTGTTAGTGCTCGATTTTGTATTTATTATGGCTTTTTATGTTTTTGTAGGTGTTTTTGGAGAAATAAGCTTTTGCGGGAAAATTGGCCCGAAAAGTGGTATTTGCGCTCGTGGGAGAAAATTACTATTCGGACCCCTCATTTGGATAAGGGGCACCTCATTTGCTAAGGGGTAACCCCATGGCAACTACTATTGGCACCCGATTGCTGGATAAGGGGCTACCTTTTCTTCTTCATTTTTAGAGAACATAATTTGGCGGGAAACCTCGAGTTCAAAATTCAGTTACCTGCATGATTTCCTGGATCGAGTTTAACAAGATTTTCTCGTGAGATTCAGTTTGATTTCGATTGGTATTGATTGGTGGAGATAAAACAGGAGTGGTATATTTCTTAGATTCGAAAGAAAAGGAATTGGCGAGGATATTCTATAAAACATGGACGTGAGTTTTTCTCGGGTCTCTGTTAACCGAGTTGGAAGAATTTAGTCGGATTTTCATGCTGGATATGGATTGCATGGGCTTGGTACAATAAAACAGGGCAGTGAGGAAGGTTACGGGTCTCTGGGTTTTGATAACGTGGATCATCCTGATGGTTAGGTGTGTTGGATTCGCAAGAAGGAGTCTCCTTCTTTGTCTCGATAGTATTCTCGGCATGTTTTTGGTTTAAATTTGGATATTACGTGGAATGAGTAAATCAGAGACGCGTAGAAGAAGAAAATAGGGAAAGAAAAGCCGAGACTTGGGTTGAAAGGCAGAGAAAGATATTTTCGGGATTTATTCGTCTGTGGTGTATAAAAAGAAGCTGTGGAAGTTTGAAAAAGGGGTCGAGACTTTGGGGAGCCAACAGAGGGCTCTGGTACGAAGAAATCACGCTGCACAGAGTCGCAGCAGCAGGAGGAAGGAGATAAAGCTGAAGAACATTGGACGATCAAAGTCAGTCGCGGAGAAGTGTAGTTTATCTACAGCAGCAGAAACTGTCGTTTCTTGGCAGTCTTATTTCTTCTGTATCTTTTGTAACAGTCAACCTGCTACGCTTATAAACGTTGCAGTTGATCAGTTTTATTGATTTTCTTTGTATTTTCATCTTTAATACACCTTTGAGCAATGAATTCATATTTTGAGCGTGTTTGCACCATGAGGAGCTAAACCCCAACACTGGGATGACGGAGGAAGCCATATTTCATGCGTGTGGTAATTATATTTAATTCTTTCATGACTTTTTGCATGGATTGTTAATTGTTTGATGGTTTTTATTGAATGGTTGTGATTTCAATTGATGGGTTATACTTAGGTTAAGTCTTTTGATATCCCATGCTTTAGATATACAGTCGTTCCTTTTCAAAAATATACCGTGGCAAAGAAACAGAGTCAATATTTTATTTGAGCTATAATTGTTTGGAATAAATATATGAATTGCATGAATGAGTTTATGGTGGAATCCCGAGTCTCAGCATCTCTCGATATCGTGACAACATTGTGAATATATTTTTATTTAGTTTTTAGTATTTTCTTAAATCAAACCTTTACAAGCCCGAGTTGAACGAACTTTTACTACCACTTTACAAACAACTTAAAAATCACATCAACTAACCATTCGTGTGGGAATCCCACCGAAGTATTCATGTAAAACTCGTTCGAGAGGAGAGTATCATAATTAAGTGAAATCTCTTATGAGCGCTTCGTTCAAAAACTTCTGTGGGATCAAAGAAGCTTTAGTAGTAGCGTTATTGAACTTTCAGGTTGATTCCATACCTCGAAGAATATGTTTAATAATATGAGTTTAAGAAAGTATACATATGAAATTTGTTTCGTAGTTGAAAGGAACCAAATGATCTATTCTATTATCTATCCCTTAAACAAGGATCTTTACTAGGACCGCTCCCTTACCAAGTATCACTAGTAGGACAGATCCCATGCTTCCCTAGCAGGACCGATCCTTAGTTTAACCAAAATAGACGTTTTCGGTTTGCCTATTATCTTAAGGTTTGCATAGCTATCAGAAATGTAGTTTGGTTAATATGGAAAGTTCATAAGATACCGACATAGTATTTGAACATGTGCTAAACTCTTATAACTTAATGTTCAAGTATTTGCCATGATACTCAAGTTGAGTTTCCAAAACCGAAATATTCTAAATATATTTTTAATATTTAGGATTTATATGCTTTTCATATCCCATTGTTTAAGCATATATATCTCTGGTTTCTATATTAGTAAAGTATATGTTATATGCTAACTAATATTACTTATCATCCAAAAGAGATTTCGATACACGAGTTGGATTACATATTTTAGGATTTGGTTGTTCCTTATTATCCAAACTACCTTGGTCATTATTAACAATAAAGTTTGTAATTATTGCAAACTTATCCTTTGAGCATACAGAACTAACCATTCGTGTGGGAATCCCACCGAAGTATTCTTGTAAAACTCATTCGAGAGGAGAGTATAATAATTAGGTGAAATCTCTTATGAGCGTTTCATTCAAAAACTTCTGTGGGATTAAAGAAGCTTTGGTAGTAGCGTTGGTGGGAAACTAAAAATCGTATTATTATATTAGTTTTCGATTATTGATTTGATTGACTACCGTTAAAGTTGAACCTTGATATTCACTTGTTTTTTTTATTTCGTGATCCTTCTCTTTTGATATGAGGTCACTCGAACCAGTTCAAGGATCAATGATGTTAGATCTGCTTTATTGCATCTAGATCTGAAGATAAGAATTTTGATCATCCATTGTTAACAGACTCCATTCTGTGTGTGATCGATCATAAGTGGAATTCTAGTTGTTTGTGCAGGTACTTTAATGACTGAAGATTTAAGATTAGAAGATTCTTTTTGGTATTTAGATATTTGTGATAATTTCGTGCACACTTGATTGACTGGGATCCTAAAAGCTTGTTTATCTTATATAGGCTTTTTTAAGCTTGTTATATAGATCGAGAATCTATCTTTGTGTTTCTTTTTGAGATCTACTTAGATAATTTGTGAACTAAGATTGGTTATTTCGGTAATCGTATCTTGGTTGATCTAACTGAACAAAGGTGTTTATACTAATTAAAGGGAAGATCATTTATACTCAATTATATTTCTGATTAACTTGTTGATCTTGGAAATTGATAGAAAGGTTACTGAAATAGGTTAGTCATTTAGTGTTTCAGATCACAGATCCAAAGGAATTAAGTTGTTGAAGTCTTCACAGTAAGTCAAGCGACTTGAGATAGTGGACTCTATCTTAGGATACATGTGCACACACCATATTGGTTGTAGGCACTTGGATACTGAATGAACTGAGTAACTTGGAGTTAGTTTACTTGGTCTCAACTATATAAAGTGGTAGTAGTCTCTATGTAACGGCTTAATTTTGAGAGCATTCAAAACTGTACTAGATCCCGAGGTCTTTGCTTTGACCTACTATACAAAGTGGTAGTAGTCTCTATATACCTTATTGTATAGATGATTTCTTGGGAAATCTCACAAATCAATATCCAAGATCAATCTAGTCGCATTGGAATTAAGAGAATATGAATTCTAACAAGCATAAAACTTGTAATTTATCTTTCAACATATGAATTAAACAAAAACAAGTCATGTTTTTTAATCTCAATTAATAAGAACTTAAACTATCTAGATTGATTACGTACTACTCGTGTTATTCCTATTATAAAGATAAAAAATATAACGTGGAAAAGGAAAAACACAAGACACAAGTAATTTTGTTAATGAGGAAAACTGCAACTGCAGAAAAAATCTCGGGACCTCGTCCAGCTTTGAAAACTATAATGTGATAAACCGCCATAGACACTAACATACTATCATATTTCGAACTGGATTGTGGTTGTGACCGAATTAACTCTCCAAATAATTTAGCTGCAGTGCTTCTCCTTAGGTTGAACCTTGCGTAGCTGATGTCCTTTACATCCTAAGAATTGCTTCAACCTAATTGAAGACTTTTGTTACCTATCTGCCTATAAAAGATAAGCCTATTTGATTTTCCTTTTGATATGTTTTAATCTACGTTTGGGAATTTGTTTACACTGGACAAATTCCAGCAAACCTCACGGATCCATAATACTTACACTATGTTAGCAGAGAATCGTAGATTACTAACCACCTCTCAAGAAAAATCCAGGGAAATGAATAAGGGTATGATATCTATCTTGAGGAATCACAAAGTCTGAAACGAATATAACTTTGTGATTACTAACCACCTCACAAAAACAATCCAAGAAAATATGCCAAAGATAAAATATGTGGTGAGTATTTGGGAATACCACTTTAATTGCATTCATAATAGGCGTTGCTTGGTTAGTGAAATTGTCTGTGGATGCCTCCCATTCATAACATTTAAAAATATCTTGAATAACCATACAAATGAGTCTGTGCTCTCATCCAGTAATAAAGCACATCCAAAGAGATTAGTTTTCCCATGATTATTTACACCTACAAAAGGTGCATGGTTTGTCATTGTCATTTTTCCAAATGTTGTGCCAAACACCAACACATCACCAAAGAAACTATAATCCATCCTATATTTAACATCACTCAAAAAAAATTGCACAGCCGACCAGTCACATCCTTAGGGACATCTCGACGCCTTCTTCTTTGTATGCGATTAATATAATCCATTTGAGTGAAATTCAGATTTTGAGACGCTCCCGACTCAACACTGAAGTATGCAAAAATATTTTTCTGAGTAATACCCACATCATGCATGTTCCCAGTTAATTTTGCTTGAGCAGTTTCTATTTTCTTCTGTGATCTCAACATACACTTTCCCTCGACATGTAAGCACATGATTGTGATTTTTCATAAATTCTACTATATAGTATTTTGAGTCTTTACTTTGTAGTTTGATGACCAACCTTCCTTCACAATTCGAGCATGCAACCGTCGTTTCATAAGAAATCCCTCGTACACTTTTGATAATTTCCTTGGTTTGAAAAGACCAAAACCCTTCTAGAAATTGTTTTATTGTTGCGATGAGTGGTGGAATCTTTACCGAAACTAAACCCAACGCCTTTAGCATAACGATTATAGTAATCATATGATTTTTCTTTCGAATAAAATTCCTTGCCAGTTTTGGGTACTTCTCCGTTAAGAATACCCTCTAGGTCTTCACTTATTGGAACATCCTATTCCATAAGCTTATCATTATCGTCTTGCGGAGAGTGAAGTTCAAGAATCACCACGACCTGCTGAATTCAACAATTGAATAAGTAGTAATAGAAGAAAGAATAAAGTATCAAACTAGTTTGGGAAATAGATATAACAATATCAAACATTCGCGATTACAGTGCCAAGTATTGGCAATTTGGTATACCTATTCACAACTAAAGTGGCAAGTATGAATACACATACACAATTAAAGGGAACAAGAATACACTGTCAAGTATTGATATACCCTATTGATAATAATCACAATCAAACCAAATAAAGAGATCTGTTGAGAACATTACCTGGTTTTATGTTTTTTGATCTCAATTAGGTATAAGATATGTTGTTTAAATTCCTCTGGTCTCCAGTTTTCACAAATAAAAATATAAGCATTTCTTCACGATCTCCAGACGAATCCACGAATTTAGTTACCTTGCCGCCAAAACCTTTTCTTTGCCGTGTAAAATAAAAAGCATAGAGATATACCTTAAATATACGACAAAATATTTTCAATAGCAAAAGATTCATTCGGATGTAACTGAGATTAACTCGTCAGTTAGCTGGCATCACAAAACACCAGATGTATGGTCGTGATGCTACTATATCAAATATGATCTAGCAGCGCCATATCAAATTATTTTGGGAAACTTAAGAAAGTAACCAACTTCTGTACCCTTAGTTAATAAACCGACCATTTTTTTTAGGTCTTATATAAAGTGGCCTTTCCATTAGTTTTCACATTCAGACCCACCACATTGGTCAACTACGTTGATTTGGTCCATTTATTATGTTTAAATTACTAACTTATCCTTAGAGACTTATCTTTACAAACCCTAGCACTAGTATTTCCGAGACAAAAAAGAGATCTAGAAAAACAGCCGCTCATATTTCTCTTCTCCTTCTCGATTTCTTTTCATTTTATCTTTAGTTTTTTGTGTTTAGTGATAGCAATTTCTCTGTGTAGTTTGGTTTGACTTCAGATAGGTTGAAGAATAAAGGAGATGAAGAAACCAGTTGATTGTTATTGCAGAAAAAGACGAGGGAAGATGAAGAAAAGAGTTGATTTTGATTGTTCGTGTGGTGATGGTGTTGGTTGATTATCAAGTATTTTTGTTTATGATAAACTAATTTATCACGTTGAAACTCTTTGTCTCAACTGTGTTCTTAGTCTCTCTGTTTATTGTTCTTAAATCTCTTATTATATAGATAGTTGATTTTTTTTTTTTATGATTTGATGGTTCTTGAATTGAATTAATTCAATTTGAGATAATGATCGTTTATGTTTAAACTTAATTTCATGAATTAGGGTTTTTTGAATGTTAAATCCGGGGTTCCCTCAATTCAGGGAAGAACATGTTCCACAATTTGGGAAGAAGATGATGAACAGTTAGAACTCGGTAGTGACTCAGTCTTTTAACATGGTTCAACTCATTAGCAACTGCAGGGACCTGTATTTCTTTTTAGTGGACTAGATAAGTGACACCTAGCACATAACTGCCGTTGTCCGTTTTTTGAAAAAGAACTGGATGAAAAATATCAAACTCGACCACTTTATATAATGATTCAAAAAAATGGTCCGTTTCTTAATTATGACTTAAAAAGTTGGCCACTTAGTTTACTTTTTTTGATACGCAAAAGCCGGACCTAGGTCTCTACTCGAACCCAGTCAGTTGCAAACTGGATACAGCTTAACAAGGTGTTTGATGAAAGGCCATGGAGCATTGCAGGCAATTTGCTGGTTGTACATGATTATTTTGATGGACTTGCACATCAGGTTCTAGATTGGGAGCACCATTGCTTTTGGATTCAGCTGAAATATTTATTGCCAGAGTTCATGAATGCCAAAGTGGTGAAAGAAATGGGTTCAGTAATGGGTGAAGTAATTTCTTTGCAACCAGAGAGTGGTTGTCCCGTAGCTGGTGAAATTCAAAAGGTGTGTGTTAACATAAATCTGAAAACTCCACTAAGAAGAGGAATTTTGGCTGTAACTGCTACAGGTCATACCAGATGGATTCGGTTTTTTTATGAAAAACAACCTCATAATGTTTGTCTAGAGTGCTATGTCCTTGATCACTCCAAGGCTGAATGTAAGAAAAAAGCAGGAGAGCTTACATAACAGCACAACAAGCCTATTACCTTGGAAAGTGTGAATAAACCTGTTGTGGTAAGAGGAAGAAATACTAACAAAGTTCCAAAGATAGCTGCAAGAAGAATGGGAAGGACAACTCCCTTTGTTCCTCCTAAAGATGGGTATGTTGGTGAAAGAGGCTAGTGTTGAAGAAACTGGAGCTAGAATTGTAGTAATAGAGGAGGAAGAAAGTGATGCTAGACTGGGTAAAAGGCAAAGGAGTTCAAGACCTCAGTCCGTTCCAAAGTCTGATTCAAGCAATAACTTCGTGATGATTACTACAACAACTACTACTAATATACTGCATAAGAAGCAGGTTTCCGCAATAGAAGAAAACTCTGCCAGCAGTTCAGGAGGGGATCAAGTATTTTCTATATTCCATTATATTGATTATTACTAATTGTTTTTTGAATTTAAACTTGACTGCATTACTTTTATTTCCATGCATACTAGTTTTAAAAAATTTACAGTTAAAAAAATGAAATTTCTCTCATGGAATGTACGTGGGTTTGGTAATAAATATACTAGGCAGCATCTTAAAGATTTAATAAGATCTAATGACCCTGACGTAATATTTCTCAGTGAAACTAAGAATCTAGTCAGAAAAATGAAGCTTTATGTGTCTAGCCTAAACTATCCTAATGTTGTTTTTTGTGACCCCATTGGTCAATCAGGTGGCTTGTGTTTACTATGGAAGGATGGTATAGAGGTTTCTGTTGTTGAATGCAAGTTAAATGTTATAATTGTCTGATTAAAATAGATGTTAGGACTCATCAATCTTTAATGTCCTTCATATATGGTTCTCTGGATGATGAAATTAGGAAGGAACAATGGAGTTGTATGAATAACATAGCTCAACATTATAAATTGCCTTGGGCCGTAATAGGAGACCTTAACTTCATTATTAGTCAAAATGAAAAAGAAGGATGAAACTTAGTAAGTCAGACCCAATTGGACAATTACAAAGATATCCTAGACTCTGCCAATCTTCATTCTATGTCTTTCATAGGTAACCCTTATACTTGGACTAATAGAAGATAAGGGGAAGATCTCATTCTAGAGAGACTAGATAGGGTAGCTACTACAATTGATTGTCTGAATAATTATCCTACTGCTGTTGTGTATCATCTTGTCCCAATGGCCAGTGATCATTGTCGTATTCTTCTTAACACTTCTCATATGGAGAATAATACCAATAAACCATTTAGGTTCAACATGACTTGGTTTATAGATTCATCTTGTAAAGAGATTATCAAAGCTAGCTATAATAACATTAATTTATAATGGTTCAACAACTTTTAGACATTGTAAATCTCTTTATGGTACTAAACAATAGCTTAGAAAGTGGAATTATGAGCACTTTGGTAATATTTCTACTCAAATTACTAAAGTTGAAGCTCAAATTGCTAATTTACTTGCCAATGGCCACAATATGTCTTCTAATGTTATTCTTGATCTTAATAAAAGACTAACTTTTTGGTATGATGCAGAGGAAGACTATTGGAAACAGAGAGGTAAAAATGAATTCTTTAAAATGGGTGATAGGAATACCAGGTATTTCCATAATAAAGCCAATTTTAGGAAAAAAAGGACTCAAATAGATACTCTTCAAAATAATATGGGCATATGGTTATCTGATAGGAAAGAGATTGCTAATACTCTTAAGTCTCACTTTATAAACATGAGTAGAACTAAAAATCCCCATAGTCCTATTGAGTATCTGGATAATATTATGCCATGTATTACTGCCGAAGATAATATTATGCTTACTAAGATTTCCCATGCTGAAGAAATCAAATCTATTGTGTTTAGTATGCAGCCTTGGACTACCCCAGGACCTGATGGATTCCCACCTGGTTTCTATCAAGAAATGTGGGACGTTGTTGGTGCTTCCACTGTAAGTATGGTTCAAAGTTTTTTTCAGACTAGGTTTATGCTGAAACAGATGAATCATAACTTCACTGCTATGATTCCTAAAGTGAACTGTCCTAAAAATGCTTCAGATTTTAGGCCAATCAGCCTATGCAATGTTGTGTATAAGATTATCTCCAAGATTCTATCTAGCAGACTTAAGCCTTTACTGAATAGAATTATCTCCCCTAATCAAACATCTTTTTTTCCTGGTAGACTAATAACAAATAACATAGTCATTGCCCATGAATTAGTTGACACTATGAAGAAAACTAAGGCCCAAAAAGGTTGGATGGCAGTGAAACTAGACATGTCTAAGGCGTTTGACAGGATAAAATGGAGTTTCTTGTTAGGCACTCTTAAAAAATTTGGTTTTTGTAATGAATGGTGTTGCATGATTGAACAATGCTTGACTACTGTTTCAACTTCTATCGTGTTGAATGGCTCTCCTGGAGAGGTTTTTAAACCTCAAAGTGGTTTGAGACAAGGAGACCCCTTGTCTCCATATCTTTTTATCCTTTGTATGGACTCCTTTTCTAGAGCTCTCCTCCAGGCTGAACAAGAAGGTGGTAATGGTATGAAAGTCACTTCTTCTAGTCCATCTGTGTCGCATTTATTCTTTGTTGATGGTTGTTTAATTTTCACTAAAGCTAATGCTAAGGAGGCAAGGGTTCTAGCTAAGATTATAGAGCAATTCAGCCTCTTCTCTGGACAATCTGTCAATTTTGACAAGTCATGTATGGCATTCAGTCCTAAAGTTCCTAATATTGTTAAGAATGAGATTTCTGGCATTCTTCATATTAAGAGAATGACTTTAAATGATAAATATTTAGGAGTTCCCCTTCTTATTCAGAAAAATAAAATGCAAACTTTTGGAGGACTTTTAGATAGATATGGTGACAATTTGCATACTTGGAAATCAAAATTTTTGAGCCAACCTGAAAGAACCATCCTAGTTCAAACTATTTTAAGTACTTCTGCTAATTATCATCTTGCAGTGTTTCCAATGCCTAAAAAGCTCACAGATCAAATGGACTCTATTCAGAGGAAGTTTTGGTGGAATAGAAAGAACAATGGAAAGGGAGGTCATCCTAAAAGATGGGATGGTATAGCTAAACCTAAATGTCAAGGAGGAATGGGAATCAAGAAACCTGGAATTGTTAATAAAGCTCTGTTAACAAAATTAGCTTGGAGGATGATTTCATCTCCCGATGACTTATGGTTTCAAATTATTAGTGGGAAGTACTTTGAAAATGGCAATGTACTACATGGAAATTGTGCTGCTAGTGGGTCTTGGATTTGGAGGGGAATACGTTAGGAAATACAGCTGTTGGGAGGTTGCTAATGGTGAGAAAATCAACATTTGGAAAGATAGATGGGTCCAACTATAAATGGCCTTCTAGACTCTACATTTAGTTCCTCTAATGTCTGCATTGTCAACCAACTTATTGATAGTAGGAATAAGATTTGGAATGATATTATATTAGAAGCCTTGTTTGACCAACATACTGTTAGGGAGATTAAGAAAATTAGAATTCCTAGTAGTGGTGTTGATACTCTTAGATGGCTACCAGAGAATAATGGCTTATTCTCTGTGAAATCTTCTTACAGAGTCATCCTTAATGAGTAACAAACCAAGAATGGTATTAGTAACTCTACTGATACTGTTAACTGGAATTTTTTTTTGGAAAAAGAAAATCCCTCCAAGGATTTTACATTTTTTGTGGAAATACATAACTCATTGTTTACCTACTGGTGATAGGTTTGTTAGATTTCCTAATGATAGATCTATATTGTGCCCTTTTTGTAATGCCTCCATTGAAACGATGCACCACTTGTTCTTGGAATGTGAGATATCTAAGGAAGTATGTAACTTATGCGACAACAATTTAGCTTTCACTGTTACTAATGCAAATTTTGATTCTTGGATTGTAAGTACTTTTGCACATCCTCCTACTGTTCCTGTCCATCAAAATTTGCAGGGAGAAGGGAAAGCTGGTATAATCCTATGGCATTTATGGAAGGCTAGATGTAAACTAGTCTTTGAGAATGTTCAGCCTAATGCAGGGAGTATTTCTCATTTGATTAATATATACTATGATGACTGGAAGTCCAATAGCATTACAATTCCAGCTGGTACTGGTGATACTAATATTAGGCAACATAATCATTGGAAACCACCATGTGTAGATGTCATTAAAATTAACTTTGATGCCTCTTACATAAGGAGACGGATAATGCAGGATTGAGACTAATTGTCTGAGATTCTGCAGGTACACATCATGGACTTAGATCGTGGTCAACAACAGTAGTAACTGCAGAAGGGGCTGAAGCTGAAGCAGCGCTTATGGCAGTTAGATGGGCAAAGGAACTGGGGATTAGGAAGCTTCATCTGGAGGGAGATTCTAGTTGCGTTGTTAAAGCAATAAATGGCACGAGAACTGCTGTCCGGTGTGGACTACAAACTCTTGGATAGAAGATATTATAACTCTGTTAGGCAATTCTTTTGAAGTTTGGAAATGTACTTTTGAACCCAGAGAAGCAAATAACGCAGCGAATATGCTTGCAAAACATGCAACTTCTACTTTTATTAGGAATAGCTGGTTTGATCCTCCTATCTGGATGAATGCTAGTTTACAGAGTGATCTACAAAAATGCTTGATTAAAAATTTTAATGAAATCATTTTCTTATTAAAAAAAAACTGCACTACTAATCTATTACAAATCTTTACGGAGGCGGAGATTGGACCTCTAACATCCTCCTTACTGAAATTGATGAGATACCACTAAGCTATGCTCTTGGACCCCTTGGCCACTTTATTAAAAAGCCTTATTTTCCGCAAAGAGAAAAAAGAAAAAAAAACTGCTAATTTACCAACAGAGAATTCTTGCTAATTTACCAACAGAGATTTATTGTAAAAAATGTTGAGCGAAAAGATGGCTGGGACACACTTTTGCCCGTTATCTTCTCCACTTTTGCCTGCATAGGGCAGCCCCATATGCGGTAACGAATGATCCAATAATGATACATTGACCGGGAGAATGTACCGGGCATTCTCCCGTGTCTCACACAAAACGTCTGGGCCCTGTTTTTTCCATATGGGCCCCGGGGCTCCCTTTTTCTGTGAGACGCGGGAGAATGCATGGTGCACTCTCCCGGTCAACGTAGCATCATCCCGAATCAATAACCTATAAAATTGCGAATTGCTTTAGTCAAAAAGAAAAGAAAAAAAAACAAAAACAAAAAACCTGTAAAATTGCGAATTCTTGTACCCACGCTCGCTGTCTCCGAGCTTTTGAACAGTGTGCTCTGTGCAGGCTTTAAAATGCGGACGGAGTGTGGAAGTGGAACTCAAGAGCCAGAGACTTTGCATTTGTAGGTCAAAGTACTAGCCTTTGTGCAAAGGGTTAAATTACAGTTTCCATAGAGGCTGTGGTTTTTTACTTTGCCTCAATACAACATTCTACAATTGGTAATTAAGAACAACAATGGTGTTTAGCTCTCCTCTTGGTCTGGTATGTAACATTTCCTCTTGATTTTGCTATTAATTTTGATTTTTAAATTGCATGTTACTTTTGGCAAAAATTTGATTCAATTCATTTGAGAAATTTGTGTGCTTTTGTTGCCATTAACTATTCATGAACCCTAATTTGACACACTGAAGAAAAATGTACACTGAACCCTCTTTCTGTTTCAATCCTTTTTATAGAGACTCACTGAAAAACACACACACAAAAACCCTAGTTGACGAACATATTGTAATGATTCCATTTCTATTATGATCGATTGATACTGTTAGGATTGGAGTAATATCATTCAGTTTTGTCCATTTATTTGATTTTGCTATTGGTATACAACTGGGCATACAGGGCCTGAGGCAACTTGCTTACAGACGTTATCGACAAAGAAGACGTCGGAACAAGAGAGTGCAAGCTGCTTGCAATGCTAACCCGGTAGTTTCGAACACTATTAGTGGTGTTGATGGTGACAGTGTAGATTTAGTAATGATGGAGATACTAAGCAGACTACCGGTGAAGTCACTTCTCCGGTTCAAGTGTGTATGTAAACGTTGGCGATACTTAATTGAACAAGATCCATATTTTATTGACTTACACTTTACTCGTTCGATAGCACGTCCAAATCTCTTTATGGTTGTTCCAAGGGAAACCAAGAAGCCGATTCACAGGGGAGGAACTTCTTGTAAGGATGTTTTCTTGGCAGCAAACCTAATTTCTGAAGGCAGTGACAGCTCAACAGCAGCCGTTCATACCGTAATAGAAATAGACTCGCCTTGTTACTCTAAGATTTTGGGACCTCTAAATGGTTTGATTGGTTTCTTTGACTGTAAAATCGACTACGGAGTGCGTATATGTAATGTTAGTACCCTGGAAATAACACCTTGGATTAAGTCAACATTACTTGGCGATTTACAGAAAGATGGCTTCCCTGCGAACCCGATATGCAAACTGGGATTTGATCCTGCCACCAAGGAGCACAAATTCATCTGTGCATGGGATATTTGTCCTATGGGTAATCTCCCTAGTTATCAAGTTTTTGAGGTTTTGACTGTTGGAGACACTACATGGAGAAGAAACAATAAGATTCCACCCTTCAAGCTGTCTCATTTTGAAGATCCTTCATCTTATACCAATGGTTCTATATATTATAAGACGTCAGTCCTTTACAGTAAGGTGCATGATGATGATGATGATAGGCCAGAATTCATCGTGGCTTTTGATGTTGGAAGTGAGATGTTTAGAGCGCTCAGAGTCCCTAAATTCATCCTTTATCGACCTTGGGATACTTCAATGAGGCGTACATGTTTATCAGAAGTAGATGGACGTTTAGCTTTATTTACAAGAGTTAGTGGTTACATTGTAAAGCTTGGGCTACTTGACGATCGCAGCAAGGAGCATAAAGGCACAGGTGACCAAAACTGGACGGAAGTTACTATTGAATTGCCTTATTTTTGGGGCGAGGAACGACGTCTTTACTTTACTTCCGTGTTAGGAACGGAACAGATAATCCTAATATCTTATCGACGAGCTAGGTCTGATGATAAGACATATGAGGATGAAGTCTCTGTACATTCTTGCAACTGGAAAAAGACAAGCACTTTCAGGAAGATCGAAATCACAGGCATTCCTTCCTCGATTTTATACTGTTTTTCTTTCACACTTTTCATGACTTTCTGTGAAAGCTTATTACCTGTTCAAAAACGTATCAGCAGCACTTCTCAGTCGTTGAGAATTGATTAGGATTCCGAACTATTGTATTGTTTGTTGCTGAGAAGAAACATTGTTTATGCCTTTCAGGTTTCTCTTTTATGATATATTTTGTATATAGTCTCAGCGTTACGCTATGTTAGTGAACCACAATAATGTTACTTTGTTATCAGCAGGTCTGTGAAATCACATTTCTGTCAATAATTCGTCATTTTTGTGAATAGGTTGGGTTAAGCACTTCCATGATCATGATATGCTTAAGTTAAAGCTCATGGTGTTGAACAATGTCAAATCTTTATGTAGCTTCTTCATAAAAATCAAGCATGCATGCATTTACCCTCAAGATACTTTCCGTTTAAAAATCTTTATTGAATGTAGATATATCTTCAATTGTACTTGGAAATCCACCCGAAAATCAACAATCAATCAGTGGGTCTTTGAGGGAGTTGGTTGGGAGCCTTGCAACAAGCTGAGCTCCAACCCCTTCTAAATAATAAGTCCTATTCTATGAAACAAATAATTGCCTACTTTTACATTGAAATCATGAATGCAGCTTCAATCTCTTCAGAAAAGCAATCATTTCCTATTCTATGAAATAAATCTTTATTTTTTTTATTTTTTTTGAGATTCTCTAGGTATTTGTGCAACTAGTAAACTCGAACCCAAATTCTCTTGGAATGCTCTTTTACTATATGCAACTTCGTGGCAACGATGCACTATGAGGGTGTTTGTAATTTTTGTCGAGATAAATCGACAACATATCCTAAATGGCTTTTGTTAACTTGTATACCCATATATATGTTAAGGTTTAATAAAGAATTATTTTATTTCTTTGGAAATTGTGTTTTTTTGTCTTATTCTACTAGAAATTGGTTTTTCTTGCACTGAAAACAACAAATCTTGTTCCCAATGCAAATAATTACTGTTTTCAATGCAATAAAACAAACAAATCTTGTTTCCAATGTAAAAAATTGTTGTTTTAGTGAACCTTAACATGTATACGGGTATACAAGTTAACAAGACCCATCATAAATTACTGTCAAATCTTTAATTAAGACATCTGCAGTTCGTTTAAAGATTATGCACACCAACTATTTTGTGAAGGGAACATTATCTGTCAATCTTGGTATAGGGGCGGCAAGAAATAGTAGAGGGGCGGCAACCTAATAAGACAAAAAAAGGTCATTACAAGGTAATTCAAGTGCCCCTTATCAAAGAAAAACTGGAAATGACTAAATACCCTTATTGTTAATAATCAAGATTAGTGTTGATAATCAAGATTAGTGTTGATAATTAATTTTCACTTATTATAACTCTAAAATCAGATTTTTAGAGTTATAAAAAAAAGTTTAGAGGAGAAGAAAAAGAAAACTTATGTGATATTTGTGAAACCCTAGATTTTGATTCACTCAACCAAAATGAGTGATTCCAGTGACCCGGTATACTTCTAAATCAGTTCCCATTAGCTTTTCGCTCAAAATTATCTAAAGTACATAACAAAATCAAAACTTTTGAATTTTCAGAAGAACTTACGGTTGCAATTTTGCTCGTGACCTTAGTTACGGTTCGTAAGTTATCGAATACCAACCGTAACTGGTTAAATTTGGGGAAAATCCAATCGTAAAACCAGTTACGGTTGATAACTAAATGCTCGATACCAACCGTAACTCAGTTACGGTTGGTAACCAAATGCTCGATACCAACCGTAACTGAGTTACCAACCGTAACTAAGTTATGGTTGGTAATTAAATGCTCGATACCAACCGTAACTGAGTTAGGGTTGGTAATTAAATGCTCGATACCAACCGTAACTGAGTTACGGTTCGTAAACTAAAATAGTTACCAACCGTAACTGAAGAAAATTCTCAGATATAAGAACATACGGTTGGTAATTAAACTATTACCAACCGTAGTAACATCAAAATCTCCAGTTACGGTTCGTAATTGAGTTAAAATCAACCGTAACTCGCATAAACCCAGAAATTTCAATTTCAATTTTCATACAAAACCCTAATTTTTGATACAAAATTAACTTAAATCCAACACGATAAACTAAACCCTAACTGGGTTTTTCCAAACATTTTTCAAATCGCCGATTAATCGAAGACGATGAAATTTTCAGTTTTAATGGAGGTTACGGTTGATGGAGGAGAAGAGAAGATGAAGATGAAGAAGAAGATGAAAAAAAAAACTGATTTGATTTTTTCTGATTCATTAGGTTTAAAAAAACATTGATTTGATTTTGGTTGATTTAAGGTGAAAAGGGTAATCTAGTCAATCTACACCCCCTATAGGACACCCCCTAACCAATAAGAGGGACATTTCTATCACACTTGCCGCCCTTCTACCATTTCTTGCCGCCCCTATACCAAGATTGTTATCTATATACCCCTATTATGAGGCCATTGCAAATATACCCTTATGAGCTTTACAAATACCCCTAAGCTTAATACATTACTAAAATACCCTCTTTTGTGTAGTGTATATACAAAACCACTAACCACTATTCAAAAAAAAAAAAAAAAAAAAAAAAAAAAAAAAAAAAAAAAAGAGACTACCTCTACTGCCCACCACCACTGTCCACCGCCAACCACCACCACCACTGTCCACCGTCGCCCACCACCACCGCCAACCACCACTGTCTACCAACGCCAACCACCACCACTGTCAACCAACACCACCGCCGTTAACCAACACCACCAATGTCCACCACCACCGCCACCAAACACACCGCCGCCGCCAATAACCGCTACCCACCACCGCCGCTAACCTCCACCGTCGTCAACCACCATCACCGCTGCGAAGCACCGCTTCCAACGAACACCACTACCAAGTGGAGTCAACTTGATGAAGTTGTGTCCATATCAAAGGCAACTAGATCAAGTTGTCTCCAATAAATAGTGTCCATACCAGAGGCAACTAGCTCAAGTTGTCTCCAAAACTAGAGGCAACTAGCTCAAGTTATCTCCAATAAATAGGTACAGGAACAAGTTGCAAAAACAAAATGGAGCCAACTAACTCAAGTCATCTCCGGATCTGAGGCAACTAGCTCAAGTTGTCTCAAAAGTGGAAGCAACTAGCTCAAGTTGTCTTCAAATATGGAGGCAACTAGCACAAGTTGTCTTCATATATGGAGGAAACTATCACAAATTGTCTCCAAAAAATAAAAATTGTACACAAAAAAGTGAACCTAGTGTGAGTCGAACACACATCTTCTGACATATAGTCAGTTGTGCTACCATTGCACCACAGATTCGTCAATACAAAATAACATATCAAAATCACATACCAGCACCTGCCACTTCATATCTCTTTTCAGTGCACAACCAACAATTCGAACCACCACCAGACAGTATCACATCCTCCATCTCTGCTACTGCAACAACTTCATGACCACAACTATACCTGCAACAGCTTCATGACAACAACCATCTATGTACACTTGCAACATGAGCCAAACAGCTGCAGTCACTTCCATGCCCTTACTCAAACACCATCAGCAACATACAAGCAGCACCAACTCCTTGTTATGCTCTTCACTGCCTGGATACGTATTCAGTTCCTGCTCAACTTCCTAAGCATTCATCTATTATCTTGACTACAAAGCATACGCATCAGCAGCACAACCATTTTCTTCATTGTCTTCTTATATTATGCCTTCTAATCTCCACGGCATCATCAATTCCAGTCAACAGCAACACAGCACAAACAACTCCATCCATCAGCTCATCTGTGATTGTACTAGCCAACACTCTCAGCTATATAGTTGCCTCCGTATATGGAGGTAACTGGCCAAAGTTGTCTCCGTATATGGAGGTAACTTGTTCAAGTTATCTCGGTATGGAGACAACTTGAACAAGTTGCCTCCATATATGAAGGCAACTTGCACAAGTTGTATTAAGTCAAATATCTTATTAAGTACCCCTCAAGTACACAGTCTAACAATTCATTTCTTCAGTTCTTTGTTCTTACCTGACTTGCTCATTCTCTTGTAATTCCAGCTGCAGAACTCATTTTAACACAACCATCAATGCTCTTCCATAACAATCACCAAAGCTGCACAAAAAATATGATAAACAACATCTTCAATTCCTTCACACCCATTCTGCAGCAGCAACTGAAAACAACAACACGTAACTGCAGTTGTTGCTACTACAATACCACTTCCATCAGTCCATAACTTGTAAAACCTAACATACATCTAGATTTTCTTCTCCATAATCAGCTCACTATCTACACCACAACTCAGCATAGCAGCACCAACCAACTGCATTCAATCACTTCATATATTTTTCAACCTCTTGAGTCACGACCAACCAACAATATCCATGAACATCGGCACTTTCTGTAGCTTCTGCAGCAGCTGCAATTGTGGCACTATTCATCGAGCAGTACCTGCTACCACCAATTCAAGTATCTTCCCTTTTACATAACACCAATACAATCCACAACTATCTCAAATCACCACCAGTAACAGATTCAAACCCGCAACATTCTCATTACCACCACCAGTTCATCCACCATCAACTCTTCTGTAGTAACAAAACTATAGTACTCATTTTAACACCTGCTCATTCTGCTCTTGCATTAGCTCTCTTTCACCTTGTTCTCTCCTGCAACTATTAACTCCCATTCCAAACATTCATTTACAGATCCATCCAAACTCGCCACAGCACCTAACATACATTTCATACCTCTTCTTCCTATTTCAACACAGTTCATTCATATGAACCCAAATTCAAAATCAATTCAACCTCAATTCAATTAAAATCAATTTAACCGAAAATAAACAAATTCAGGATGGAAACCATACCTTGGAAATAAGCTCCACCACTATCATTCGTATAATCTTATTCTTTCCCATCCAGAAGATATCACCACCACCACCAGCTTCAACCACCACCACCATAACAAACAATCTTAACCACCACTGTCTGAATCACCAAATTTTACCATTCCAAACAGAAACACCGCAATCTCCATCAATTCCATCATTCTTAATCGAATTTCTTTCTACCTACATCACCCCCAGTTACAATACCACCAACACCAGCAGAAACTTCAAAGCAAAAGAAAGAAGATAATCATTAAATTCCAAATCGATGCGGAAAAATATGTATTAACCAACTATAATCATCGGTTTTAGGTTCTTCAATCACAATCCAGTTTAAATCGATATGAACTTACCAGAAATCAAAACCTAAAATTAGATCTCAATCTTTTTGAATTTGATTTTGAAATTAATCTTTACAAGAAGAAGAAGGTCTTTCTGAATTTGATTTTGATTTGTTGCTGCTAGTAATTTTCGATTAAATCTGAATCAATTTGGCGGAGGAGATGGTGTTGGTGGTGGTGGTTTCCGGAGAGAAAGATAAAGAGATAATTTTTTAGATGTGAAATCAAAGAGTGATAACTCACTGAGATGGTGAAGATGGCGATGGAGAAGATTCTGGTGTTGGTGGCGTTGGTTGTGGTGGCGACGGAGATGGTGGTGACAATGATGGAGATGGTGGAGAGTTCCATTGATTTTTCTCGAGTGAGAAATAAAGAAGAAGCTCGTATAAGATATGAAGGTCAAAAGAGGGATTATATGAATTATTTTTTTGTTCATAATTTCAATTATACCACTAGGGACATTTGTAAAGACTGATAAGGGTATTTGTGATAGACCCATGGATAGTAGGGGTGTATTATAACATTCCCACTTTTGTGAACAATGGTGCTATCTTCCGTTATGCATTATTATTCCCAAATTATAAAATACAGAACCCTGTTTTAGGGCATACATAAAACTTTCAGGGCATACAAACCAATAATCCCATCTAAGGTGTCCTTATAAGGGGTATCCCTTGGGTAGTTCAATTACCCATATACCCTCCAACCGTTTTAATTACTAATATACCCTTGCCCTTAATATAAAAACCTAAAATAAGTTTTAAGAAAATCAAAATCAGTTTCTTTTTAACTTATTCATCTTCTCTGGCCGAACCCTTCTTCTCCCTCACGAGATTTTTTTTTCATCGCCTTGATTAATCGTTGATTCTCGAAAATTTGATCGTCGATTAAACTCAACTATATAATGGGTCGTAGAAAGGAAAAGGCAGCTGGTAGGCGTTCAAAATCGTCTTCAAATCCCTCAATTGAAGAAGAAGAACCAATTGAACCTGAAATTGAACCACAAAATCAACCAATCGAAGCACCAACTCCTGAAATGAGGATAAGAAAGTAAGTTCTACAAACCCAATCTCTTATTTGATATTTTTAATCGATTCAATAGGGTTAATTCCAAAAATCTTAGGGTTTTAGACGGTTGCAGGGATAGGTTCGGCGCATATTTTAGGTGCATTTTGATCCGAACTGTTATTCACAATTTCAATCTGGAAATGTATATGAACAGTTCGGCATGAAATGATACACCAAATATACGCCGAACCTTGTCACAGTTAGGAGTTTCAGTATAGGTTCGGCGTGTTATATAATATTGAATTTATGCCGAACCATCTTCTGTTAGTTTGCAACAGAAACTAGGTGTAAGTTCGGCTTATTTTGTGTTTGTCGGGCTAGCCGAACCCTTGTCTTAATGTGTTCGGCTTGTTTTGTTTTTTTATTATAAGCCGAACATATCACTGTGTTACAAGTCCACTGATTTTTATTGGGTTGGTCTCATAATAAGGGTTACGTCTTAGGTGTTACGGGGTAGCCGATCATAGACTTTAGTTAATTCATCAACTTTCAATATGTTAATAAAGTTTTAAACTTGTATTAGGAATAACGAGGTTAAAAGGAGGAGGAGGATGGAGGTTACACCTTCTACTTCTAAACTACCCGATCCTCGAGGAGGAGGAAACAAAAAATTAGGAGCTGGAGGGAGAGGATTTGACAAAGCCGCGATATTAGTAATTCGTGAACCAATTCCACAGATACAAAGAGAAGAACAAGAAGTTGATGGTGGTCATGTTAATGAGGAACCTCAACATCAACCGAAAGAGAAGCATGTTTCTGAACTCCGGGTTAAAGGTTTGCACATTCCTGATGATAATAATGTAATCACAGCTCGAGATGATGGTTTGCCCCATGGACTTCCAGAAGATGGAGGAAGGGTGTTGATCGGTTACGCCGAATCTTTGGTAAAGAGAATATATGAGACTTCTGATCACAACGATGCGATCCGAGTATTGAGACATCAGAGGGCAGAAGAATGGAAATTGTCTGAAGAGGTTCTCGAGGTGATGGCTTACGTACAATCCTCTTATTTATGGCCTTTCATTAATTGTGGACATTAGGAATATGATAGTGTGACGGTCTCCTCCTTCACCGAGAGATTTTGTCCAGAGACTTATACGTTTCAACTACCCTTTGGGGAAACGGCAATCACTCTCGATGACGCGAACAAGATTACAGGGCTTAAAGTGAGGGGTAGAAGCGTGGATGCTGATTTTTATGATATGAGTTGGACTGAGCTATATAGTTTGTACAAGGAATGTCTTGGTTGGAATGATCATAAGACCGAACTCGAGTTTTGTCGTTCCGTTAAAGATGTAGATTCTGTTAACTTTCCAGGTGGGACAAATAAGAAGCTCAAGAAGGTGAAGCTTACTAATTTGAAAAAGGAATTTGGAAATACAGCCGAGAAAGTAAAGAATGGGGAGTTGGTAATGGACGAGATCAAAGTGAAGCAAACATCAATAGCCTATTTGCTTTATACTCTTGGCAGAGATGTCTTCCCAGACCTATCTGGAAACAAGGTGAATGCCAATTATCTTATATTGTTAAAGGATCTTGCAACCATTAACCAATACGCTTGGGGTACTTCCACTCTTGCTTACCTTCTCGACCAAATTGCGACCGCATCTAGGTTGACAAGTACAAACATTGGAGGGAACTTACTTTGTTTCAGGTAATTCTCGATTAATTTCCATTCCTTTTTTTTCAACAATGCAACTGTCTCTTTATTCAGTGTATGGTTCGGCGTATATGTGATAGCCATTATGAGCCGAACCTTATAAAAGAATTTAGGTTCGGCTTGTTGGGGAAAAAACTTTAAGCTGAACTTTATGTCATTTAAATTCGGCTCCTATTTGAATTACAATACAAGCCGAACCATACACTGTATGTTACAATATTAAATGTTTGCATATCATTTCTTATTTTAATTTTGGATGTAGGTGTGGGTATATGACCATTTCTCGAATTTGAAGTTGGCCAAAACACATGAAAAGGATGTCGATCGGGTTGATACACTTCCAACAGCGGCACAGTACAAGTTTGAGGAGGAGATGGCAAGGAATAAAGAGCAGTTGGTGGCAAACTTGAGAGAGAGGTTAAACTCTTTGGAGGTCAATGACGTCGATTTGATCCATATCAAAATCCGGTGGAATATGAACGTGATGAAGCTGTTCATCGTGGAGACATGCCGGTGGGTATGTACTATGGACCATTTTTTTTATCCCGGTGGTTGTGTAATTTATGATCCTCAGCGAGTACTACGTCAAGGAGGAGCCGTCCAAAAGGTCCCATTGTTTGACGATAAATTCACGTTGATTCCAAAGAGTTCTAATGAAACTAAATCCACCACTTCTTCATGGACTCCAAAGTATGATCCCGAGCCGAGCAATGAGCATTAGAAGAATTTAGATGCCAACATATTAAATATGAATTTGATAGCACCCGTGCATGATAATCCTCGTGAAGCTGATCCGGGCTACATGGATTGGTACAACCAAATCTCTCATCCCTTTATTATCAATAAGGAAAGTAAGAAGAAAGTTGATAAGTCCAAGGGGAAGCAAAAGGCGACCATCATCTCCAAAAATCCCACTTATGAAGAACTATCGAAGGCTTTCAAGACAATGGTAATAATTGCATTAATCTTTACTCTTGAATTTGTTATAACATAAATAAGATATTATATAAGTTACTCATAATTAAAAGTTGTTGACAAATGAAATTAGGTTGCGGCGGGTAAAGAGTTGGTGAAGAAAATGAAGAAAAAAGCTAGTTGCAAAAGACCGTTGACGGTTGAAGAACAATATTATTTCATCAACGAGTTGGATGCTATTATGACCAAAGGAAAAGGACCCGAGGTACCATAAAAAGGCCGACGAAAAAGAGGAATCGAGAAGCTGGTGAAGGCACAAGCGGAGGTAGTAGTAGCGTCCCAACAGGTGATGACGGCGCGGCGGAAGATGAACGTGGACATGCCAGAAGAAGAGGCCGTGGAAGTGGTCGTGTAACCGGCAAGAGGGGCGGTGGTCAATGAACTTTTATGTTATTAGTGTTTGATTAAGTACACTTTTATCTCGGATTTGTTAACTTTTTTATCGACAACTCAACTTTCCTTGTGTTTGCTAGTTTGTTTCGTGTTATCGACAATTTGACTTTTATGTATTAATCGTGTTAAAGATAATTTTCAGTTTTCATTTTGTTAATCACATGTTCAGTGTCAGGTTCGACTTGTTATGTAACTCTAAATACAAGCCGAACCTGACAATTTTTACCTTGAAGTTGCCAGGTTCGGCTTGTTATGTAACTATAAATACAAGCCGAACCTGATAAAAATTTTACGTTGTCATTACCAGGTTCGACTTGTTATGTAACTCTAAATACAAGCAGAACCTGACAGAATTTTTACCTTCAAGTTTCCAGGTTCGGCTTGTTATGTAACTATAAATACAAGCCGAACCTAACAAAATTTTCAAACTTTTGAAAATTTTAGCCGTTTCTAATCAGTGTTCGGCTTGTATTAAAAAAATCGTACTAGCCGAACCCTGATGAAATTTCACAAATTTCAAGGAACGACTCTTTTTTTTCAAAAATATAGCCGTTGAAAACCTGAATTCTATATATACTTACCTATTGTTTCACATAAGAAAGCACATCTCCTGAAAAATATGGTACCCCCTAATCCTAAGTTTACTCTAGATAAAGATTTGTCTCTTTGCACGAACTATGTAGCATACTATCCAAAGAAGGGTGAAGAACGACGAGTGAAGGGTCTATGAGTATGTACTACTTGGTTCGAATTCATGAAGCATTCTCCACTGAAACAGGTAATCCTCACAACCGGGATTCGGCATCCTTGTTTTTCCGAATTGAATCTATTAAGAAAAAGGTTACCGACTTTATATCTTTAGTTCGGGTTGTGAATCTCTATCGACTCAAGGGTGAAACTACCTCCGAGATTGAAGTGCGAGCGCTAGAGGAATGGCGAAGATGGAAAGGAAAGAATTTCAAATACGAAGCTCACTACCGTATTCTTAGAAAGTTTCTCATAACCCGTTTGGGATACTAGTTGGATGGTTTTCTTTTGTAATGCTACCATGTTCTTTTGTAATGCTACCATGTTCTTATGTATTGCTGCCATGTTCTTATGTAATGGGAATGTAATCCTTTATCGTATGAATGATAAAAAACTTTCGAAATGACTGAACTGTTAATACATGATATGGTTCGTCTCAATATGAACTTAAGGATAATAAGCCGAACCTGACTGGGATTTCATGGTTTTGGAATTTGTCAGGTTCGGCTTGAAACGTAAAATCCATTACAAGCCGAACCTGACAGAAAACTTTATTTTTTGTCAGGTTCGGCTTGTATGTAAATTACAATACAAGCCGAACCTGAATTTATATTGGGTTCGGCTTGTGTTATCTTTGCCGAACCACATCCTGTGCAGTGTATATTACAGACTTGTCGAACCTTAACAATTAAAATACCTTCCATAACATAAAATAAAGCTCACTCAAATACAGGGAGTCTAGAAGGTAAAATTAAGTGCAATTCTTAGTTTACCAAAAAACCAAAATCCACAATAGATTGAATGGACCACAAAAAGCAAACAACACTCCGATAGTGTCATTTTATGGAGATCCTAGACGGATCACCTCTTCCTCATCATCTTCAGTAAACTCTTTCTCATCATCTTCATCCTCATCACTTGAAAACATAATTACTTGTCCACTTGCAAGCGACACATTCAAAGCTTTCCAAAGATCCATTTCCGTTGCATATTTTTCACACCAATCCATCGAATAATTATTTTCAAATCTAGGCCAAAAGGCTGCACTCATCAAGGGAGGTAATGGGCAACCGGGTTTGAGTTTGAGGCCGATAAAATGAAAATTTTGAACAAATCCAATAAAAAGTCTTCTATCTTTTACACCTTCATGGCAAGGTTTTGTTGGAGGTGCGTAAGTAAAACTATTACCCGGCCACGCGAAACAATGTACGACGCAATCGAATGTCTCCACTATTAAAAACCCACAAACGGGCATTGACATCCAATGTTCTTGGGTGATGATTGAATCCCCATGTAAACGACGTTCGAATGCAATGTACTCTGATGCCACTCCTGCATCTCCCCTTTGACATACTCTCATCATTGTCTTGTAGAATTCTTTGTTCCGGCGTAGGGTTTGTAACAATCGTTGCCTAATATAGTTGACTTCATTTTATAGGGGCAACGGATTGTTCCCTTCTTTAAAAGGACCAAGTGGTTCCGCCGTGACATAATATCCACAATTTCCATCACCTTCTACTTCGTCCATTGCTATAATATGCTCATGAATTACCGACGCTAGATCTTCCAAGTAGTTCTCGTATATAAAATTGATAGGCCGCAAATAGTTACCGGACTTATCTCTTCTGGGTCCTCTCATCCTACCAACTTCATGTACGGTTTTTTTTCTTTTATCTTGGTTTGTGAAGGATGCATCTTACTCTTTCCCTTGACATCCTCTTTACCATCCTTTGCTTGTGACGAACAATTATTCTCCTTGACCTCTTTGTTACTTGTTTCGGCTTTTTGAATACTCGGACGACCACGTTTTTTTGGAACTTTCACTTCTTCCTCCTTCATCACCTTTTAAATTTCCTTCTTTGCCTTTTCATACCTTGCATCATGGATCTCAACGCCGCATGGATCTCAACGGGTAGCCAATAATGCCTTGTTTGCTTGTCTAGTTTGGAAATTATTCATTTTCTTACTCTTTCTACCTTTCGTGACCCCCTTCTCCGGTTCCAAAATATTGTGTTGGGTGAATGGATACATGACCGGCATCATGTTTTGCCAAAATATTTGTTTTTGATCTCGGAACATATTCCTATACATCTCCGCCAACTTTTTCCCATTTGCCGTGTCCCAAATTTCTAGATCATCCTCGTCGTCTTCGGTTGGGAGAGGATCAAAGCTTAATTGTTTCCAAAAAGGACCAATGTTCTCAAATGGTATGATACCATCCTTGTACCAAAGTATGTCGTGGTGGCATGGAAGTCCCATAGATGTCTTTATTTTACAAACACACTCTTCCTCCAAGTTGGCCCCAAATGTCTCAATCAAATCTACTTCTTCCATCAATAAATCAATGCAAAGATTGGAGACTCTATAAGTTAATCCTCGTAGCCAAGGACTTTTGTAATCCTTGTGTTTGAACATAATGTTATGTTCGAACGCCGCTTTAATTCTCACAACATCACTTTTGAAATATTCTTCAATTGCATCAAACACCGTAACATCCAAAAAGGTTCTTCTTCAACCGATAATGAGCCGACTCTACCATACTTGTGGCTTGGTTGTCGAAGTGTTTGTGTCGATTTGTGAAACATGACACGAACCTTTCCTTATTAGGTTCCAACACATCTTTGAGCAAATAAAAAATGACATCGGGGTAGTCGGTCCTCTAATGATTAATAAGCATTTTAACATTTTCTTCGTATACATCCCCGGTGATTGACCATACCAAAGCTTCCCATTCGCCATGGAAAGAAGCCCACAACATCTCATTGTGTTCATATCGTTTCAAGAATTCCTTCTTTGCCTTTTCTCGTTTTTCCACCGGTAGTTTAGCAATATTGTCTAATTCTTTCATCTTAAGTGGTTGAATTATCGGTTGGCATTTTTTCCTCACATTGCACCTTATATGAAACGTGCAAAGAAAGTTGAAAGCATCCGGAAATACCTTATTAATAGCATACATCAATGATGAATCTTGATCGAATATGAACACTTTAGGAAGAAAACTCTCCCGGAAGATTAACTTCAATTGTTCTAACCCCCAAACATAACTCTCTTTCTTCTCGTTTTTCATGAAGCAAAAAGCCACGGTGAACGGTGCCTTTGTCGACTTATGCCCAATAATGTTCATCAACGGCATCTCATATTTGTTAGTTTTGTACGTGCAATCCAACATAATAACTTGTGGGAAGCAGAGAGCCAATTGGACGCATTCCGGGTGGGCAAGAAAAAGGTGTGTCACTTGACCAAATTCATCCAACTTCTTTTGGAAAGCGTAGTTATTCTCACCCCTAACCACATCACTTGTTGCATCACCAACCTACCTTGCAAATTGAGTCTTCTAATCTTATTTCTTGCGTTGTAGATAGTTTGCATAGTCGACTTGTTATTATTGTCGTCCTCCTTCAATTTACTAAGAATCCTAGACGGTGCCATACGTGCTCGTGTCATTTTATCCACTTCTAGCATTTCGTTGGGTTTGAGTCGCGCTACTTTCGCATGTCCATGAAGGTCACGTGGACGTGGGTGGTTATGACGACAATCCATATCTTTATTCATAACCCAATATTCATTATCTTTGTTCAAGGTCTTATTCTTGTTCTTGAGGTTGAAAACGATCTTGAAAGGGCAGTTTCTTTTCTTCGTCTTTGTCCTATTCTTTCTCCCGGTCTTCCCAACATATACAGAACCCTTTTCAGCCTTGCTATCGCCGGTTCCACTTCGTTCACAATTCAATTCAAACCGATCCCCTCGGCTTTGTCGTCCTTTAACTAGTACGCAATTTATCTTTATCGCGTGTTCCTCAGCCCAAGCCAGTGCTTCGGGTTTAGTTTTCCATCTCTACGTTCATTCAAACACAAATAATTAGTAAAAAGACTTCGGAATATTCCGACAACATTTAGGTAAACAACAAGTTCTTACATACCAAATCATTTTGGAAGTGATCCCTAGTATCTTTGTGAATTATGTTTACGGGATCAGGTTGATTTTCCATCGGTACAGGTCCATCAAGAACGATCTATGAAGAATAACACAAGGTAAGATACTACAAGGAAAAATTAATGGAGAGGTTCGGCTATTACGATATTCACAATATGTGCCGAACCTATACAAATTTCTTAACCCAACAATTCTCAAGAATATAAATGATAAGGTTCGGCTTATATTCTACTTGATCAAAGAACCGAACCATGTATTTCCAACAGGTTCGGCGCTTACGAATTTATCAATATAAGCCGAACCTTAAACAATTTTTGTTCCAAAAGTTACAGTGTAGGGTTCGGCTTCTTATTACAATTTATAACAAGCCGAACTATGGTCTAGAGAAAAGGTTCGGCTCCTAATCATAACACTTTCAGCTAGCCGAACTGTTCATCTAGACTCACCGAACCTTAGTGGGAAAAAAACTAACTTTTGATGATTTTAAGCTACAAAGTGAGATCAAACATAAGATAGAAGTGTACCTGTGTATTAGAAGCACTGGGTTCCTCATATATGTATTCATCATCAAGGTTTGGCTCATAAAAATCATCATCTTGAGTTTGAGTTTGAGTTTGAGTTTGAGTTTGAGTTTGAGTTTGAGCTTGAGCTTGAGTTTGAGTTTGCGTAAAATCATTCTCATAATCTAAGAAATCAGCCATTTCCGGATCATTGATGTAATTGATATGTATTTTCCTAGGTTTTTTAGGTGAAGATTGACCCTCCTCATCCATTGAATCAAATACAAGCTTTTTTCTCACTTTCCCCTTCTCCTCTCCAAAAAAACCTAACTTTTTTTTTTCTTACTTAAAATTTTTCTATCTACACAAATTTATAACTAAATAATCTTAATCACTAATCACTAATCACTAATCACTAATCACTAATCATTAAGCATTAAGCATTAATCAGAATTTTTATAACTAATCATTAGTATTAACACTAATCCTAAAAGGGCAGATTTGCCATTAACAAAAATATTTGGTTAAGGGGTTTCTGATTTTCTTTATTCAGTATGCCCCGAAAGATTTACTTATGCCCTAAAACAGGGTTCCGTTCAAAATACATGGCTATGTTACTGGGTCACATAATACACTCAAGTCCACCCATAAGATGGGAAGAAAATTAGATTCGGACGACAAAATTTTGGATCACGTAGCAATATTTCTGTATCTCCCTCATAGATAAATTTGTACACAAAAAATAAAGATTTTCCACCCATGTCGTCGAGTCCAATATTTATGCATCTGATCCAGCATTCCAGACATCAGTAACAAGAATAAGATGATCACCGTCTCTAATTACTCTTATGTCATCAATTTCAGCTTTATCTACAGTTAAAACTCTACTGACTGAAATCCCAAATTTTGTAGCACCAATTCCAATAAGCTCTTCCAGAGACTCCGGCAAGCGAACAAGTTTATCTACTGTTTCAACCGCCTCCGGGCAACTAATAGTCACTTGAGCAGGATAGTGCTCGTGCAAATTCCGATCTGGCATCCGAAGATGTGCGGATGAATATTTTCCACTTCTGCTTCTCTCATTTGTATGGGTAGCAGCGGACATGACTCCAAATAGCGAGTTATTAAAATCGCTAGTTCCTCCTCTTGGTTGGTGGCTTCCTCTCCAGAAAACGTCCATTGAAGGAGTTTTCCCTGCTTTGTTTGGTACTGGATATGTCATTGTAGGTTCGCTCCCATACCTTGTTATGTTGTTAACATCCGTAGCTGGACCAAGTGAAACTGTGGGTTGATGTTTTGTTTCTTGCTTGGATTGAAACAACAACTTAATCTCATTATGACCTTGTTGATCAGCTAAGTTTCTAGGAGTCCATCCATGGGTATCAGCTATATCAATATCACATCCTTGTTCCAGCAAAAACTTTACTATCTCGATGTTTCCTTCGGAAACCGCAACATGAAGTGCTGTTATTCCGTTACTCTTTGGGAGTTTCACATCTCCCCCGTATTCTACAATTTTCGTAAGTAAATATATACTATTTTGTTCGACCGCAGTGCATGCAAATTGACCCATGTCTCCAGAGAATAGGTTTCCACCATTGTCTGTCAACAATTTAACTACTGATTCATGTTTCCCCACTATCGCTTCCCAAAGAGGAACATTTCCTTCTGAATCTGAAATTTCAAGAACCAAACAAGAAAGGTTACAAAGAATGTTCCAGAAAGTTGGAAACAGCAAATATAGTAATGCAAAATCTTAGACAACCCAATGCAATTATGCAAGAGTTGCATAAAGAGAAAACCTTCACTGGGTATATAAGTTCATTTTTTTGCAAGACAGTGATTTGGGTCAGTACAGATAAATTTGTTATACATCCAAGCTTGAACATACCTCTGCTATTTGGATCTGCTCCATAATTTAGTAAAAGAAAAACACATTTCTCTTTTCCTTTTGCTGCCGCTATATGCTGGCGGAGATAAACAAAAACCACATAAATAAAATAACGGGTTACCGTTTGTCATAATGAACAAAATAAAAAGTTCCAGACGAGAGGATATATACAAACCAGAGCTGTGCGTCCACTGTTGTCAGATTCATTTGGATCATCACCCTTTCTTAGTAATTGGTGCAACAGATATTCGTCTCCTCTAAGGGTTGCAAAACACAGAGATAGCGGAAGGTCCAACTTACCATGAGCTAGCCTGTTCTCTGTCTCTGCCAAAATTCCTTGCATAACCGGGTCGTTCATCTCTTTCAAGTGCTGTTAACAATCCAAATTGTGTGAAAGAAAAGTATAACAAATATTATATCCTATCAGGCTATCAATAGGCTTATTCTTGCAAGGGCTCAAAACATATTTTGGCGACCCCAATTTTAAAGCTCGAAAATGAACTTGTTAAACTTAAAGTTAAGAATGGGAGACATTAATTAGCGGGTAGAAGACCTGTAGGAGATTGTTCATGATTATGGTCCCATCACCAACATTTGCCCGGACAATGCTCAACAGTGTAGAACGGTTTAGCCGCAGCAACTGACTCAATTTTTTGGTGCGCACTTGGAAAAGCTGTGGTTTGTAACAAAGTACCCCAATCTCACCAAAAATTTCCCCTGTCCTCAATTCTCCCATAACCTGAAGACCATATAAGGGATCATTAGTTTTCAAGTGGATGCCACCACGTTATATTTACTCTGGACAGAATAAAATCCACTTTCAAGTGTCAGTTAGATTCTTCAATTTTGAAATGCACTTGCCCGCTCTATTCCGTTCCTACGTACAATTAGTTCCTGCCAAGAAATACACTAAACATTACTTATAAGAAAAAAATAAAATAACTCGCTCTAGAATGGAATCTAACTGATGTTTCTCATGCAAAACTGATCCTACATATGAGAGAGAATAGATGCTTTCAGTGTTAGCTAGAAAAAAAATACTATCAAGCTAACCTAGTATACAGAAAGAAAGTTAGTTGTTACCACGGCGCCTGTAACCACTATATAGAAGTCTGTGGGCGCTTCGTTCTGCAAAATAACATCTTCTTTTGGAGGGAAATACTCTGGTTTCATCTCCGAGACCTGTGAAATGATGTGTATCAGATGATGAGGTAAATAGAAGAAGAACTGGACACTGGCAAAGTTGTTGGTCTTACCAGCTGGAAAAGAAGGTCATTTGATACCCCGCGGAACAAGTATACAGTATCAACAAGATTATAAAAGAGAAAGTGTGAAATGCTTGAACGAAGGGCTTTAGGGAGAGCCTCAAATGTCTCTTGCTGTTGCAATCCTTCCAAGTCAGTTCTGAACTTCAAACATAAATGAGAAAGCATCTGATCTTGTAAGCGTTCCGGGAGATGGTTCCTATTTGCAAAACTCGAGGCAGCTTGAATTACATCCCTCTACAGTTTGTAACAAAATAAGAAATTACTCAGTAATAAAACAATAAACTAGTGCAATTCATAGTTCTCAATTGCATGGAGAAACACACTTGTCTACCCACGCAAATTATACTCAAGTTTAGTTCAAGACTGTTTCATGGAGTGTCAGATGAAATTACTCTTCTTCTCATACAAATATGGTGTTTGTAATACATTTGCAATTATTTCTAAATCAATTAGAGCATGCATAGTGTGCGCTTGAAAACAATGGCGTGGAATTTTGTTGTCCACTTTAAAGTGCGCGATGGTACAAAATCAGACATGGAATGACTAAAAGTATAACTGGGAAAGTAAACCTCTCATAAGGTCTATGCTATGAGCACTCAAACGCAGTAGCTGCCCAAATGGTCAAATGTGAGAATGGCAATTATTTCGATATGATATTGGCATATGGATGGAATAAATGAAGGAAAAATTTTACTTACAAATTTTCTAGTGCGACTAGTCTCCCGGACAACCAAAGTGGTCATATTTCCGATCAGATATGATGTCAAGCCGAGGTTGAAGAGCATGTAAAAAACGTCAAATATCATTTCTGGTGTAGACACGGGATGCACATCACCATACCCAACAGTTGAAAGAGTGGTGGTGGACCAATAAACTGCTGTGACATACCGAATCCCCAGACTTACTTCATGAAAGTCACCAAAAGATGCACCAAGCCATGTTTTTTCTGGGTTGCGGTTACGGGCAGCGAGATAATAAATGATACACGCCGCAAAGTGGACAGAGATTATAGTCACCTAGAAGAGTTGCCACCCTTTGTAAGTTAGCTATTTACAAAAGGATTAAAAACCTCATTCACAAAAATAGTTGATATTCTTGTAAGGCACTCACACAGATGAGCTTTGCACACCTGACCCAAAAGTAGTTAATGTTCCTATCTTTCTCCAATCTGTAACAACAATAAACAGTATCTGCAATCTTTTAAGAAGGATAAAATTTGTTTATTTCCAGAAATTGTTGACATATCTTACCTAGCAAACATAGAACTAACTCTACGTAGACGCCAGAGACGAAGCATGGTGATAAATCCATAATCCAGGCCCGCCACCTTTCTAGCAAGTTCAGATGGGATTGTAGCTACGACATCAAACAACAACCAAGTTCTTGTATATCTCAAAGCAATTTTCTTATGATTGTCAATGAATACATAAGATCTTCTGTCGAGGTAGGCAACAAAGAAAGTGAGGATAATGTCAATAGCAAATAAACCATTAACAATATTATCTGCAATTGCCAGTCCTGTAGCGGGTTCGATAAGAAACCCAATTTCGAACGGAGATACCCATGCAGTGTATGCAACCAGAAAAATGAGAAAATATTGCCAAATTCTGCAACAAAAATATCAGAGCATTAATTGGATGGGTCATTGCCTTTCAAAACCAGGTATATTGAGGTTAAAATATGTACCTATAATAAGGATCATAGGGAGATATAATGAATCTACGGAGCTTGAGTGTACGATTGGTCCTAGCACCGAGAGCAGGTAAAATCCCTGAAGAAAGACTATAATGGCTTCCATTATCCACTGACATATCTTCTTCCATTTCTTTTCCAGACATTTTCTCCCGGTTTCCTTTCCCCATGTTTCTCAACTGTTTTCTTCTTCTCCTGAAATTTGTTTTTATAATTTTGTTTTTTCACTCTTTCATTTGACCCCCACCCGACCAACTTAAGGTTCTCATTATTTGTATTTAACTAACAGCATCCATACCCATGGTATAATGTTTAAAATCTATCATTTCATTCAACAAAAGTAAATAAACAAAAAAAATGCAATGCTGCTAATGGGGGTGCCACTTTGCTTGGGGGCGTACCAACCCAAAGGCCATAACTATTTTGTCCTATATGTATTTTGGTACACCCCCAAGTAAATTCGGTACCGCATATTAGTAATCTTGAAAAAAGGAATCACATTGGATTTGAGATTGGCATTCCATGTTAATATGTAATCTTTGGAAATATGGGGGCAGCAAGCAATTGCCATATTTAGCCATTCCTCAATTTGAGAAATTGTGATTTTCCGGCCCTCACTATTTAGACTCTTTAATAATGAAGGCTATTATTGGGGCGTCACATTCCATTAGAGGGGCGTCACCTAATAGGACAAAAACGGGTTATCCGTAAGTAATTATAAAAACCCTTTATCTCAAATAATTGTGTAATGACCAAACAACCCTTATTTATTTAGTTAATTTTAATTAAATTTAATTATTATCTAATTAAATTAAGAAGATGAATTTTGATATATATTTGTAAATTCTGGGACAAAGTTTAGAACCAATGGTTGAAAATCAACATGTACACCTCTAAACTATCTCCCATGAGTTCAATTTCGTTGAAAACTAGCTTAAGAACGATAATAAATTTGATATTTTTAGACTTTCATGGCAAATTACGGTTGGGTTGGGCTTCGTTCCAACCGTAATTCAGTTTTAGGTCTGGGTTTGGAAGAGGGTTTTGCTTCGTTCCAACCGTAATTCAGTTTTATGCCTGGGAAATGTAGTGCAAGAACCTAGGCGTAAACCAAAAGCATCCATGATAAATTACGCCTAGGTTCGACATATAGAAAACCTGGACGTCCAACATTACGCCTGGGAAGTGTAGTGCAAGAACCTAGGCGTAAACCCAAAGTTGGAATTCTTCAAAACATCCAGGAAGAATTACGCCTAGGTTCTACATATAGCAAACCTAGACGTCCTAAATTACGCCTGGAAATCAACTAAACCTAGATGTGAAAGACATGCAAATCAAAGTTTACGCTTGAATTGAACTAAACCTAGGCGTAAGTTCTTCAAAAACTAAATTACGATTGAAAAATCTAGTACCGTACCCATGCGTAACACTAGAAGAAAGTAAATAAAACCCTAATTTTACTTCGATTTCATTCGATTTAAGAACAAAAACGAGTACAAAAAGATGGGTTTGTTCGATTATTAGCTTACATACACCATGGGTTGTTGTTGAGGAGTTTGAAAACTTGATTCTTCAATTGATTGAATCGGTGGAATGAGTTGAGGAGAAGAAGAAGGAAGAGCAGGAGTCAAAAGGTTGAAAGTGTAAAAATTAGATTAGGTTTTTATTCTGTTTTTGTTTTAATTTTAATTGAAGGGTAACTTGGACAAATTGCTATGGAATCAAAAGTATCCCTTAACCAGATTTTTGGTCACCAGATATCCAAGTGAAGCCCCTCTAATGGAGTGTGACGCCCCAATAATAGCCTTCTTAATAATCTATAGAACAAAGAAGTCACCCACACCCTGCAGGTAAAATTGAAGGATCACGGATTAGATTAATCTGATCTGGTATAAACATTGGGCTTTTCTTAACTTGTATACCCGTATACATGTTAAGGTTTAATAAAGAATTATTTTATGTCTTTGGAAATTGGGTTTTTTTGTCTTAGTCACCTAGAAATTGGTTTTTCCCAATAAATTTTGTTCTCAATGCAAAAATTGTTGAAGGATAAAACAAACAAATCTTGGCAAGAATTTGTTATTTTAATCTGATCGGGTACAAGATAAAGAGGATAAACATTGGTGCTGTAGGGGTACCAACCAAAGGGTATTTAAGTCAATGCGCCTTTGTTAAGTGCAGGGCGCTTGGGTAAGAAAATACACAAACCCTATCAAAATCCCTTTTTCCGGAGGTCATGTAATATATTCAGTACCTCCTCCCTCTTCTACAGTTCTGTTCGTTTTCAAGCTAGGGTTTTATAGAGGCTGGTTAGATATACATATAATTTGGATTTCTAAGGAACCAAGATTTGTTGTTTTACTTTCCAACAGTTTGTTATATTGTTTGTTGATTTGTTTGATTTGTATGTCAATGTTGCATCAAACATCGATTAGGGGTATGCTTCATCTCATCATCTTAGATGCTGATTTATTTTCTTGGATGTCATTATTTTCTTTGCATCATAAAATATTGAATCTACAGTCATGAATGGCAATGATGAAAAAAAGGCCGGTCTTACAGCTGCCTTGGGTTTAATCCCAATTTGGTAGTAGAATGATACAAAACTTTCAGAAGGTGTTTTCTGAGCCATATATTCCATGCACTTGTCTTTATCATATGTATATGCCTAGTTCCACGATTCACTTTTTAACCATCTTCTTGTTTATCACTACGTTTCATGCTGTTTTGCAATTTCAATCCACATCTCAACTTTAGTCATTTGCAAGACTGAACTATCTGTGAGTAATTACACTTTTCTCACTGATAGCTCTGAGAAAAGGAGGACTGCAGGTTCTGAGCAAGTGCCATGATTTTCACATCAGGCACGATGAGTTCCATTATCTTGTTTTACATAGGCTACTTACAGGCCTTAACCCGATGTTGGTCAATTAACTTTGTGCAGTATAGAGTGTTTGTTGGACTAAACATAAGCATTAATACTACTGCATTAATTGACGGTACAAAAAATTTGTGATACTGTGAGTAAGCAACTGGTATTGTTTGCTTTGTATTCATTTCTCTCAATGTTGCATCAAGCTTGTTCCCGTCATCCTTAGATGGTAGTCAGTTGATTTACCTTCCTGGGTCTCATTATTTTCTCTGTATTATAAAGATTGAAGTTGCAGTAATGAATGGCAATGATGAAAAAAAGGCCGGTCTTACAGCTGCCTTGGGTTTAATCCCAATTTGGTAGTAGAATGATACAAAACTTTCAGAAGGTGTTTTCTGAGCCATATATAATATGCACTTGTCTTTATCGTAAATATGCCTAGTTCCACGATACACTTTCTAACTATCTTCTTGTTTATCACTACTTACATGCTGTTTTGCACTTTCAGTTTACATCTCAACTTAGTCATTTGCAAGAATTAACCATCTGTGAGTAATTAAACACTTTTCTCACTGAAAGTCCTGAGAAAAGGACTGCTGGTTCTGAGCAAGGGCCATGATTTTCGCATTTGAAGGATATGCAGGCATGATGGGTTCCATTATTTTGTTTTACATAGGCTACTTACAGGCCTTAACCCGTTGTCGGCCGAGTAACTTCTGTGCAGTATACCAGAGTGTTTGTTGTACTAAACATAAGCATTAATACTACTGCATTAATTGTTTTCTTTGATATTGGTATTGTTTGTTGATTTCTTTGATTTGTATTCATTTCTCTCAGTGTTGCATCAAGCAACAATTAGTCCTTAGATGGTAATCAGTTGATTTATCTTCTTCGGTTTCATTGTTTTCTCTCTATATTATATAGATTGAATTTGCAGTCGTGAATGGCAGTGATGAAAAAAAGGCCGGTCTTACAGCTGCCTTGGGTTTAATCCCAATTTGGTAGTAGAATGATACAAAACTTTCTTAAGGTGTTTGCTGAGCCATATATCTATGTCAAGCGTTATCATATATGGCTACTATCTTACTGTTTATCACCATGCTGTTTTGCACTTTCTGTTTACATCTCAACTTTGTAATTTTCAAAATTGAACCATCTGTGAGTACACAACTGAACGATTTTCTCACTGATAGCGCCGAGAAAAGAACTGCAGGATCCAAGTAATTGCCATGATTTTCACATTTGAAGGGTATGCATGTAGGTCAGTTATCATGTTTTACATTGTTGTCAAAAGATTGCTTTCTTCTTCAGGGGCTACTGACAGGCCTTCAAAACCGATGTGGTTGAGTAACTTTTGTGCACTAGAGAGTTTGTTGTAAACAACTGCATCAATTGACAGTACAAAAAGTTTGTGAGACCTCACCCTGACTCCCAAGGTTTTTACCCTTGGAGCCGATTCTCTTGGCATATAGTATGCTACAATTTATAGGTGGTTTAGTTGTTTTGAAATCAATATATGAGATTCGACAATACAAATCACTTCACTGTGTTGTAGTTTGACGTGGAATCAAGTATGATTTTGACTATGTGGATTGTGGTTATTTGCAAGGTAGAGATTAAAGTCGTTAGAGGTGGGGTTCTGTATCAGCGTAGAAGGAGATAACCACCACATCTTGCTGTTGTATGCAATTTTTTACCATATAAAAATGGTCTAATATTTAATTACCTTGATGGATTATTTCCAATTAGGCAGTTGTAGACCCCAAATTGCTAGCATATGGTTTAGATATATTGATCATGTATCTGTGCAAGCGCAATGTCTGCATCGATGGTAAAAGGTTCTTCATCCAGACCTGGATAAGAAACCATGGGCCGTAGAGGTTCGACACCAAGTCCCTTCTTTGGTTCTGACTGTTCTTACAGAGTTTCCAATTAAAACTTACACTTTCTCATGTTTCTTTTCAGGAAGATGGTAAAATCATGGAGCTGGTCACCCACAAAATGGTCTGTCATAGCGAAAGGCTTGGCAGGTCACATAAGGAAGCAATGCTGAGAAAGGTAACCAACTCGAAGAAAGTTAGGTTTTCATTTCTCAAGTAACCAACTCGATAAGAATCTCAGGAATATCTCTTCGAGGAAAAAGTTAGATTTTCATTGCCATGTTTTATGTTCTTGAATCTTTCATGGTGGTGCCACTCCACTCAGCGTTGCTCAACCTAAATTAGAAGTATTCTTAGGTGAGAAGCATGGGTAATAGTCTATTAAGACTTCAAATTAATCCATAGAGAGAAGTCATGATGAAAATTTGCCACGCATGCAGGTAACTGTACAATTCAGCTGCTGCCTTGGTACAATTTTTCTAGTGAGTTATGTAACTGTACAATTCTAGGAGTTATGTTACTTGTGTAACTGATGGATATATGTATGTTTCCATACAGAAATTTGATTTATATGGATTATGACAAAATTGAAGGACTTGCAATAACATGGCCTTTTGTTAAGGCATTGTTTGCTTGAACATGGCCTTCATCTCATCTGGTTTATCTTTTTATTTGCTCTTGTGATTTCTGGTTTCTGTTGGAACCGAAATGCGAACTGATTATGACTTTTCCTTGGTTTAAATTCTAATTTGTGGGTTGTTCATCATCAGCTACATGCTGATAATATAGACAACTGCTATAAAATTAACCACTTGACAAGTTAGGGTTAACCTGCAAGTTATAAATTGCCAGCTCTAGCTCTACTGTCAAGTTTTTTGTTTTTTAAAATTTTGACACGATCAACAGAGATTAAAGAGCCCCCAACCCAACAACAGTAAAAGAAGAAGAAAAGAACAAAGAAAACAGGAACCTATAGCCAAAACCAGGAAACAAATCACAACCTATAGTAGATTTTTTGGCTACTATCCTCATGAAGGATGCCTGTAAACTCATCTCCTAACTGCGTCCAGTCTAACACCTCAGATGAAGAAGGTGGGTAAATGCCAGTTAACCAGTCAGTAGCCCTGTTAGTCTCGCGATAGATATGATCAAATTGTATCCAATCAAACTGCTTCCTTAACCTCCTAATACTTCTCCAGATATATCTCACATTCCATGGAGGAGAAGGGTCACTGTTGTTTAAAAGGATCACAGCTGTTATGGAATCCATACCAAAATGAACTCTTTTTTTTTTTTTTTTTGACAATTAGACGTCTTATAAATCAGTTAGATGATTAAAAGCTCATTAGAGTTTGCCCTAGGCAGGGATATATCTCCAATAAGCTCCCAATACACCAACTTCAAAGGAAAAACATAGACAGTAAGTATAAAAGCTTCAAAAAAAAGTTGGACTTACAAATGTTGCCTCGTTAAAACCTTGACAGGAAAAACCCAAAGTGGGAAGACCCTGACGAAGGAAAGAGTACAACTGTCCAAAAAAATTAATAGTGATAAAACTAACACAAAACATAAAATTACAATCATAATTCTTCAAGATCATAGGAAATCTTCGTTTTCCATCGGTACCCAATGAGCTGTCTTCTATAGTTGGCAATATGTATGTCGCCACAAGCAAGTTGTGGAAGTTGAGCGTCTTGACTCGAGATAAAACTATCAAAGTATGGTCCTGAGCCCTTCTATCAATATCGAGACTAATAGAAGTGTCATGGTGGCTTGTACAGGATAGGAAATTCGTCCTCTTGGAGATTGAGAATGACGGTATAGCCTTTTTTGCAATCAAGAACTTATAAAATGAGAAATGTATCTCCGAGAAAATACAAGTAGATGTGTCGCGATTTGTAAAACCGGACAAAGATAATACATAACCAACCATGATTTCAACGTCATGTTGTTTCACAGGATCATTCATAATCCATAGAAAAGAAAAATTAATCATGTATAGTAAAACCAAAACCAATATTCTATAGTTATTGGACTATGAAAAAAGAAGGCTAATTATAGAGATGATAAAGTAAAAAAAGAACAACTGTACAAGATGATTAAAAAAAGGTTTCCTGAAAACAACAACTCTTTTAAGAATGAGGACTACTATAGGAAGGAAAAAAATAATAATAATAAGAAAATTAAAACTAGTATAAGAAGATAAGAATACTAGATAATATGGCGTTATCTGTATACACACTAATGAACTTGAAATAAAGTCATCGGAGAACTAACAATATAATATTTAAGATTCCGAATAAAACAAGTAAGAAATTAGCCCCTGAATAGCCAAACCACTCCACAAATCTTTGGTTGGAGGCGTAGCGGTCTCCTTGGTGAAGATTTTCCTGAGTTTTACTCTGAAACTATCGATCTTAAGTGAATTCAAACACCTCAAGATTGATAAGAAGAAAAAAGATATTAAACAAAGGAAAAGCAAAGGTTGAGAGGAGCAAAACTTTGGGTTGGGTCAGCGGAACGAGGTCTGCATCTGATATTATTGAAAAAACATAATCGTGATGACAAAAAACAAATAATAGTATTAAACTAAAAAAGCAGACTAATGACACAAAGCAAAAACAGAAATATGCATACCAAGGCAAGGAGGGAGAGAGAGAGAGAGGAGAGGAGGAAGAAGAAAGAGGAGACTAACAAGATTTAAAAGAATAACATCTGCACTTATCTAAAAAGAGCTGGCTATCAGAATCGAACAAAAAGGGATGGTCAGAATCAATAATGAGACCTAAAACAAAGCATTTTAGACAATGCTAAAAGAAACAATAATTGAAAAGCATCGGTATTAATTCCCTAAAAGAACATTGAACATTTTGTTAAAACAATTTAGAAAATACCGTGTTAATTAAACGCTAGAGCTACCCAGAAAAAAAGAGTTCAATCATTACAATCAAAATTAATAATAAGAACTAAATCAAACATTTTTTTTTTAAAAACATTTAAAGAAACAAAATTTAAAACTACAATACAAAATTTAAAATGAACTCTTCTAAATCTCATATAAATAGCCGCCTTCATACATGCTTCAACACCTTACAACTCATGACCCATAACAGAAATGGCGACCACACCCTGTAACAGCAAACAGACAAGCGCCAGGGTTATCTCTAATTATAGCTCCAAAACCACCCAAGACATCATCCAAAGAACCATTTATGTTTATCATAACAGTATACAAACCAAGTCATAACCAAGTACATCTCAATTCCACTCTAAGCTGGAACTGACAAAGCACATTCCAATTGCAGAAAAAAAGATCTTGTCAGAGGGTTATCATCAACCCTGATATCTTGAGCATCTAATTTCACTTTCGCATCTTGAATGATCATCCAACTCACCTGGTCAGTAGAGTTGTTATGTTGCCTAAACACTCTGGCATTTCTTTCCCTCCAAATATAATAAACATAACTATTAAAGGTGAGGTTTCTAAAATAAGTAATAACAGACTTACCCACAAAAGCACCAATGCACCAATTAATCTCCTCCTTCCAGTTAGCTCTTAGCCTAGTGGCATAACCTAGCTTGATAAGAAGACGCTGCCAAATCTGACAAGAAAAGGGACATTGCAAAAAAAATAAAATGGTCCTCATTCTCAGTACCCTGGTCACAAAGGACACAAGTAGGAGATACCTTCAACCCCCACTGAATAAGTTTAGCTTTGATCTTAAGTCTATGATGAAGAACTACCCAAATGATGAAGGAATGTTTAGGAATGTGTAACTTGAACCACACAAGACCCTTCCACTCAGGATAGTCCAGAGAACCACGAAGAACTCTATAAGTATCTTTCACAGTAAACTTACCAGATGAGATAGGAGTCCAAATAACCTGATCCTCTTCCCCAGAATTAACACAGACAGTTCTAATTTGATTAACCATTTCAGCTGTGAACAAGTCATTAGTATGAGGCAAATTCTACTCATCATTCTCAATATATTCATAGGCTCTACAATCTCTACCAAGAAACACATTGTTAATAACATCACCGGGGATCCAGTCCACCAATCTACGATTAGGTTTCCAATTGCCAGTGAGAAAAGAAGTAGAAGCTCCATTACCAATATTCGTTTTTAATAATTTAGCAACCTCCTCCCTCTGACCAAGAATATTTCTCCAACTCCAAGAAGCATCTTGAGGACACTTCATAGTCCAGAAACATTTATCTTTTATCAAGTTGAACCAAGTCAGTCCACAAGGATTTCTTATTAGAGACTAACTCCCAAACATGTCTCATGATAACAACAAGTCTCTGCAAGTCTCTAACATATAGACCTCCCTTTTTATAAGAAGAACGAATTTGGTTCCAACCGATAGGGAAACTAGTTTTCTTTTCAAGATCATCTCTACCCCACAAGAACCTTTTAAATATAGAGTTCAAGCATTTGATAACTTTCTTAGGAAGAATAAATAAGGATAGCCAATAAAATACCATGCCATTAAGAACATTCTTAATAAGAAGTAACCTACCACCATAAGTGAGGGATTTAAACTTCCAAGATTTGACCTTTGTTAGTAATATTATCAATAAGAGGTATACAATCCTGAAAAGAAAGTCTAGAAGATAATAAAGGTATACCAAGAACACGCACAGGGAGATCACCAACTACACAACCAAGGCAAGAAACAATATTCTTCAAATTAACCTCATTCACTGAAGAATGGAAAAGAACAGTTTTTTCTTGACTCACCTCAAGCCAAGTACAAGCATTGAATATCATAAAAGCAGTATGAAGAGAAGAAGAAGACTTCAGCTCACCTTTGAAAAAGACTAAAATGTCATCATCAAAACAAAGATAAGTAATATAGGGAGAATGACATTTAGGATGAAGAGCAAATTCTCCATTATTCACTTGTTGTTGAAGGCAGACACTTAATATCTCCATCACCATAACAAATAAGTAAGGGGGGATAAAGGACACCCTTGTCTAAGATCACTGTAGTTACAGGAAATCCCACAACACACCCCATATAATATTTCATAGATCTAAATCTATTTTATAATCAAAATAAAGATTAAAGTGCTAAAATTGTAAAACGGACACAAGGATTTACGTGGTTCGATCAATGTGATCTACATCCACGGGGTTAGGGTTCTTCACTATGATTATTGAAATTACATTTGGGTTACATTGAGACTCCATTAATGAGTATTTGGAGCTCTAGGTTGATGAATGAAGAAGAAGAAGGACCTCTCTCTGTTACAAAAAATATCTATTCCTCCCTTTTCTCTCTCTTGCTCTTCTCTTTATATAGGTGTTTACATAGTGGATGACAGCTCATACATAGTGGAGTACAGCTCATAATTTCGCAGGCTCTTGATAATTTCGCAGGCTCTTGCTACATTCTCGCAGGCTTGCTAAGGAAATGAATTTTGCTTGGTAAGAAGATGTGTTGTGCGAGATTCTACTCCTACATTTTGCCTCTTTTTTTCTTGAATATTGCTTAAAGAGCGATCTTTAAGAAAAAATCAGTTGTTGTTGTAGTCTTTAATCTTTGTTGATGAAGGAACGAGCGAAAGAATATTGGACTTGAAAAGTACGTACTTTCCTCTATTCTTTAGCGAAGTTCCGGAGCTTTGCGAAGTAAATAAGAAGTATCATCTCTTGAAGTATGCGAAGTATGAAGTATCCTTGAAGAAGTATAAAAGAAATACTTAATCCTCGAAATATATAAGAAGTATGAAGTATCCCTTTGAGAAGTATAAGAAGTATCCGTCATCGATTGCGAAATTATTACTCCACGTTCTCTGCCTCATGCAATGCTGTAATGCAAATAAGAATTTAGATTAGTATTCAACATTTCTTTTATCAAAAATATTCATTTAATTGCAAGTTCAAATCGTTTTTCTTTGTTTTGATTTCCTTTATATAACTTGTTTCGTCTCATACGATAAACATCTTTCATGGAAATGATCCTAATGAGGTCTTATGCAGCCTGTTGATGGAAGGTCTTACTAGCCTGTTGATGGAAGGTCTTATTTTGCCTCCTACTACTCTCCATGTTAGATATCATTCTCATTTGAAACAAAGCAAATATTTAAGGGAAATATATAAATTGATCTGCGAGATATTTTTCTCGGTTTCTTTGTAATATCTGCGAGATTTTTCTCGAATCATTGTAATCGTGAAATCTTTGTAATTGTGCGATTGTATCGCGTTGTAGTAAATCAACTCAAAAATCTTTTTATTTGCTGTAAAAGTAAAATGTTCAAGGAAAGTGGTACTTAGCTTTTGTGGTTTACTGTTGTTGTCAATCTCGCGTGAGAAATACGTTGCATGAAGTATAAATGTCACTTAGCAAAAACATATGCGAGAGGCAAGTATTGAACCCGCGACCTGTTGCTTGCGTATTCTCGCACCCTACCAATTGTGCTAACCCTCTCTGCGTCCTCAAGCTCATTGTCTTCACCTCTGACCAACTTTGTTGGCTTTTGTTTGCGAAATATCTGTGCGAAATAATCACTTACTTTCTTCTGTGCGAAATTCCTTTGCGAAATATCCATGCGAAAAAATATACACGTTCGTTGGGATTTGAACACTCGACCATGAACTCATTAACTTCGCAGATGACCAACTGTGCTGCATCTTGTTTGCAAAATAATGAAACAATATTGCGAAATTATTCATTTTTTCGCCCTCTGTAAAAAGAAGAAAACTATGCTCGCAGGCGAATTCGAACTTGCGACCACGAACGTACATACTGTTCTCTTGACCAACTGTTCAAGAACCTCTCTGCGAAATTAACACACAACTTTTTTCTTTATTCTTTTATTCGCCACTGAAAATGAGAAGAAAATGAAAAATATGTATGTGTGCGAACTCGAACCCATGACCTATTGCTTTTTCGCTCCAACTCAAACCATTTGTGCGAATTTCTGTATGTGATAGCAATCACAGTGTCTTTCTCTTATCCTTATCTTCGCAATTCCTTTATTTCTTCCACATTTGCCTTCTTCTCCTGACATACTAAACTTACTTCACTCCACAGCCCTTCTTCATAGATTTTCCTCTTTCTTCTGTTGCTATTGATTTCTCCAAACTTCAAAATCATTTATCTTCTGAAGATGAATTTCTTCCACTGAAATTTCATTTTTGCCTCTGAATTTTATAGATCCGGTAATATTTGTTACAGGTAGGATAAAATCCTTTACTCTCTCCCTGTTTCTAGCGCCAAAAATGTAGTTACAGGAAATCCCACAACACACCCCATATAATATTTCATAGATCTAAATCTATTTCATAATCAAAATAAAGATTAAAGTGCTAAAATTGTAAAATGGACACAAGGATTTACGTGGTTCGATCAATGTGATCTACATCCACGGGGTTAGGGTTCTTCACTATGATTATTGAAATTACATTTGGGTTACATTGAGACTCCATTAATGAGTATTTGGAGCTCTAGGTTGATGAATGAAGAAGAAGAAGGAGTTAATAAAGAAAATAAAAGTCTCTCCCTCTCTCTGTTACAAAAAATATATATTCCTCCCTTTTCTCTCTCCTGCTCTTCTCTTTATATAGGTGTTTACATAGTGGATGACAGCTCATACATAGTGGAGTACAGCTCATAATTTCGCAGGCTCTTGATAATTTCGCAGGCTCTTGCTACATTCTCGCAGGCGTGCTAAGGAAATGAATGCATCTCGCGCACTAAGAAAATATGTTGTTGCAAGATTCTGCTCCTACATTTTGCCTCTTTTTTCTTGAATATTGCTTGAAGAGCGATCTTTAAGAAAAAAATCCACTTTGTTGTAGTTGTTGGAGGAACACACCCCTTATAATATAATCCACTTTGTTGTACTTTGTTGTAGTTGTAGGATTTCCTATAACACACCCCTTATAATAATTTCTAGATCTAAATCTTATTAATCACCTAAATTTCAAATATAAGTACTAGAAATATAAATTGACACAAGGATTTTTACATGGTTCGATCAATGTGATCTACATCCATGGTTCTTCACTATGATTGTTGAAATTACATAAGTATTACATTTAGAATCTCCATTAATTGATATTTTGTAGAGCTCTAGATCTAGTTTTAGGGGAAGAAGATGATAAAGAAAATAATAATCTTTCTCTGAAAAATATCTCTCCCTTACTAAATGTGTCCTCCTTTTCTCTCTCCTGCTCTTCTCTTTATATAGGTGTTTACATAGTGGATGACAGCTCATACATAGTGGATGACAGCTCATAATTTCGCAGGCTCTTGATAATTTCGTAGGCTCTTGCTACATTCTCGCAGGCATGCTAAGGAAATGAATTTCGCTTGGTAAGAAGATGTGATGTGCGAGATTCTGCTCCTACAATCACGCTTAGTCCCAAAAAAACCCACAAGGGGATTCAATAATCATAATTGAGAATCTAGAAGTAAAAATACAATAATTTATCCATTCAATTAACAAATGAGGAAAACCAATATTTTCTAGAGAAATAATAATGGTCCTCCAACTCACGGTATCATAAGCCTACTTTAAATCTATTTTCAAAGCACACCTAGGTGCTCCTTTAGGTCTATAATAATTCCTCAAAATATCACGAGCTAGCAAAACATTATCTTGAATGGATCTCCTAGAAATAAAAGCTGACTGATTAGCATTAATTAAATTGCCTAGCAAATGCTTTATTCTTAAAGAAATGATCTTAGTCAAGCATTTATACAAAATATTACACCAAGCTACAGGTCTAAAATCCAGAACATAATTTGGGTTATCCTTTTTATCAACAAGGGTAAAGAAAGTACTATTTACCTCCTTAAGTAGTTTAGCACTCTTGAAATTTTTTTTTTTCGAATAACTGCAGTGAAGTCATCTCCTACAATACTCCAACAAAATTTGGAAAACCAACTAGAGAAACCATTAGGGCCTGGACTCTTGCTAGAATCAATGGAAGATAGACCCACGACAATTTCATCTCTAGTGACAGGCCTAACAAGATTATTTCTATCTTCATCCTTAAGAATATCATCAAACTGAATAGTTTGAAAAATTTAAGTATCTTCAATAAAAGTACTAGAAGTATCATCAAACAAGGAAGAATAAAAATCAATGTATTTTAAAGCAATTTCATCATCTTCTTGCAATAATACATTATCTCTAGACATTAAAGTAAGAATGTTATTTCTATTATACTGTTGTCTCAACGAATTGTTGAAGAAATGAGTATTGGAATCCCTAAAACCCATCCATTTCACTCTAAATATTTGCTTAGCAATGGATTCTTCATATCTTGTGGCCTTAGCAAACTGTTGAATAACAAATTTCTCCTTGATGGAAGATTCAACACAGAGAGGATGGGATTGAATATGCTTATGAATATCTCTCAACTCCACTATAGCACTTTCCACTTGAGTAAATACATTTGTAAATCTCTCATTCTTCCGCTGAATTATAACAGCTTTAACTCTCTTGACTTTAGTAACAAAAATAAACATTGAGTTACCTCTAACTGAAGCAGACCCATAACTCTTAACCAGCTCCAAAAAGTCAGCTTCCCCAGTCATAAAATTAAAGAACTTAAAGGGAGGAGGACCATGATGTCTATCTTCATAAATAAAAACCACAACAGGAGAATGATCAAAGATACCAGCTTCAAAAAAATCAGCCTTGGAATCAGGAAAATCACTAACCCATTCCATGTTAACAAGAGCTCTCTCTAACTTAGATAGGATTCTACTCTCATCAGTATACCCATTAGTCCAAGTATATAAACTACCAGAAAAAGCTAGATTAAAAATATGACTATCTTGGGTACAATTCCAAAACTCAAGATAATTCCGGGGAGTCACATCACCTCCCACTTTCTCATGAGTAAATAAGACAAAATTGAAGTCACCAACCACTAACGAAGGGAGGGAACTAGAAGAAGTATAACCTTCAATATCAGCCTACGGTTGTTGTCTCACCACTGCATCATTACTTCCATAAAAAAAGCAAACAAAAAAATTCAATCTCCTACTAGTAGTTACTTCGACCAGCACTAATTGTTCTGAAGTATGAACAATAGAAATCTGCACCTCCAAGGGGTCCCAGCCAATCCTTATCCTACCAGAATCATTATTCAAGTAATTATCCTTAAAATGCCAATGAGGCCTAATAGCCCTTCTTATTCTATATTTATTATGACTGAACATGAGTCCCAATGATACCTAGGATAAATAAATTATTAGTCCTAATAAAATTCCTAACCTTTACTTGCTTAAGAGGATCATTCAATCCCCTTATGTTACAACAACCAATTTTAAACTTCATTAGTGACTTTTTTTTTTTTTTTTTTTTTTTTTTTTGAAGACCCTCTAACAGATTTTTTTAAATCTGACCCCATTTGGTGGATACTTTTAACTCCCTTAGAAGCTTGACCATTCTTTTGGGAGTCCTAGTGTTAGAGCATTGCTCGGTTGAACCCACCAAGCGTTGGTATGTCAAGTTTGGTTGTCATATTTTAGTGAACCAAAACTCATTTAAAGAGTCACTTGATTATTTACTAGAGTCAACTTCGTATAGGTTAGCTTGAAAGTATGAAGATATGAGACATTACAAGTATTACGTGAATACTTGAAGAATTTGAAGAAGCAAGGAGCTACAACGACGACATCATCCTTCCACTTGAGGTTAGTAATATTTGACTTGAACTGTTTCATTCCCTAACGTATCTTTCAAGTCGTGCATATTGAAAACATAACTGCGAAGCTGTGAATGATTATACTCTAGTTAGACATAGTATTAAAGAATACAATACGAAGTATAACGCTTATCTTTTGAACTTCGTATATAAGACATCGACATAATCGTATGAATGCTATTGTGATTATGTATGGGTATGGGTGAAGATTTCGTTCTAGGAAACAATGTTTTTACATTCGTTTAAAGGAAGTAAAATTCATAAACTTGTTTTATGAATCGAAAGGGAAATCGCTAGGCTTATTGGTATTGTTATTCATTGCAAATCTTTGGATTACCAATATGTGTGTTTAGTATAACCGCTTATAACTTGTTTAAGTATCTTGGTAAAACTATTCACAAGGCCTGACTTTTGTATTGGTATGACTTTTATTAGTGAAACCGATCTTAAGTAATCACCTGAGATGGTATGGTGGATTTGTTGTAATTGGTATGACCAACTCTAGACATTGGGGAACCGATCACAAAAGGGGAATCGATCCTTGTAAGAGGTGCAACAAGTTTTTAGTTATTGGGGAACCGATCCTATGAACATGTGCAACAAATACAAGTTACATGCCATATATATGTGGGAACAGATCCTAGTACCAAGTCAACCAAGTTTTGGTAACTAGCGTGACTAATTCTAGTACCCACATGGAGGTATAACCGAAACTTATTTTGGTAGAACCGTGAAACCCATGATTGGTGATTTGATAGGATAATCAATCACATAGTTCTTGGAAGTCAGATGAACCAATTCTAAACTCGTTTGGAAGTGTGGCAAATCGGTTCCAATATTGTAGATATGAAAAAGGATCTACAAAGTAAAGATGTCGACATACTTTGAACATGTGCATTAACGCTTATCTTTTATTGTTCAAAGATATTCCTTAATAGCTAAAGGAGAATCCCGGATCGAAATAAATTGAGAATCTTTTAATTAAGGTTTTTAGTTTTATATGCTTTTAATTTCAGCAATTAAAATGCATATCTTTAGAAAATAAAAATTGGTAATGTGCATTTACTAATTGGAGATTTTCTACTGAGATTTCGGTCAATATTTGGACAAAGAATTTCCAGGAATTATGGAAACCGAATTTGGAAATATATTGCATATCTTGAGAATATTTTCGGTTTTGGAAATTCCTTGGTGTCCAAACTTCCTTGGTCTATAAATATTGAAGTTTGCATTTCAAGTAAACTAATCCTCAGAGCCAGCAAAACTACCTTGTTGTGTTGTTATTGGTGGAGCCGTCTATTCGGAGAGGAAAGTAACCTAATTAGGCGAAATCTCTTACGACCGCTCATTTTAAAGACTTCTTTGGGATTGGGAAGCTCTACGAGTACCGTTCGTGGGAAACTAGATAATTTCAGTTTATTATTAGTTTTAGATTGATTTGATTGACTAACGGTTATTGAACTTTGATTGCACCTAGTTTGTTTATGCTTGAGAATCTTATCTTCTGATATAAGATTCACTCAAACTAGATCAAGGTTTCGACGTAGATCTTTAGACTATTTGTAGATCTAAAGACGTCTTGTGATAATCCATTGTTAACAGACTCCTTTCTGTATGTGATTGATCACAAGAGATTCAAGTTGATTGTGTGCAGGTGTTTATTGAAGATCTAAGAAGATTTGAATACGAAGAAGATTTCTGATTTGGGTTCATAATCTTTGGTGTGCACAAAACTTGATCGGCTGGGGATCCAACTATAATCGGTTTATCCTTGTGATAGATTTGATTGATTAGTTGAGTAGATCGGCATCAATATAATTCTTTGTGATTCAAAGTATTGATTGCTTAATCTTAACAATTACTTTGGTAGTTGTTGAAAAGATAAATCTAAGGACCGGACAAAGGAGTTTATTGGGATAAACAGAAGAGCCTTTTGTCAAACTCATATCACTTGATTGAAAAGAGTTGTTACCGAACAAATTTGTTGTTCCTTTACTGTTTGGAATACGAACCAAAGGAATTGTTCCAAGTGCGTGACTTACTGCAAGTTGGAGGCGAAGGGATACAGACGGAACTAGGTGAACTATAGGTTTAGTTGCTTGGTCTCAACTATACGAAGTTGGTTTAGATTTTGTATAGCGGCTTAATCCTAAGAGTATTCAATTTTGGACAAGGTCCCGGGGTTTTTCTGCATTTTCGGTTCAAATCTTGCCGTGTCTTTTACTTTTCTATTTCCGCAATTATAATTGTTTTTATTATAATTAGAAGTAAAATACACAAACGTTAATTCCTATTTACTTGATAGCAATCCTATTGTGTTTATTAAGTCCGAACCTTTTATCAAGTAAACATACTTCGTTGTTGTATTGTCTCGATCTTGTATCCATAGCCAATCACACAAGTTATCTTGTTGTCGTATTGTCTCGATCTCGTATCCATAGACGATCACACGAAGTGTGAACCGATTAGTTGTATTGTCTCGACACAGTCCATAGACAATCAGTTTCGGAGAAAGGACTTATAGGTGGAAAAGTTTTAGATTGAGGTATATTTGGGTACCCTCGTATTTTCAATTGGTATTAGAGCAGGCAAACACGAAAAGATCTAATAATCTGTATTTGGTGCGATCCAACCTATAAGAAATTGAATCTATGTCTGATTCAGTTAACGTCATGCAAGAGTATGAATGCTCAAATTTTGAAGATGTTACTACGTCGTTAACTCATGATCCAGGAGTTACGAAAACATCTGTGTCTTTCTCTGATGGAAAAGAAGATGTTGATAAAGAGTTGGTAAAACTCCTAAAGCCTATAAAATCTCTATCTTTAAAGATGCTGATATTAAAGACAGAGTCAAATCTTCTTAGGAATGAGATCAGAGATAAGGACATTCAACTAAATATTCTAGCCAATGAGAATATGGACCTCATTTTCAAATTAGAAGCTCTTGGTAAATCTCTTACTCAAGATAAAGAAACACGTCCTATGACTATGATTAATGATGTTGTTGTAATTTCTTCTGATAATGAGGAAACTAAAAGTCCTTGCTCCACTTTTACAGATTGTGATAAAACCGGGTTAGTCACATCTGAAACAGATCAAGATGATGGTAGTTTGCCTAACTACATCAAGTTATAATAGGATGAGAAACCAGCTTCTCTACATCTACTGATGATCAGACGAAATCTTGTCCAAAGGAAACTTTGAACCGATTCCGCAAGCATGATCTTAAGGAATATAACTTTTAGTCACTTGACAGGAAACTTATACTTCTTCAAAATACGGTGGTAAGAATTTTTGAAGGAAGTTTCTTGTCTTAAAAAACTGAAAGACCATTCCTCAGTAGAAAGACAGAATATACCACTACCTGATAAGATCAACTCAAAGAATCAGAAGAAAGAGTTGATAATCGCTTCTGGAAAAAGGTTCCTCCTCACCCATATCGAAACAATTCTTGTTTTGATGAAGAACGACTCCAGAAGAAAGGGAAAGAGAGAATCTCTGCCAAAGGAAACAATCAGGAATTTCCCATAATTGTTTCAGATAATTATGCTGATGTGCATCATAAGGAAATCCTTAGAATGAGAAAATCATATGAAAATCTCATTGAAAGAATTAAGAGAGATTTATCTATCTCTAAAAATTCTCATATCAGTACGTCTTCTCCACGTGATCATATCTCGAGAGTTAGAAAAGATCATTATTCTTGGAGAAAATATTTTGGGCAGAAATTCCCAAGGAGAAACATGAACTATGGTTCTGATACTCGCTGTAAGCTAGAAAAAGCTTACTCCGATACAACTTAGTTGTATCGAAATTGTGCACTCTCATCCTCTTCCGTGCTCTTAATTATGGATGAGAAAAGCACAATAAAACGAGAACACATTTTGTTTGTGTGTTTGTTTATCAGAAAAAGTTGTGACATTGTATGGATGACTGCGAATCAATGTCTGTCTAAAAATTGCTCATGTTTATCATGATCTTCCAAAATAGGTTTTATTTAGAATTTTCGAATTTAATAAACCTTCCAGCATGAGAAATTCGGACAAAGAAAATAGAATATATTCTTTTAATAATTTCGGAATTTCTTGATATTTTCGGTCCAAAAGTTGTCTCTTCTTAAAGAGAAACTATCTCTTGCTTGTATTCTGAAACCCTGATCAATCCCTATTCAAATAACCGAGCATGCCCCCAATAACTCGCAGTGTCACAAAGGCTAATAAGAGGGAAGCTCAAAAGGTTAAGGATTGTCAAGGAATCAATACAGAAAGGAAGAAGAAAAGCATATCAAAAATCATGTATGATTATGATTCTGATAGTTCCGTTGGATCACAAGATAAGTCATGTCTGTTGGCTTACAATTTACAAGATCCAACCAAAACCAAGTGGATTCGTTCTGATAGTATGATTGACTATATCCAAGGTTTTGAAGAACTAAGAACCAACCTCATAATAACGGTTCGAAATCAAGATCGGCTCAAAGATAAGATTGAGGAAACAAAAGCTGATCTTGCTGATATGAAGGTTCAAGTTGAAAAACTTGAGAAACAAGAAGTGGTTGCAGACAAGTCTCTTGAGACATGCTTCAAAAGTTTGAACACTGAAGAAACCTCAGTGAACAACAAGAGCACCACTAGAGATTAAGTTACTTGGTGTAATATTTAATCAAAGAAAATATACATCAGTTTTAAATTCTTTCAATAAATTGTATAAGGTCTATTATGAATAAAACTATCTTATTTATGAATAAAATTATTAGCTTATAATTTTTCTTGTGATAGTTTTCGATTACATAGCCTGTTCTTGAATGATTTATCTTATTGCTATGTATGTTTATGGGATGTTTAATTTCGGTTTTCTAACCTTAATATTCGATCTCATATGATGTGAACCCTTATGGTTTTGGTGACTTTTTGGTTTAGCAGGATTAAGTTCTAGCCCATGTTGGTAGGCTTTATCAAAGGATCATAAGGGGTTCCGATTGAAACTAATATGTGGAAAAGTCACAATATTGTTGAATCGTTTGGTTTAGCATAAAAGCATATGTGTTTCGGGGTTTTCAACTTTTGCTATGCATTAGTTAAAAACCGGTTTTCAACCTTTCTCTGGTAAAGGTTGGTTTTTGTTGTTGTTCTTTTGTCTTGCGAGAGGATGACAACATAATGGGGGAGAGTTCTATCTTGAACTGACGCTTAATGATATATATTTCTAGGGAGAAAAGAATGCGGAACTTGAGGTAACAAATTTGTTAGTTAATCGTTTTCCTGTTTAAGAAAAGCCTGATTTTATTGCATATATTTATTGCTTTTGCTTAACAAAATTTCGGTACAATTGATGTTTTATTCCATTATTTGTGTATGGATGTGTGTGTGATTCAATTGTTTCCGGTTAAGAAAAATTATTGTTATCTTGCTTTATTTTTGGTATCAATTGTTTAGGCTTACAAAATTTCGGTGCAATTGCGGTACTTTAATGTCTATGTTGTTTCAATTGCTTCCGGTTGAGGTAAATAATTATGCAAGTTGGTTTATTTGGTTTGTATGAATTGTTTATGGCTTAACAAAAGATTTTCGGGATGAATTGTTTAGTCCAATTCGATTCTGGATAAGAGAAACTAAGTTAATTTTGATCTTAGTTAGACTTATCAAAGTGGAGGTTTCGGTTATTCAAGTCTAATCGAATGCCTTAACAAGAAATGCTAGTTAACTAACCTAGTACTTGTATTGTTTAAAAGTGAAAGGTCTAAGTTATTATTTGAATAATTAGAACCTGGTGAGAAAAATAGAGTTAATTTTGATCTTTATTTTGGTCTTATCGAACAAGCGATTGTATTTGTTCAATCGGTTTAGCAAAGGAACTAAGGTGCTTAGTCGATTTTTGGTTTGCTAAACTATTAGGGAAAATTTCTTCGGGCAATTGTTTCCTTGGTAACATATCAAAACAAAATTACTTTGTAGTTTCGGTTTTGATATTGGTTATCAAAAATGGTGTGTGGAACCCTCGTGCTTAACTCTTATAAGTTGCAAGTCTTTTTGAGATTTGTAAGATCCTTTTGGTTTGTCCTTTATTTGCTCGTACCTTTGTCATTTTGTGACTAAAAGGGGGAGAAATATATGGAGTAAACAAGTGATATTGATATTGATATTGATTTGGTATCACTAAGGAAAGGACAATGGTGTTTTAATGTTTTATCTAACGAAAGAGTAAAGCATAGACTAAGGGGGAGTAGCATATCATATTGATACTTGTAGTTACATGGACTACAAAGGGAATAACAAAGACGTGCGGATTGAAAATCTACCTATCTTACCTTTAGGGGGAGTATTAGCTTTGTTATTATAATGATAACAATGGCATTTATGGGATGAATGTATACATGTTATTGTGTTGTTGAATTTGTGAATCAAGCGTATGTGTAATGAATTCTTGTAATTTGTTTATCCATATGATGTGAGAGTTTTGTCACTAAAATTGACAAAGGGGGATATTGTTAGAGCATTGCTCGATTGAACCCACCAAGCGTTGGTATGTCAAGTTTGGTTGTCATATTTTAGTGAACCAAAACTCATTTAAAGAGTCGCTTGATTATTTACTAGAGTCAACTTCGTATAGGTTAGCTTGAAAGTATTAGGATATGAGACATTACAAGTATAACGTGAAGACTTGAAGAATGTGAAGAAGCAAGGAGCTACAACGACGACATCATCCTTCCACTTGAGGTTAATAATATTTGACTTGAACTATTTCATTCCCTAATGTATCTTTCAAGTCGTGCATATTGAAAACATAATTGCGAAGCTGTGAATGATTATACTCTAGTTAGACATAGTATTAAAGAATACAATACGAAGTATAACGCCTATCTTTTGAACTTCGTATATAAGATATCGACATAATCGTATGAATGCTATTGTGATTATGTATGGGTATGGGTGAAGATTTCGTTCTAGGAAATAATGTTTTTACATTCGTTTAAAGGAAGTACAATTCATAAACTTGTTTTATGAATCGAAAGGGAAATCGCTAGGCTTATTGGTATTGTTATTCATTGCAAATCTTTGGATTACCAATATGTGTGTTTAGTATAACCGCTCATAACTTGTTTATGTATCTTGGTAAAGCTATTCACAAGGCCTGACTTTTGTATTGGTATGAATTTTATTAGTGAAACCGATCTTAAGTAATCACTTGAGATGGTATGGTGGATTTGTTGTAATTGGTATGACCAACTCTAGACATTGGGGAACCGATCACAAAAGGGGAATCGATCCTTGTAAGAGGTGCAACAAGTTTTTAGTTATTGGGGAACCGATCCTATGAATATGTGCAACAAATACAAGTTAGATACCATATATATGTGGGAACCGATCCTAGTACCTAGTCAACCAAGTTTTGGTAACTAGCGTGACTAATTCTAGTACTCACATGGAGGTAGAACCGAAACTTGTTTTGGTAGAACCGTGAAATCCATGATTGGTGATTTGATAGGATAATCAATCACATAGTTCTTGGAAGTCAAATGGATCAATTCTAAACTCGTTTGGAAGTGTGGCAAATCGATTTGGGTGTTTATTGCATATCTTTGAGAATATTAGGTTTTGGAAATTCCTTGGTGTCCAAACTTCCTTGGTCTTGAAGTTTGCATTTCAAGAAAACTAAACTCAGATCCAGAAAAACTACCTTGTTGTGTTGTTACTGGTGGAGCCGTCTATTCGGAGAGGAAAGTAACCTAATTAGGCGAAATCTCTTACCACCGCTCGTTTTAAAGACTTCTTTGGGACTGGGAATCTCTACGAGTACCATTGGTTGGAAACTAGATAATTGCAATTTATTATTAGTTTTCGATTGATTTGATTAACTAACGGTTGTTGAACTTTGATTGCACCTAGTTTGTTTATGCTTGAGAATCTTCTCTTCTGATATAAGATTCACTCAAACTAGATCAAAGTTTCGACGGGGATCTTTAGACTGTTTGTAGATCTAAAGACGTCTTGTGATAATCCATTGTTAACAGACTCCGTTCTGTGTGTGATTAATCACAAGAGATTCAAGTTGATTGTGTGCATGTGTTTATTGAAGATCTAAGAAGATTTGAAGACGAAGAAGATTTATGATTTGGGTTCATAATCTTTGGTGTGCACAAAACTTGATCGGCTGAGGATCCAACTATAATCGGTTTATCCTTGTGATAGATTTGATTGATTAGTTGAGTAGATCGGCATCAATACAATTCTTTGTGATTCAAAGTATTGATTGCTTTATCTTAACAATTACTTTGGTAGTTATTGAAAAGATAGATCTAAGGACCGGACAAAGGAGTTTATTGGGATAAGCGGAAGGGCCTTTTGTAAAACTCATATCACTTGATTGAAAAGAGTTTTTACCGAACAGATTTGTTGTTCCTTTACTGTTTGGAATAGAACCAAAGGAATTGTTCCAAGTACGTGACTTACTTTGCAAGTTGGAGGCGCATGGATACAGACGGAACTAGGTGAACTATAGGTTTAGTTGCTTGGTCTCAACTATACGAAGTTGGTTTAGATTTTGTATAGCGGCTTAATCCTGAGAGTATTCAATTCTAGACAAGGTCCCGGGGTTTTTCTGTATTTGCGGTTTCCTCGTTAACAAAATCTTACTGTGTCTTTTACTATTCTATTTCCGCAATTATAATTGTGTTTTTATTATAATTAGAAGTAAAATACACAAACGTTAATTCCTATTTACTTGATAGCAATCCTATTGTGTTTGGTTAAGTCTGAACTTTTTATCAAGTAAACATACTTCGTTGTTGTATTGTCTCGATATTGTATCCATAGTCAATCACACAAGTTATCTTGTTGTCGTATTGTCTCGATCTCGTATCCATAGACGATCACACGAAGTGTGAACCGATTAGTTGTATTGTCTCGACTCAGTCCATAGACAATCACTTTCGGAGAAAGGACTTATAGGTGGAAAAGTTTTAGATTGAGGTATATTTGGGTACCCTCGTCTTTTCACCTAGCAGTGCTCCCTCCAATAACATAAAAAACATATTTATCCTTACTTTCCAAATTGGGATCAATGTTTTCAGATGACTTAGAGTTAATAAGTATAATTCCCAATAACAGAAAAAACATATTCAACTAACATATTTATGCATACCGTATGCGTACTTGTAGTTGTGAAACTTCGTGTACCAAGTACACATACCGGTACGCGTACTTGCGTGAGGTATAGGTCCGGGAATTTCTGCTGGGTTTTGTAAGTGTACTAAGGTATGCGTACTCTTTTGCATACTGGCAAACCCAAACTCAGCCCGGCTACTTAAGTATGCGTACTCGTTTGCATACTTGAGTGCTTAAAGTTCTAAAATCAGTTTGTTCATGAACTAATACATTTATATATTAAGGAATGCATTATTTGCAAACCGTGGCTATAATTTTCATGAATTGATTCGAGTGAATCAAACCGATTTTGCTTCGATTGTGTTCTTGTATACTTCTATGAGAATATAGCAATTGAACAACTCTTTAACTAGTTTCATTTGAGTCATTTGAACTAGTTATGGTTAAGATGAATAAGGTTGATATGAGAGTGTTCATATAGCTAACCTCAGTTAACAGAAAAAACATATTTATCCTGACTTAGATTGTGTAGTTGAGAATTAGACTTCACGGAGTTCATAAATTGAAGACGAAGAACTACTAAGGAGAGCTTGTGGAACTTCATCAACAAAAGGTATGTTGAGACTAAAACTCATCTATCACTTGGAAAGTCTATTTCTACTCTATCTCCTATATTGAGACAAAAGTCGTATTACTATATAGTTGTCGGTTATACACATTTGAGATTTCGAGCTGAAATTAACTCGCTTACATATTTCTCGAAATATGTGTTGGTAAGCTTTAGCTTCAACCAAGTTCATCTTATATTCTTGACGAAAGTCAAAAGATGATCATGTGAAAATCTCCGAGTAACATCTTACATGGTTTGTGTGATACAATCATTTGGTGTAGACTTAGAATGTTTCGTTATGATTATTTCAATAACTTGAAAATTGCTTTGATGCTAATAGTGTATGAAAACGGCTATTGTCATCCTCTAAGAAAGTTTCAATGATTGAAATAAGAGTTTAGAGAAAGTTTCAATGATTGAAATAAGAGTTTAGAACTATTGGTATTATAAACATAGTGCGCATTCTTGCATGTATGTGATCCATGACCGGGAAAGGGGATAAATATTAATTAGTATAAGTATTTTATTAATTAGAGCTAAAATGGTTATGGTTTATGCATACCCGTAATTAATGCGTACTTGTTGTAAACAAATGGTTGGATGGTTTTAATGGGCGGTGGAAACCTTCTAATCCGTGGCAACACAAGTACACATACTTTGTTAACTAATTCCCCTCACTCACCCCTAGTATCAATGGTCTTCTTATAGTACCATATCAGTTGTACCTAAGTTTGTTAAATTAAACTTTAAGTGTGTGAGGTTTATTATTTTGATCAAATTGACTATGGGGTTTCATCTATAAAGGATAACACTATAAATTAGCAAGATGAATTAAAACATCATATGAAAGTTATGAAAAGAAAAAGGTTTAAAAACCTAAAAGTGTACTAAGGTATGCGTCGATTTTATACCTCCCGTTTTCAAGCTCAAAATGCGAACTCCAAACTCTGGTAGCCATTAATTAAATGTTGTGAGAAAGGTATTTAATAATTATAAAATCTCAAAGTTAGTTTAGGCAAGTATGGGAGAAGCTACTTAAGTCATTTTCCCGTTGTTCACATTGTTTGCGTACATGTTTGCATACTTGAGTGCTATGTTATCGATAAAGTTCTAAAATCGGTTTGTTCATGAACTAATACATGTATCTTTTGGCTCCTTTAAGGCTTTATTTACTACCTAAAATGCATTGGAATATGCAAACCATTTTGGGGCTATAATGTTCATGAATTGATAAAAGGTGTAGTGAATCAACGAATATTTGCACTTGGCCGCTATAATGTTTGTGTTCATGTATACTTCTATGAGAATATAGCAATTGAACAACTCTTTAACTAGTTTCATTTGAGTCATTTGAACTAGTTATGGTTAAGATGAATAAGGTTGTGTTTTGGGGTAAAAACTGATTCTGATGTTTTTGGTAAATTTGGGTGTGTTGATGAGAAACGAATTCAAACCCTAAAAAAATACACTGCATGGGAGTACTTTCAGATTCGAGAGATCAATCTGTAAGACTCTGGCCTAAACCAAGAAATGGCCGTTCCAGATTCAATTCGCTCACAAAGTGAAGGAGAAGGGTTGATCTTAAGGAGGGAAGCGAAGAAGGTGTTTGAGATCAAAATGTTGAATTATGAAGGTGTGGCTGTTTTATGACTTGCATCAGAAAATGGTTTCTAGCTACTTGTGTTGATAACACTTGTCCTTTTGAAATAGGTTGAAAACCTATTTATATAGTCATTGAGCGCACCCTGATCTCATAGGAAGTGGAGGAAGTTAAGTAGTGGAGAAGTGGAATCGTGCGGAAGGTGGTGATCATCGTGTTTCCGTTATAAGGGAAGACCAGTCACACCTTCACCCACTACTCTCATTACTGTTAACCGTCCGTCCTTCCTGACACTTTCTCGTAATGGGCGCGTTGCACGTCGCACGCTGTAAACCGCCAGACCAATACCCCAGTGAGTATCCCCCAGTTTGTGACATGTTTGATGTCTCGAGTAAATGGGTCAAGTCATGAGACTTGCCGCTAAAATCAGCACATAGTGCTTTTAGGTTAAATAATAAGTTATTTATGAAATCAATATTTGCATAGCATCGCTTTCAAACAAGCAGCTGAAAAATAATCGATGTGCTAGATGCATCGTAGTTTTAGAGCTCGATTGAATCAGTCACGAATTGAGCATCTTAAAAAGAGCATGACCATCCTCTTTCAGGGAGTTGGTAGGAGCTACGCACGCATCCCAAGGAGTGGACGGTCAGGCCCTATAGGAGAGTGGCGACTAGTAGCCATTCTAAAATCCTATCGGTCGATCCAGTTTAGATCTGGACCGCTTAAATCGGCTAGCCAAGTTGAATGGCTGAGATGATTTGCGGTAGTTAATGACTGCTGTTGAAGTAGCGCGAATGGCCACTTTTGGGTGATCGCTCGAAGGCCATATGAGCAAGTTGTGGCTTGGCCGATCGCTCCTCACGGAAGAGGGGTGGACGGTGATTACATCGTCACCCTGTTGGCCATCTAGAATCCGATATAAGTCGTTCGACTAAGCTGGCAAAGATGGACGAACGCGATTGATTTGCGGCAGTTGCATAACGCCATTTGTTCGATTTAGGGTTTAGAAGCCGTGCGGCCAATCCTCTTTTGGTTAATCGAATCAAAGAGCTGGGCGCTGATTTGAACAGGTCGTTCGGCCATGTGCAAAGACGGGCCATTCGTTAGCACGCTGACATCTCCTGGGCCATCTAAAATTAGATCTAAGCCACTCGATTCGGCTGGCGAAGATGGGTGATCATGATCGATTTGCAACAGTAGTGTGTTGCCGCAAAGCATTTTTAGGGTTTTCAAACAACGCGTTCAAACTACTTTGGGCCGGAGATTTGATGCGCTCTGGTCTTGCTATGAGCAAGTCGATCGACCAAGTGTGGAGTTGGGTCGACGGTGAACACGTTAGCACTTCTTTAATCATTCGAAGGAAGATCTAAGCCGTCCAACTAGGCTAGCTAAGTTGAACGGTCGTGATGTTTCTGAGACCGTTTTTGGCCGGTCTTAGCTCGTTTGAGCTCTTTTCTTCAACAACGCGATCACTCATGTTTGGGGTTAGCGTTCGATGACGTTAGAGTGTGCTAGGTGGAGTCCGACTAGTTGGGGTATTAGTGGGCCCGCCGTGGTCATCCTGGCGATCGCCTAGTTCTGCTAGGAGTAGACTAGGCCTATTGAATTGTGTGGCCAAATCGTGCGGCCTTGATCGTTTTTTAAGACTGATATGGACAGTCTAGATTTTCCTTAAGGAATTTAAACGCGTCTGATCGCGCTAACTTTCAATTAAAGGGTGTGTGAACACGCTGATCTCTTTGTCAGAGGGTGATGTAGCCTATGTGAGTGTTTTCATGTTGGTCTCAATATTGACACTTCGGGAGATTTATGCTACTCCGTTGTGAGTGAACATTAATCTTCATGTCATGTCAATATCGAGAGTTCAGCTGAGAACATATCATAGGAAAATACTAGGCAGGCTCCAGCATTAGTGAGTAATGCAACTAGGAGCTTAAATACTCATTAGGCTCTATACTAGTGAACAATTCATGTAGGAGCTTGAGTTTCAATATAATGTGAAGAGAGACATATGCACTCATTATATTCTGATATATTCTCCAAATTCCTTGCGAAATATAGATATATCAAGGTCTACTACTTCTGATGTCGGGTCATGTAGACAGATTTTTACAGTTTTCGCCCTAAGCTAAAAACCACCATCAACATTAAGTCCCATGCTTAGCACGTTACAGTGACATTGTTGCGGGGTATGCACTAGATGGTAACAGACGAAAAATAAAATTGAAAAGACGAAGCAGGTAGATATTACCAGGGAAATCCAAATCGACCTTCAGCAGCGGGATCATGCAGCCAGTGGCTTTTGTAGTAGCATGTTGCTAGCTCAGCTATGGGGTATGGGTGCAGTGCGCTCAGTCATCCATTCCCGTTCATGGAGCAAGAAGGAATCCTTCGTATGTTCAAACTCTAGAAACTCCGTTCGTATGAAAAGGGGTATCGACCCTCTCCTGTCTTTGTTTCTCGTCTGGCTCCGTGCTTTCCTCTGCAGCGGCCGGCTCCTCTTCATCAATGTCAGCAGCTCGATCATAAGCGTGCCAATCGTCAGCGGCAAGGTAAGTTCATCTTGTCTTCGTATCTTTGATGTGAATGTAATATCCATGGGTGGTTGATCAAACTTGAAAATTTAGCTTGGTGTGAATGACTTTCTTTGTTAGCGGCGGTAGAGCGAGCGTCAATGGAAACAAAGCAATCTCCAATAGTTATAATCAGCAACAAGGCGATCCAGGAGAACTCAAGGTAGGTGCTCTTTTCTATTTTGCACATGTAGCCATCCAACAGTACCACCGATCTTCTCTAGAATGTGCAATAAGGTTATGACTCCAGAAGAATGAGTATCTAACCTCTCCAGTGGGTTTCGAAATTTACCAAACTCCATTACGCTCAATTGCAAGAGGCCTTGACTTTAAGTTGCTTAGTGTCTGGACTGCTGAGTTGCAATTGAAATGTTCTTTAAACTCTTGAGCATTGACTGGCATGAAATTGTATTTATTCTGACTCTTTAGCTCATAGACCTATTATTTCCTTTCTGATTGCGATGATGAGATGCTTGGAAAGCTTGTATGGGAAAGATCTTCCGGAGCCGTTGAGTGAAGTAGATAAGCTGAGAAGCGTTCTGTTGCCGACGTGCTGCTATCAAGTCTTCAATGAATTCGTTCCAAGCGACATCCTTTGAATCATCTTCTGAATTTTGGATTGTTGTATGGAATGGGATGCGATGAGCAGTCCCCAGTTACACTTCTATCTGCTCACTAGAGCTATATTTTTGAGTCGGCTTGGGAATACAATGCGGTCTTGTAAGGAGGTGTAGATGTGTACTAGATCCGATGGCGTGGCCGGATACATGAAAATATCTATGCGGTGTACTTTGGAGTCTTTGTAGTGTACGACTTCATGTTGAGAACTTCCTGCGGCTCGTAAAGCTTTGACAGTGATGATGCTATATCAGAAATAACCTGGTTGAGGGACGTGAAGGCATCCCGTGCTGGCAGTCCCCAGGTGTAATTATCTTGAGCCTATTTTCTCTTGAAAGACGTAATTCCATTGCGTTTGCCGGTAAGGTTGTTGACGAATTGATAAAGGCGTCAATCTTTTGGATTCGTCACTTGTTGATCAGAGTCGTGTTTGATAGATCTGTATTGTATCCAAACTTTTGGCAGCTCATGCACCCCTTCCATAGGAAATTGGAAATCTAGAAACACCGATTCTGATTTTGTCGGCGATGTGGCAAACATGATACAGTTGGTCTCTGTGGCCTGCTGAGGTGTTGAAGCGGCTTCGGCCTCTGAAGAGAGTGCTGAAGCGGCTCCGGGAGAGAGCGCTGAAGCGGCTTCAGGAGAGAGAGCGTTGAAGCGGCTTCTTCTAGAGAGAGCGTTGAAGCGGCTTCATGAGAGAGCATGCGTTGAAGCGGCTTCTGGAGAGAGTGTTGAAGCGGCTTCGGTAGAGAGAGCATTGAAGCGGCTTTAGGAGAGAGCGTTGAAGCGGCTTCGGGAGAGAGAGCGTTGAAGCGGCTTCAAGAGAGAGAGTGCGTTGAAGCGGCTTCAGGAGAGAGCGTGCGTTGAAGCGGCTTCAAGAGAGAACTCTAGTGAGGGCGCCCTTAACCCTTGATTTCGAAAAATGAGTTCTTCCCATTCTTCTGAGGCGATACGATATGGTAGATGGGAAGACGGCACACAAATAGTGCTGGTCGGCAAGTCGTATTTTCTCCTCTTGGGAAAAAAATATTGTTTCTATTGTAACATCACAACGTATGCAACACTCTCTCCGGAGATTCGAAATAGGGGAGATAACAATAATGGTTAAGGATTCGACCAACCTTCAGTTCGATTTTCCCTTGCAAATTACATGCTTCTTGATTGATCGTCTCTCTTGTGTTGAAGAAGTCCTTGACTGACGGCGAAGGAATTTCATGTTGAGCCTCAGTCCCCAGTTTACGTGGTTCTATCATGTATGGTCGATGGGTTGACCATGATGAGGGTATCACCCTCTTGCATCCATGTTGATGACTATGTACAAAACAAGTTGGTCGGAGCTTGGATGGCCACGATCAAGATCCTTGACAGGGACGAGTTATGACTACAGGCAAAAACCTTGGCAGTGACGAGTGGTGGTTACGGCCATGTATCTTGAAAGGAAAGAGCGGCAGCTACGAGCACGAACCTTGGTCGGCCACGACCATGAACATGGACGGGCTTTGATAAATCACGTATGTGAGTTTATTCCGCCTTCTTTATTTTTGGTGAAGCAACTCCTCCCTGATTCCCTGCATGCAGAAACTCGCCTATTGTTGCTTGCATGAATGCTCCACATGGTCTGTACGGTTTCATGGATGAAGTCCCTAGAAACTATGCAACTCCTGATCGGAAAAGGATCTCTGTGAACTCCTTCAGCACTTAGTTGAAGTTCTCTTGCATCCACATTCTCTTTCAAAATGCGCTTCAATTTGTTGCAATTGCTGGTGGGGTGATGGACGAACCTATGGTAACGACAATATTTTGGATTTGCTATTTCTTCTTCGGTTAGAGGACATCTGGTAGGAGGTAGCTTGATGATGCCATCTTGAATCCACGCTTCTAGGAATTCGATTACCTCTTCAATTGTACACGGGAAAATTGGAGCAGCCTCTCCAGTTTCTTGTTGTTGTGCAGGCATCTTAGTCGCAGCTTTTCGGGTTTGAGTTGTCTGCTGCGCTAGTGCCGCACATTTGGGTTGTTGATAGTCGTTCCCCAGATGCATTCTCTTTCCACCCTCACTAGCGATTGACTGGAGGTTGGATCTTTTATTGGAAGGACGCTTGCTTTCCTGAACATCTTTACGAGTTTCTTCATTCTGGGACGGCTCGGATCGGCGAGTAAAGAAAAGCGGATCTCTTAGCGACCACGATGCAATATTGGAATTGATATTTTCCAGGAAGGACGCACATAATGAAATCACCTTTTCATTGCGAGGACTCTGATGAGAACGTGATAAATCCCACGAGTCTTCATTCTGAGTTTGAGGAGACATCTCTCGATCTTCATGAGCAGACACGTTAGGTTGGTGGCTGCCTTTCCATTCGACGTGATCATAGGCTTCATTTTCTTCACCAGGAATAGGAACATGAATCTTGGAAGAAGGACTACTACCATCAGTATTGATCCAAAATGAATTGTTGGTGGCGTTTCCTCCAGAATGAATGCGTGTTGGTTCCCTTGATAGTTGATCCGTGAGGACTTTCAAAAGCGCAAATACTTCGTCCTGCGTCTTGATAATAGTATCTTGATTCCTAACAATATCATTCAGGATTTTCATCAAATCATGAATAGTTGTTAAATATTGAGACTCTGTAGCCTTGATAAGGGTTTTGAATGAAAGAACGGATTCAGGAATAACATATGAAGTATTGTCTGTGCTATGAGAAGTAAAATTGGGATTGATGGTTTCTGAACCATTCCCAAAATCAACCATATTGAGAAATTTAGGAAATTGAAAATGGGATAGGGAAAATGATTTTTTGTAACCGAGAGACCAATCTCCCGCTGTGGTCGCCAGTTGTTTTGGGGTAAAAACGGATTCTGCTGTTTTTGGTAAATTTGGGTGTGTTGATGAGAAACGAATTCAAACCCTAAACAAATGCACTGCACGGGAGTACTTTCATATTCGAGAGATCAATCTGTAAGACCCTGGCCTAAACCAAGAAATGATCATTCCAGATTCAATTCGGTCACAAAGTGAAGGAGAAGGGTTGATCTTAGGGAGGGAAGCGAAGAAGGTGTTTGAGATCAAAATGTTGAATTATGAAGGTGTGGTTGTTTTATGACTTGCATCAGAAAATGGTTTCTGGCTACTTGTGTTGATAACACTTGTCCTTTTGAAATAGGTTGAAAACCTATTTATATAAGTCATTGAGCGCACCCTGATCTCATAGGAAGTGGAGGAAGTTAAGTAGTGGAGAAGTGGAATCGTGCGGAAGGTGGTGATCATCGTGTTTTCGTTATAAAGGAAGACCAATCACACCTTCACCCACCATTCTCATTACTGTTGTGGATGGGAAAAACGATTTGCTGGTTTTTTGGGAAAGTGAAAAGTCGAGCGTACGGACGAGACTCCTCGACCAAGCAAACTGCTGAACCTCACAGATGCACTGCAAAGGGAGTGCTTAGATTCGAGAGATCAATCTGTAGGACTCCGGCCTAAACCAAGAAAATGGCCGTTCCAGAGTCAATTCGGTCACAAAGAGGGGGATGGGTTGATCTGTAGAAGGGAAGCTAAGAATTGTGTGGGATCAATGATGATCAAGGATTGCGGATGTGTTGAAGGTTTTTGCAAATTGATGAACTGCTGAAGTTGAGTTCCGCGAATAAGTTTTAATCGAGTTGTTGATGAATGATTGATGATCTGTTTTCCTCGATTTGGACTTATTTATATTGCAAGAATGATGAACACCTTGATCCCTGCAAGTGTGACGGTTTCTTGAGTGAAAGAGTGGGAAAGTGGAAGATCGTGGTGAAACCAGTTCCAGGTCGTGCGTAGACTTGGTTAACCGTCCACCCACTACTTTTCTAACTCCTTCAACCATTGCACGACTTACTCACATTCTCATCGTGGATGAATCCACGTGTCGTAGGCCGCCATACCAAAACCCTAATTGATATCCCCCATGTGACGTGATTGAAGTCTCACGAATCGTGGAGTCTGCATGATAGACATGTATTTTATTAGTCAGTTGTTGACTATTTAGATAGTGAATTTAAGTTTTGTTGAATCGAGCATGAGTGATCGAATGCTCAATGGAACATGTTAGACATTGCTCGAATATTGTAAATTCGAGCAACTGAGGAAGTATTACTCGGCGAATTACTGGATATATATTCGAGCAATTGAGCAAGTATTGCGAAATTCGACAAATTACTGAATATTGGTAGTTGGATATATATTCGAGCAATTGAGCAAGTATTGCTCAATTCGACAAATTACTGATAAATTACTGAATATTGATAGTTGGATCAATATTCGAGCAATTGAGCAAGTATTGCTCAATTCGACGAATTGCTGATAAATTACTGAATATTGATAGTTGTATCAATATTCGAGCAAATGAGCAAGTATTGCTCAATTTGACGATAAAGTACTGAATATTGATAGTTGGATCAATATTCGAGCAACTGAGCAAGTATTGCTCAATTCGACAAATTACTGAATATTGATAGTTGGATCAATATTCGAGCAATTGAGCAAGTATTGCTCAATTCAACGAATAAATTACTAAATATTGACAGTTGGATCAATATTCGAGCAACTGAGCAAGTATTGCTCAATTCGACGAATTATTTATTGGTGACGTGACCCAAATAAACATTAATTAAAATATTGGTAGATTATCAAATATTATATAATTAATCCGCGTGTTGTTTGCTGGATCAGCATAAATTTATTTAGTGTTTGAACTTGCTCAGAATGATGATTTGTTGAGCGTTTGTTGAAACCTAATTTTTGATCAATTGCTCATTAATTGACGAATTCTTTGAAAATAGGTCATGAGCGAAGGAGGGACTGACCACATGGGATTATGGACGTCCATGTGATGCCCAATTGCTTCGAGTGAGCGTACACCAGGGTCTGAGTTGACCGGTTGGTGAAGGAATGACGATTAAATGCGGGTTTCATCATTTATTGAAATAGTGCTCGATTGAACATTAGGTAATAAAACCTAATTATGGAAAAGTGAGGGACCGACCAAGAGAGTGTGAAACCGGCCCTTGGTGGTCACGGGACCAGCTGATGGTCATTCGAGCAAATTCCAAGTTGTTTGGAAAGAGTCTGGACCCAATATGAGTAATCACGCAAATTAGGTCAAAATTATGAAAACATGTGGGACCGGCTCATTGCAAGCCTTAGAATCGCCCTTGGTCGGTCAAGGGAGCATGACCGTGTCTCCATAATGCCCTTGTCTCAGTTCTGAGAGTTTCGGTATTTTTTGATGTGCGTTTGAGCAATATCTTGGATTTTCAGAAGAGTTCGGCCTTTGACTGAAATCCTCGATTTGGCTCGAATGAGCAAGTATGCCCATTTGATCAATATTTCGTGAATATTAAAATGATAATATTTTAATATATTTTTCGCGAGTAGCCTAGTCGGTCATGTGACCATGTTGACTTTTGGCTTTTTCATGGTTTGAGCAATATTTGAGAAAATATGGAGAAACCATGATTTTTGCTGAAACAGGGAAGTTTCACGAGATGAGAGAAATAAAAATTTATGAAAGATTAGGGATTGCAAGGTGTGGGACCGGCCACGGCTAGGGCATGGCCGGCCGGCTAGGTTGCCCGGTCCCGCGACTCTTTTCCCTATTTTATATTATTATTTCGCATGAAACCACGAAAATATGGGGAAACCATGAGTTTTGCTCAAACAAGGAAAGTTGCTAGAATGAAGGAGTCTTCATGAGTTCATGAAAATAACAAAAATAAGGAAAAATAATGGAGGAAGCATGGGACCGGCCACGGCTAAGGCATGGCCGTCCGGCCGGTGGGCCCGGCCCATGGGCGCTTCTTCATTATTTTAATGTTATTTTTCCTCTCTCTTGTTTTGTGCGGGATTCCTCATTTGTCCATATTTTCGCATGCTCATTTCGTGCATCATTATCGAGTACACTTGCACCATTTTATGGGGCTTACTCAATGGTAGTCCAGATGCTCGATTGTTGAGTATTTATTACTAATTTATGAAATTCGGTGGAGAATGATTCATGAAATTGAGCAATAAAAGTTAGTAGTTTATTATTATCAATCCATAGGATCAGCCGTGGATTCGACCATGAATTCAGAATAATGATAAAATAAGTATTACCATTCCATGGGATCGTGGATTCGACCACAGAATCGGAGTAATGAAAGTAGCTATTACCATCCCATGAAATCAGCCGTGGATTCGATCATGAAATCGGAGTAATGATATTATATATTACCATTCCATGAGATCAGCAGTGGATTCGATCATGAAATCGGAGTAATGAGATAAAATAGATTATCTTCTAGGAATTCAGTGGTGAATGTCATGGTAGAATTAATCTATTGCAGAATGGATATTATCCAGTTAAAGCGTCGTACCCGTTCTGAGGCGCATAGTCAGGAAACAACGAGTGTTGCCGAAGTCCTGAACACGTTATTGCTCTCAATCTTACGGAGAACCACCTGGGTCTATACACGGTCTCTCTACATAGTCAGGGAATAGTGAGTGTCACCGACGTCCTGAAGGCGTTATTGCTCTCAATCTTACGGAGAACCGCCCAATCGTTCTTCTATGCAGAGGTGGGTCTCTCTCATGTAGTCATGGAACAGCGAGTCACCGACGTCCTGAAGGCGTTATTGCTCTCAATCTTACGGAGAACCGCCCAATTATGTTATTCTACATAGAGGTCATGATGAAATGCGAGGTATCGAACGCTCAGCTAGTGGAGGCCTTTCAAAAATAAATTCACCATGGATCGTAAAATATGAATCATCACATGCCTGAAAGCCGTGTCAGAAACATGCAGTATCATGATTTTACAATTTTGTCCTTTGTTGAAAATCCACCATATACATTAAGTCCCCTGCTTAGTGGGGGACAGTCATGTTCCTCAGTAAGCATTAAATGGTGATTTTCAATCAACGAGATCAGTGGTTGAACTCGGTCGTACAAAGGTATTTTCAGAATCCTCGATTTGCTCCAATGGTGTCATGTACGAGCAAATGTTCAGGTGAGGACCCTGATAGAGTGTGATTCTGTGAGGACGGAGAGATGAAGCATTGCTGATTTGGTCGGTTAAAAGTCCAATTTTGGTCGGTTTAAAGTTTTACGGGTCCGAGCCCAAAAAGGAAATCCTTATTTTAGGAACAATCGTTCGTTCCGTTAGTTTAAGAAACAAACAAAATAGACCTGAGTCTAATGATATAAAATTTTGTCTATGAGCTTTCACGAAAACCAAAATTTTATTTTTTTAAATATGTGAGATTTCACAAAGTGGAATAAACTCTCGTTTCAAAGGTGGATGCTCGTACGAGAGAAAAATAAAAATTTTGTCTATGATCTTTCATGAAAAATTTATTTTCGATATTTGAGGTTTCATAAATTTTTGAAAATACACTTCTCGTTTCAAAGACAGATGCTCGTGAGAGGGAGCAAAAATATATACATATATTTTCAAAGTTACGTGATTTTCACGTTAAAATATATATTTTTTTGTAAATCAATATTTTGATTTTGAACAACTGTTGAAAGTAGAAAATTATTCACGGTGAAATAATGTCTATATGTGAGTTTTCACAATTGTAGAATGGACGTTTGTCCAATTTTTGAAAACCATTGAATGTTCACATAGTGAAAATTTATGTGAAATCAAATTTTAATTTTCGGCAATTGCTAGAAGTAAACAATTTTTGATAAAATACTGTTTGTATGGATTTTGCGATCTGGTAGTGTATGCACAAAACCAATGAGTGTTCACTCAGTGGGAGTCGCTCACACGGTGAAAATAATGTGAATCATTCACGTGATGGAAGTTTCGAGAATTGTTCACAGTTTTATGAAAATCACGTTATGGTTTTGAATAACGAATTTTGTTCGTCTTTGCAGGTTTGAAGGAGCGAACAAATTCTCGAGGTTGTAATCACTACAGCTAGTGAAATTGTAAATAGGTAAGAGTTGGATGGTTACCATTTTTGTAGACGCTGTTATGAGCACCTTTATTCCATGATTCATTGTTTTGTTGAATCCTGCGCTTTATATGAACGATGTGCTGAAGTAGCCAGTTTGCAAGAATGACTGACTCCCAAGATGATACTTCCAAAGATAGTGTTTCCATAGATGACATCTCTACTGATGCAACTTTAAGAAATGGTACTTGTGGGACATCTGAGTGATGGTGAGAGATCCTTCATACTGAGTTGTACTCCTGGTTATTTCATTAGCTTTACCACAGGATGATCGTATAGTGAGATCCCGGATCAATGTATACTCCACAGAAATGGAAGAAAGTCTACGGGAGCGGAGAACCCAGGAGTAAGGACTACAGGATGTTAGCAAATGACGTGCAGTCCCCAGCCGTTCCTTTGGTGAGTTGTTAGCGCTCCTTGTGTCATGACTTTTACCTGCCCATGAAATTAGGATCACGAGACCAAGGTTTGTTGCTCCATCGATTGACGGTCTTCAACTTGTTCCCGGACAAACAATTCAGGAATCCAGCACTGATGAAGAAGTCGATGTAAGTATCTCTTTCGTGCAGGTGATCATGGCATCTCCTTGAATGAAATAATAATAATTTTTGTTGATGAATCCAGGAAGAAATTATCGTGGATGAACAAGGTATTGATGCTGCTCATTCATCCTTAGACCATGGTGAGACGGAGAATTCCCAAAACCCGGAACCGTATGAAAGTAATAACGCGATGACTCCGACAGTATTGGTTCTTCGAACGGCTTAGAGACCACTCAAGTAAGTACCCATATTATATTTTCTTCATAGAAGTGTAGGATCTCTGATTCATGAATGAATGAATGAAGACCCATATGAATGAATGAAATTTTTTTACTGAAATACGTCACCAGAAAATTCAGAACTCCGTCTTTTAGCAAAAACGCAATAAAATCTTCATCCGATGTCGGATTTTCGCGATCTAACCATGTATCCTCATGCCCAGGAAATTTCCAAGCTTTTAGAAGAAGCTTTTTGAGATTTGAACATGTTTAGGGGTCGAAATAGATGAAACAGTAAACTTCCAGGAAGTTTTCAGAAAAAAATCAGCTGGTGCGTAGTCCAAAGTTCTGGCCACCACGTTTTGCTCGTTTCTCCAATTGCTGTGAATTTTGGATATGTTGTAGAGAACATCCATACAAAGAGAATGATATATGACCCATCCCTAGATTCTTCACCAATTGCTCCCAGTTTGTCGTCTTATACAGGGCAGCGTAAAATCATCTTAGACGGACTTGTTGTAAAACACTCCTGTTGTGTCTTTAGACCATTCACTTGTGTCTTGAAAGGTTGGTGAAGGATTTTAATGTCATTGATTCATTTGAAATCAGGACCCCTTGATTGATACATGAGTATGGTGCTTGCGTGCACATCGGTTGTAGAAACATCACATCCAGAAACCCTGGTCACAGGACCATCACCGAGGTTGCTCTCAAGAGGGGTGATGTAATGACCATGATTGCATGTCCCGGTGGTAGCATTTCTTTTAAGATGAATGATTAGCACTGGATAGCCCGGCGCCATGAGTCTTGGACTGTGAAATTGATCGCCATGATCAGCGGACCGTCAGTCCCCAGTACTTTGTTAAATCTCTCCTTTCCGTATTCCCTTCTTCTGGAAAGACCTAGATAGAGGACTTACGTAGAAAAATTTATGTAAAGACCTAGGTGGTCGAATTTGGAGGTACCTTGATGAAGGACTCAGCGAAAAGACTTGGTGGACATCGATCGACAGTAAAGGTTATGAATTTCGTCCACGAATTTCTGCTTGCATGTTGTATGCTCTGGAAGCTGTAGGAACCTCATACGACGTCAGAATTTGGTGCTTGACCCTAACCTTTGAAGCTAAGAGACTGAGTTATCAAATGAGAAAAGAATCACTCAATTTGGAGTTGTCTAGGTCAGCCGACGAAGCGTGCACATTTGTAATTTGTAATCCCGTATAATTTTTTTCAGATTTCGTAGACTTGACGGTAAAGGCCATATCTTTCAGCTCGTATGTCCGATTGATGGGAGCTTTTGGTATGTTGTATAAGAGACATATACGAACATCTTTCGTAGAGGAAGAATTGTCCCATTCCTCACCCATTGGTACGTTTTTGTAAACCCATGGCCTGAAGTGTGTTGTATCTCATTTGTAGAGGTGATGAGAACATCTTGTAGAAGACTTTGGATTGTGCCCGACAGTCGTGCAAGCTTTGGGAAACTTTCATGTGAACATGTTATCACGTCTACACATCTTGATATGAATCATTAGTTCTTGGAGAAGTATGATCCATCGAGTAACACTTCCAGACTTAGGATGTAGAAAACAGACAGTTGATGAAGCGGGATGTTGCTCATAAGACCGTTGTAGATGATGAGTTCACGATTGAATTTTCTCCATAAATTCTTGTTGATGCCGAGACCATGGATGGAGTTCCTTTAGATATCCTTGTTGATGCCGGTTGGAAATTGCTCCAGAGACTGGAAAGGCTCAGGTTGCCCATTGTATGTATGTTGAAGGAGTTAGTGTCATTCATGTATGAATGATGTTTGCATCTACTTCAGAAGTATTATCATGGGATAATGAAGACTTATCGATTGTAGTTCAGTTACACTTTGATCATGCTGGTGTTGAATCAGTGTCGAGATATTTGTGTTGAAGCCATAGGCTCCATTATTGAAGGTGTACTCTTTGATTGGGAGTACAATTTGAAGGCTTTTTAGAGGCTTGAGCGTTGAAGCGTCATGTCCCTTGAGCATGTATTAGGTCTGATCGTCTCGGCCCCAACTATCTTATGTTGATTCAACATTCCATTCGTTGCGTTAGTGGGATTCAACAGTTGTGCAGACATCAGAGCTTTATGATTTTGTGGCACACATGAACACTCCTGCAAGGCTATGGAGAAACGCCCAAAGCGTTCTTTGTCATGCTTGGACATCATCTCAGTAATGAATGTCTCAGTGAGATGCTCGATTCGGAGAGGTTTCATATTCAACCACTTAGTAAAATACTAATATGGTGAAGCTACCATTCATAACGTCTTGCAATAGCATAATTGCTAGCAGAATTGAGTCACCATGCTAGGATAGCATGTGAGGAAATAAATGACATAGACATGGAAGGAATGTGGCTTGCCTGAGTGCGGAACCTCTTGATGAATGTCTATGCATCTTTTGCAGGATCTTGCTTTAACCTCGTGAAAGTTCGAAATTCCTCCAAGTGCTCTGATGATGGAATGTCCGCCAAATCTTATGGATCAGAACTTTCTTTGTTGGAGAGATGTGCAACCAAAGGCGCTTTGTCAGTAGCCATCTTTTCAGCGTGGATCCACACTTGTCTGAAGAACATGTCATATCCTGGATCTTCCTGATTATGTGAAGCTTGATTTGTTGAACTTATGCTTACTTTGAGAGTGATGTATCCATAAGTATTTTCGAGATTTAAGGTCTCTAATTGAGATGGGATCACGAGTAGCTTCTTGTCGAGTGATGCCTTCAGCTCTGAGGTTTTCAGTTGAATGATGTTGATGGCGGTGTCATCATCGATTAACATTCTTCCGAATTTATTATCTCTGAGATGGACTCTGGTAAGCGAGTACTCATACTTGTTTATGGGTGAAAACTACTCTGAGAATTTGGTAATTTGGGGTGTGGATGAGGAATGAATTTAAACCTTTAAACAAATGCCTTTAGCGGTGAGTGCTTGTAGATTCGAGAGATCAAATTGCAAGTCCGGCCTAAACCAAGAAATGTCCGTTCCAGACTTGTTTCGGTCACAAAGTGAAGGAGATGGGGTTGATCTTAGGGAGGGAAGCGAAGAAGGTGTTGAGATTGTGAAGGTGTTGGCTTGCTTATGACTTGTAACAGAAAAGTGAGCAGGCTTGCGGTTGATGCAAGCAGGCTCTGGGTGTTTTAATACGATTTTTTGTATTAACACTTGATTTTCTGTCTCGTCTGAACTTGTGTTGTTCTGTTGTCTCCTATTTTTTTCTTGTCGTTGAAAATAAGGAGGAGAACCTATTTATACAAGTCATTGAGCCTTATTCACGTCTCTCGTGGGAAGTGGAGGAAGTGGAATGATGGAGTAGTGGAGTTGTGCGTAGGTGTCACACGACTAGTCTTGCCCACTTCTCTGTTCATCTTTAACCGTCCATGACTTCGACACGTTCTTGTGATGGCGCGTTGCACGCTTGTAAACCTTGAGACCAATACCATGTATGTATCCCGATTTGTGACATGATTGATGTCTGGAATGTGTGGATCGTGGATCCATGAAAGATAACATGTGATCTTGAATTGAATAACCGTGTTATTCGGGAAGTCGATACTTGTGAAGTATCGTGTGTATTTTATGCAGTCTTTGCATTATGATGTGGTAAAGTGATGGGTAATGACGCCTCACTGACCAAATAACTCTGACCGTGGTTGTATAGCCAAAGCTGGTGAAGTTGGACGGATGAGATGATTTTTGAGACACTCATCTGCGACCGTTGATGAAATTAAGGTTTTTGAAGAGGTGCGCAAGCATCACTCTTGACTTGGTGAAACCGAGCATGGGAAGGGCTTTGGAGAGAACCGACCAGGGCATGTGTGTAGGCAGCATGCCGGTGTGCACGTCCATACCTCACTTTCCCCAGAAGGAGCGATCTAGGCCACTCAAATTGACCGGCAAAGTTGAGTGGTTGAGATCGGTTTGCGGCAGAAATCCGTTGCCGCAAAGGTGTTGGAGACCGCATGACATCCCTGGTTTGGGCGTGCGTTCCAAGATGACCCATCTTGGTCGGTCTTGGTCGATCATACCAGCGTGTAGATGGTAGGCTGGTGTTCATACCTATACCTGATTATCCCATGAAAACGTGATCTAAGCCATTCAAATCATCCGGTGAAGTTGAGTGGTTGAGATCAGTTTGCAATTTAGGAAGTGTAACCACGCATGTTTGGGCGGGCGTTTTGGATTAGCCGGGCATGGGATGCCTTGGCCGATCGCATGAGGAGGTAGATGGGCCCACGGTGGTCATGCTGGTATGACCGGCCCTTGTTTAATCTAATCTGTGACCCTCCATTCGTGCCGGAGAAGATGGACGCGCGTGATGATTTGAAACCCTAATTTTGGCTTTCAAAAGCCGTGCGCCACTCCTTGTTTGGGTGATGATTTTGTCACGGCCAAACATTGTTGGTCTTGACCGATTGGTCAAGTGTGTAGGCGGGACCACGGTGATCGTGTTGACATGCTCTGGGCCCTTTGAATCTACATCTACACACTCCATCTATACCTGTGAAGATGGATGGTTGAGATTGTTTTGCGACACATGTAATATGCCGCAAACCCTTATTTAGGGTTTTCCGTCCATAATGCTTGGTATGAACGTCTTTTGGCAAGCAAGGCCAATGGCCGACCATGGGTCGGCCGTGGGTATTCCATACCTGCTTGGAGGTGATGGAATTGATCGGGGTCATCCAATCATGCTTATGGAGTTGGATGATCGCGATCAATCATATCCGGACCGATACGGTCAGTCCGGATGCTGTCGGGCTAGTATAACACACCGAGAATCACCTGACGGGTATTTCAGTACATGGTTTCATTATAGTGCTTGGAGGTTCGTGTTACTCGAAGAGTAACACTCGGTCGTCATGCCACACCGATAATGAAAAATACAAGGTCGATATGAAATTCATGAAGGGATTGTTGCCACATGCTCCAACCTGGAGGAATTTCATGTATTCACGAGAATGGGATTGTTGCTACATGCTCCATTCTTGGTGAAATAAGTGAGGAGTATCCAACACTTATAAATGGCTTTATCTTTTACAAGATGTCGCGCATGATTTTTTCCGGTTTTACAAATTTAACCTTAAACGAAAATCCAACATCAACATTAAGTCCCCCGCCTAGCACATAATGGTTACACTATTGTGTGGTAGGCATGAGATGGTGACAGTTTAAAGATAAAACTTAAGAGGCAAAGTTAGATGTTACCTGGGAGAGACGGTCATCCTCGTCCTTGGAGTATGTTACGTTTAAAAGGCATATAGGAGAGCGTTCCCCTAGTATGATGTCGGTCTTGCTCGCTTCGATCGACCTTTCTATGCCTCGCTTGGTCGAGGGCCCGCTCCGTGCTTGCTCCGCTCGATCGTGGGGTTGTGCCTAATCGACGGACTGCTGTGCCTGCTTCGTTGGTGGGGCTATCGCGCTGCTTGATCGAACGTGGGCTTGAATTTCGTGAACATGATTCCCATGACATGAGAGAACCGTGTTGTGCAAATAAATGTGGTCCCGCCATATATGCTTGATTGAACGTGGGTCCCATATTGTGTATGCGACCGAATGTCAACTTTATACCAACCTCGTGCCCTTGACCAACACCGGTCTTGAAACTTGAGCAAACCGGACTTGACTTGATCAATACAGGACTTGAATATTAAGCAATACCAGACTTGAAACTTGAGTGATCTGGACTCGTCATTTGATCAATACCAGGACTTGAAGCTTGAGCAATATCGGACTTGTAACTTGAGTGATCTTTGGACTCGTCACTTGAACAATCGGATTTGAAACTTGAGCAATACCAGCGTTGTGCCCTTGACCAACACGGACTTTAAACTTGTATCGGACTTGAAACTTATACCGGACTTGAAATCAATACTGATCGAAACTTGCACGACTTGAAATCAATACTAGACTGAAACTTGCACCGGACTTGAAAACTAATACAGTCTTGAAATCCGTACCGAATTTGAGTAGGACGGTTTTGTGTGCTCCGATGTGAGTTGTGTCTTGCCGTGTGTGACTACATCTCTCATGTGCTTTCATACAAGTTCTAACTCCTGCCTTTTATTTCATTGTGGAAGAAAAGAATCTCGTTGAGATGTCTTGGAGATAATCTTTGGTACCAAGTCGGGAAGTGTTGGCGACTTCAAGGATATGCCGAACATTGATGATGAGTTGTTCACCGCGCCCTTCCAACTATATGAAAATATCCGTTCCATAGGATAACCCTCCTCCTATCGACTTGAGGGTTTTTCATGCTCATTTGGTCCTCATGAAGGATGGATGAGACGTATGTTGAGCAATGAGTACATCAAAGATAACTTGACCAGAGCGCAGATTGTGGATGTAGCTTGAGTGTTGAAACGACTTGAGAGGATGTTAAAGTGGCTTCTGGTGCGAACGTTGAGGTGGATCCTGGAGAGTGTTGAAGTAGGATTATGAAGCGAAAAGGGGTCCCGGAGAGAGCATTGAGGCGGCTCTTGAATAGACCATTGAAGCAGCTTCTGCTGGAGGGAGCGTTGAAGTGGCTTCCTCTTCAGTTCGATTTACTCTTGCGAATTCCATGATTCTTGACTGACCATATTTCGTGTTGAAGAAGTCCTTGACTGACGGTGAAGGAACTCCATGCTGAGACTCAGTCCCCAAGCGTGGTTTACATGGTTTGTTCGTAGTGGTTGTTATCGAGCTAGATATGGAATATCTTGGACATTGTTTCATCATTGTGGGAGTCGTGCATGTGGTACTGGAGTTGGAGTTGACGGACGCGTAGGATGTTGTATCTCGGTGGTTTTCTCTTCGCGTGGGAACCGCTTACGGAAGGTGAAGGTTGTATCGCATGTTGGTGAGACATATGCCCCTACGAACATTAGGAGGCTCTTCATTACCGCCAGGCACGGTTCTTTCTATCGGGGCATATGTTGTTGTAGATAAGCGTTCAACACTCAGGAGGATGACCAAAGCGCAGATTCTCCAATATAGCATGATAGACGGTACCACTTTATGCGATAAAGTGACTCGAGATCTTGCTCGATATGACGCGTGGACATCGTTATCTTCTTGAGTCTGTTCCCTTGAGGTATCGACTCCAGGTGGAAGATTGCCGTGAGCGTTGATACGTTGTAACCGTCATTCTTTAAACTAAATGGCAGTATGGTATAATAAAAATTTCCGAGAGGAGTTCGAAAAGATATCTTACTTGCATCATGCTCGTACATTCTTATCTCGGTTTAAATGTTTGCATCCATCCATGGAGGAGAACATGATGTGTCCTTTGTTTGCATCTACTAACATGTCGATGTCGGGTAGAGGAGGATTGTTTTTTTTTTTGGAGCAAACACTGTTCAAGTTTCAAGTCTATGCAAAGACTTTGATCTATCCATTTTCCTCGTATCCAATCGCAATGTTTAACCGGCACGGATCCAGGTATGACATGTAGATGATGGATGACCAATTTTCATCTAAATCCGGTATTTCTTCATATTTCCAAGCGAACATGTCCTGATACTCTTTGAGAAGTTCCACGGGCTTCGCACGTTTATCCGTACACAAGATTGAGCTGATGGAGATAGGCCTAGGAGATTCCTCAACGATTTCAATTTCATCAGTTGTGGAGTTGGTGCCATCTTGCAGCTGTTGTGGAGCATCTAGCACTTGCTCTTGTGGTTCGTTACTGTTGTAGCATTCCATTAGGTGGAGAGACTGGGTAACAGTCTCCCCTGCTGATAATGGCAGTGCCGATATACCGTTTTCCTTTCTGGTCACGACTCGCCATAAAAGTTCGTTCCCTCCTCGTGTGAACGTGGGTTGTGGCTTCACAGTATGGAGAAGAATGCTTCGTCAACAAAGATGCATCGTGGGTACTAGCCCTCAATGATGCAAGTCGGTCTTCTTCCTGAATTGACGCCCACATGGGGAGTGGGATGCAACGAACTTGTTCGATTCTTTCCACGGAGCTTCTCCCGTATGTCTTTGGTTTGGTTTCCCTCGAAGTCCGTCATTGTGGTAGGCTTCCGTACGACCTTGCACTGGGAGAACCTTGGATGTCCCGAGAATCTTGAGAGTAATGAAGACGATCTGTGTAGATAAGGGTCGTCTTGAACTCGAATCCTTGATGCGTGCGGTGACATGTAGGGCACGGTCGTGACCTTCCTCCGGTTGATTGCAACAAAACGTCTCGCGTCGATTCTTCGAGAGGTGTGAAATTTCGCATAAACTTTCCACTAGAGAAACCGCTTCCCGATCCACCGGCCTCGGCTCATAGTGAAAACCGTTGACTTGAGGAGGATCGTTGTGAGGATCAGTCCCCAGTGTAGAAGTCTCCATGACAGGACCGCTCATGTCTCTTCTTTGATCAGGTCCATGTAGGTCCGTGCCGTTGAAGTACCTTCTCTGGTGCGTTGAATGCATTTCTTGTTGGCTCCAGGGGATGTTGCGGGTCATGTGGAAATCGATCAGTTAATGTCTTAAGAAAAGTGAGTACCTCTTTCTGAGTTGCGTCCATATCCGTTTGAGTCTTAGCAAGAACTTCCTGCTTCTCCATCAAGTATGCAATGGTAATGGGGGATGGTCCTCCTCCCGTCCCTCCGACTCCTCGTCCTGATGAAGGAGTGGAAGTTGTTGCTCTGGTGACTACCCGGAGGTGTTACACTTGATGAGATGTCGGGATTTGCGGCTGCTCAGCTCTGGTGATGGGAGGTGTTGTAATATCACTGCTTGAGTGATCGAGTTGAACGTGCCCATCCTCTGTACTCACGTGTTCCTTGATTGATCTCTCCTTCCTCAAGCATTTCTTCACTTAGTTGAAAGGTCGATGCGGATTGAAGCGGTCTTAGAGAGCTTCGACAAGGGTCTTGAGATATAAATCTTCCAGCGAGGGATCCGTAAGCTGCAGGCTCCATTTCTTTATCCAGGTAGACTTTGTGGTACCCTGGACAAGTCTTTTCCTCTCGTGGAGTTGCCTCGAGTCTTCGTCAAATTTGGACCATGTTGTTAGTCTTTCCCGAGTCTCCAGCGGTTGCGCGCTCTTTTCCTCTCCGCCGGTAAAGGTGTGACTCCTGACTAAGGATTTAGCATTTCTTGCACTTCTTGAGTAGATGCATGCCGACCCTTCTTGTAATTGTGCTGTTATATCATTCAAAAGGCGGAATGTCTCGCTTTGTCTTCTAGTGATACCGGCTTGATTTGCCAAGACATCCTCCGGCATTCTAGCTACACTCCCCATGGTATCCGAACCTTTGTGGTTTCTGATGAGGATGCATCGTGAGTCGAAAACCAAAAAATTGAGAATTCAATTTTTGCAACCGATAGATCAACCTCCCTTTGTGGTCGCCAATTGTTTGTGGGTGAAAACTACTCTCTGCAGAATTTGGTAATTTGGGGTGTGGATGAGGAATGAATTTAAACCTTTAAACAAATGCCTTAGCGGTGAGTGCTTGTAGATTCGAGATATCAATCACGTGCAAGTCCGGCCTAAAACAAGAAATGGCCGTTCAGACTTGTTTCGGTCACAAAGTGAAGGAGATGGGGTTGATCTTAGGGAGGGAAGCGAAGAAGGTGTTGAGATTGTGAAGGTGTTGGCTTGCTTATGACTTGTAATGAAAAGTGAGCGGGCTTGCGGTTGATGCAAGCGAGGCTCTGGGTGTTTTAATACGATTTTTTGTATTAATACTTGATTTTCTGTCTCGTCTGAACTTGTGTTGTTCTGTTGTCTCCTATTTTTTTCTTGTCGTTGAAAATAAGGAGGAGAACCTATTTATACAAGTCATTGAGCCTTATTCACGTCTCTCGTGGGAAGTGGAGGAAGTGGAATAATGGAGTAGTGGAGTTGTGCGTAGGTGTCACATGACCAGTCTTGCCCACTTCTCTGTTCATCTCTAACCGTCCATGACTTCTCGACACGTTCTTGTGATGGCGCGTTGCACGCCGCACACCTGTAAACCGCGAGACCAATACCCAAAGTATGTATCCCCGGTTTGTGACATGATTGATGTCTCGGAATGTGTGGATCGTGGATCCATGAAAGATAGCATGTGATCTTGAATTGAATAACTGTGTTATTCAGAAGTCGATACTTGTGAAGTATCGTGTGTATTTTATGCAGGTACTTGCATTATGATGTGGTAAAGTGATGGGTAATGACACCTCCGACCAAATAACTCCCGACCGGGGTTGTATAGCCAAAAGCTGGTGAAGTTGGACGGATGAGATGATTTTGAGACACTCATCTGCGACCGTTGATGAAATTAAGGTTTTGAAGAGGTGCGCAAGCATCACTCTTGACTTGGTCGAAACCGAGCATGGGAAGGGCTTTGGAGAGGACCGATCGGGCATGTGTGTAGACGGCATGCGGTGTGCACGTCCATACCTCACTTTCCCCATAAGAGCGATCTAGGCCACTCAAATTGACCGGCAAAGTTGAGTGGTTGAGATCGGTTTTGCGCAGAAATCCGTTGCCGCAAAGGTGTTCAGAGACCGCATGACATCCCCGGTTTGGGCGTGCGTTCCAAGACGACCCATCTTGGTCGGTCTTGGTCGATCATACCAGCGTGTAGATGGTAGGCTGGTGTTCACACCTATACTCGATTATCCCATGAAAACGTGATCTAAGCCATTCAAATCATCCGGTGAAGTTGAGTGGTTGAGATCGATTTGCAATTTGGGAAGTGTAACCACGCATGTTTGGGCGGGCGTTTTGGATTAGCTAGGGCATGGGATGCCTTGGCCGATCGCATGAGGAGGTAGATGGGCCCACGGTGGTCATCTTTGGTATGATCGGCCCTTGTTTAATCTAATCGTGACCCTCCATTCGTGCCGGGAGAAGATGGACGCGCGTGATGATTTGAAACCCTAATTTTGGCTTTCAAAAGCCGTGCGCCACTCCTTGTTTGGGTGATGATTTTGTCACGGCCAAACATTGTTGGTCTTGACCGATTGGTCAAGTGTGTAGGCGGGCCCACGGTGATCGTGTTGACATGCTCTGGGCCCTTTGAATCTACATCTACACCCTCCATCTATACTGCGAAGATGGATGGTTGAGATTGTTTTGCGACACATGTAATATGCTGCAAACCCTTATTTAGGGTTTTTCGTCCATAATGCTTGGTATGAACGTCTTTTTGGCAAGCAAAGGCCAATGGCCGACCATGCGGGTCGGCCGTGGGTATTCCATACCGCTTGGGGGTGATGGAATTGATGCGGGGTCATCAATCATGCTTATGGAGTTGGATGATCTGCGATCGAGATCATATCCGATCGATACGGTCAGTCCGGATGCTCAATCGGGCTAGTATAACACACCGAGAGGGGCTCAATCGGGCTAGTATAACACACCGAGAGGGGCTCGGGCTAGTATAACACACCGAGAATCGGCTGTACGGGTATTTCGTACATGGTTTCATTATAGTGATTGGAGGTTCGTGTTACTCGTAAGAGTAACACTCGATCGTTATGCCACACTTGATAATGAGTACTTTGGAAATACAAGGTGATATGAAATTCACAGGAAGGGATTGTTGCCACATGCTCCAACTTTGGAGGAATTTCATGTATTCACAGAATGGGATTGTTGCTACATGCTCCATTCTTGGTGAATTAAGTTAGGGAGTATCCAACACTTATAAATGGCTTTATCTTTTACAAGATGTCAGCGCATGATTTTTTCCGGTTTTTACAAATTTAACCTTAAACGAAAATCCACCATCAACACATACGTACATCTTCTTGTCTGTGGATGAAGGTTCAAGGAGTATTCCTAGCTGGATCCGTAGACAATCGGCATATGCAACAGCTTTGCCTACTCTTGATGATGGACCTGATTATGATCACCAAGAGTACGCAGGCGAGGTTGCATTAGCTTGTGGAAAAATTCTTTCGGATACTGATTCTGATTCTGACGAAGAAGTGTTCCATGTTGATCCAGTTGCTAATAATCTTCTTAAAGAATGTCGTCAGAAACTCTCAGAAGCTGAAAGCACCATTTTCAGTGAGAAAGTTAAATATAACAGACTTCGTAGTCGGAATAAAGACTTGCAAGACCAACTTGATTCTATTGGTGCAAGAGATTATCTCAACGAAATACGAAAGCTTAAAGAAGAAATTGCTGAAAGTCATGATCGGGAAATTTATTCATCAAGAAAAGCTAGATAACTTGGAGAACATTGAGGTGAACTTATTATTTGATTCGGAACGAGAAGATCTCAAAGTTCAATGTGAATCATCCAAGAATGATCTAGTTATTGCGCTTAAAAAGGTCAAAAGGTTGGAAGAAGAAAACTCGAGCTTAAAAGAGAGTTTGTCTAGAAATAGCGACTCGAGATAAATTAACCTCAATATTGGGAGCATGTAGAATTCATCGTGATACACGAGGATTGGGCTATGAAGGAATAGACGCTCCTAGTATTTGCAAAGAGGTAAAATTTGTCAGATCTTAAAATTCTTCTCAACCAAAACCTTCCATGATTGACAAAAGTGAAGTATCTCTGCCAACTGCCGATGACGAAAAGAGGAAATTCTGTCAGCTCCAAAGCAAGCACATACACATTCAGGTAACACTAAACATAACTTTTTCCATTCTACTAAACATTGCTTTTATTGTGGAAAACCAGGTCACTTGCAAAGGAATTGCAGATTTCTTAAACGAGATAAAACTAGATCTGATTCTGTTAAGATGACAAGATCTGATGTTCCAAACTGGAGAAAAACTGAGTTTCATAATATCAGTTCTTTTAGTATTCCCTCCAAGAAATTTCATATTTATATTGGGGAGAAAAAGAAATACGTTGCTCCAAAAACTACTCAGAAATGGGTACCAAAGAAGATCAATAAAGCAACGAGTACTATTAAGAAGGATCTCCCAGACAAGAGTTCTACAAGGGATAACATCTTAAAAAGGTATGGAACAGTTATTGAAAGTTTCAAGGAGATTGTTAAATTCCTAGAGTCCATGCATGATTTTGTTTCAAATAACTGTGGTGAGCAAAATTTTGTTCACCTCAACATAACCTGATTGTGTTGGAAGTGCATCCTCACCAAGAAGCCCTAGTAAATGCGGTGAGGATTGCAAAAGAATTGGGGCGCACATATGGTGTTGGGTAATTTTGAATATGTGGAACAATCTATTGTTTCGAGCTGAGTTTAACTCGCTTACATATCTCTCGAAATATGTGTTGGTAAGCTTTCTCTTTGGCCAAGTTCATCTTTACTAGTGACGAGTCATGTTAAGTTTCAATCACTTGAAAATGGCTTTGACAAAAAATGGTTTGTGAATAACAACTATATAACGTCCTCTAAGAATGTTTCAATGATTGAAATGAGAGTTTAGATTATATAACCATTATTGGATATAAACATTGTGAGGTAACTCATACATGTATAAGTACTTTTTCCTTGAACCAAAGTATGCGTACTTTGCTGCTCAGGAAAATCGGAACTAGAGTCCGCGTACTGTCGGAAGTTCTCATCCCGAGAAATTCTTCTGGAGTTTGTAAACTAAAAACAAACTTATTCCGGGTACTTAAGTCCGCGTACCAATTCACGTACTTAAGTTGGTTATTTTCTAAAAACGATTATTTATGAACTTAAACTTATATAAACTAAGGAATGCATAATTGCAAACCGTGGCTATAAAGTTCATGAATTGATTCGAGTGAATCAAATCATTTTTGTTTCAATTGTGTCTATTATAAAGATCTAAGCAATTGAACAACTCTCTAACTAGTTTCATTTGAGTCATTTGAACTAGTTATGGTTAAGATGAATATGGCTAAATACCACGCGTATGATTCTTAATTACCTAACTTGATTTGTGATTTAAATTCTTAAGCATAACAGGTTAGAAGCAATAATCAAAGCTATTGGATGCTAGTTTTTATTGTCAAAGAAACTTTTTCATACACTTATGGTAACCATTCTTGGTGTAAATCTTTGTGGAAAAGGTTATTCTTCCTTCTAAGCATATCAATTCTTGTTTATACAAGTTTGTATCTTAGAAAAGATGATCACAATACTTGATCTTCATGATTACATATTGTGTATCGTTACCATGAGATAGTTCTATTTTTTTAGTAACACGATCTCATGAGAGACTTTCAATGATTGGTCTTTAACTCCTATCTCCTTGTGGGATTTCTAAAATCCAATATATAAATCCTTCTTCCTGGAGAAAGGTCACTCTTGTTGTTCTTTCGGGAATGACATTTTATGGGGGAGAGTTCTTAATTTAACTTGTGCTTAATTGCTATATCTTTGAGGGGAGAAGCGGTTGTGGAACATGTAGGGGTTAATTTATATCTTAATAAACTCCTTGATGAAGTCACTAAGTTTCGACTCTGTGATATCATCTAAAGTAAAGTTGATATGTTCTCTTCTGGTCATGAAGTACCTCCTTGAAAATTTTATGAGGATCCCACTAGTTTTCGTACCTTTGCCAATTTATATTGACAAAAGGGGCGAGAATTAATGTGTAGTTTACACTACAAATACATATGGTTTACGGATCATTATGTAAGGGGGAGTGGTTTTCATGTTGAGATGAAGTATTGACTAAGGGGGAGTGATACATATCACCGTAGTATTATTGTCAAAGTTATGATACAATTAAACTTTGATGTTGTGTAATAATACTATGATGGATCTTCAACAAGTACAGGATGAACACACGCATTGTTGAAGAACCAAGAAAATCAAGCATGTCGGATTTTGGAGCTGTAATGCTTTTAACAAGTACAATCCATATGTAAAATGGTTTTGTCACTAAAATTGACAAAGGGGGAGATTGTTAGAGCATTGCTCGGTTGAACCCACTAGCGTTGGTATGTCAAGTTAGTTATCAATTTTAATTGCCCAAATGCATTCTTTATTTAGTATACTATAGATAGTTTCGGACTAGATTAAGTCTAAGAAGTAGAATCGAACCTATCCTTGACGGATGAAGTTTAAAGACTACAAGAAGGCATCAACAAGGACTTTATCAACAAAGGTATGTGGTAATTGATTTCATTTGGATTATTGTTCAATTCTACCTTTCTAATCTATCGAAACAAATGCTCACTCTATGGAACAATTCCTATGATGGTAAATGTACACTTATGTATATATACTTGAGGTTATTTGATCCACGACTTTTGTGACAATAACCTTTATCCATGGAAAGGTTCTCATGTTATAGTGATTGAGCTTACGAATTTAATGAGCCAAGAATCACTCAATTCCGAGTTATAACAATGAATTTATGAGTGATTTATTAACTTAACAGTTATAAGTGTTGTTGTAACTGTTACAGTTCGTTAGTAGGAAACAATCCATGGACTGCTTGTAACGGTTCACGGACTTGGGCCCAATTACGTGACTAGAAGTGTTTTTTAGTCAAATTAGTGATGATTCCTTATCTAGGCAAGATGGCTATTAATCCAAACATATTTGATTACCTTATTAAAGTGTTTGTGATAACTTTTAATTCTTGCCTAAGTTAAAATATGATTTATTCACATAAATACAATATATGATAATAATTATTTATTTACTTATTTATGCAAAATATTTGTAACTTAGGAAAGACTCCCAAAATTAGGAGAGTCTTGAAAAAGGAAAATAGCCTAAACCCTAGCGTAGCTTGCAAGCTAACCTATTCACTATAAATATAGAGTTCGTGAATGCTACACGTTTTCATCCCCTTTGGAAAATTGGTGTAAGCTTCATAAGGTTGTTTTCCATGTCTTATGTTCTTCGTGAACAAGAGTGACATAAAAGTCTTTGTATTGGGGACCACAAATCCGAGTTGGATTTAATCTTCGTGATTGATTATACAACTTGTAATCTAGGTTTTTCACCTCTTGTCTATTCTAAGGTTTTCTCTTCTGATATAAAACCATTCAAGAGTTGTTGATCATAAACCCCAGGTTTTGATAGATTTCAGTTTCCGATCGTATACCAACACTTGTTAGTCGAAATCGGAAGCTAGAAAGAAAACTTCGATTAAGGTATCTCGTAAAAATCCTTAAGAAGTTTTAAACAAGATATCTCTAGATTTATTCTAGTTGTTCTTGTTGTAGAATAATTAGGTTTCTCTTCCTTTATTGAAGAGTATAATAATCCCTAATCTACAAGTTTGTTTTTGATATTACTTTTACCTAGTAATTGTTTTTATCAAAACAAACACAAAATTTTCAAAACTTTGATTCACATCTAAAGGGAAATCAAACCGGTGTTTTGTGCAAACAAAATATCGAATCGTATCAATCGTGTTGTTATATCTTCTAAAGAGAGTCTTGGGTTCTGCTAGAAGATTTACGAGAAGAATTCCTAAAGACAATTGGTTTTGTGCTAGGAGTTCTATAAGTGCTGAAGTAAGTATTACATCTAGTCCGAATAGGTAGTAGGAAATTGGTGTAACAACTTATAATCAGTGTGTGTTTATTCTGGACTAGGTCCCGGGGGTTTTCTACATTTGCAGTTTCCTTGTTAACAATATCTGGTGTCTGTGTTATTTCTTTTCCGCATTATATTTTATTTATATAATTGAAATAATACAAGTTGTACATTAATCAATCATAGTTGTTAAATCCGACCTTGTTTGTTGGATAAGACTTGATTGATCTTGAACAATTGATTTTGTTATTTTCACATTGTTAGACCAGTCTGGACTAACCCTGTTTCAAGTGGACACTGTGTTGAAACATTCCTTTAGTGATTGTTGCTTAAAGAGGTTTATACACGGTGGATATTGAATAGGTTGTGATTAAAACAAAATATTTTGTTTCAAGAACTTCACACTAAAATCAAGTTTACGGACTTGTTTCCGTTTAACTCTGATTGTGTTGAAATAGAGATATAGCTCTTTGATATACTTTCCTATAGATCGAGTCTGACTATCTAGTTGATTCTTTTGAAAGTATATTAGAGTAAGTCCTCTCAGATTGCCAAACGAATTTTTAGGTGTGGTTGTTGTACCCACGCTTTTTCAGATACACTTTATCAGTCATGTAAGGGTCTTAGCCATACTCGGGGCTATTGGTGCACTTCATTGGGTCATGCACGGAAACTAGCTCTTTCCGGAGTTATTGGTGCGCTTCATTAAGACGTGCACAAAATCTAGTCCTTTCTGGGATTATTGGTGTACTTCATTGTGTCGTACACAAGACTTAGTCCTTTATGGGACTATTGGTGCACTTCATTAAGCCATGCACGGAGCCTAGTCCTTTCTGGGACTATTGGTGCACTTCATTAAGCCATGCACGGAACCTAGTCCTTTCTAGGACTATTAGCGTACTTCATTGGGTCGATCGCGAGACTTAGCCCTTTCTGGGACTATTGGTGCACTTCATTAAGCCATGCCCGGAGTTTATTCCTTTCAGGGACTATTGGTGCACTTCATTAAGCCATGCACGGAACCTAGTCCTTTCTGGGACTATTGATGCACTTCATTAAGCCATGCACGGAGCCTAGTCCTTTCTGGGACTATTGGTGTACTTCATTGGGTCATACGCGAGACTTAGCCCTTTCTGGGACTATTGGTATACTTCATTGTGTCGTACACAGGACTTTTCCTTTCTGGGACTATTGGCGCACTTCATTGGGTCGTACGCGAGACTTTAGTTATATATATATTTTTTATGCAATTAAAGCGACTCAAAGTGTAACATAAGATGGTTGTTTTATCATTTCTCATCCATCCGGCGTATATTTAGTTACTTAAGAATAATAAGTTTTAAGCCATTTACCATTGATAGGAGTGTTGATGCGTGAGCCATTCATCCGCTTGAGATAGTAGTATCCGCTTTCTGCAACTTCGCTAATCACGTAGGGACCTTGCCAATTTGCAGCAAATTTTCCTTCCTTTTCATTGCGCTGGACATGTGGTGCGATCTTCATAACTACATCATTTATGTTGAAGGTTCGTTCCTTTACTTTCTGGTTATAATATCTCACCGTCCTTTGCCTATACTTGTCCGCGAAACGCTTAGCTTTGGCTCGTCGTTCTTCTAGGGTATCAAGGTGAGCGAATCGACTGACCTCATCCGGGGTAGTGAGGCTAGCCATGGCTACTCGTGTAGAAGGAATTGCAATCTCTGCTGGCAATATTGTGTCTTCTCCATACACCAAGGAGTAAGGAGAGGCGCCAGTTGAACTTCTCCTGGAAATGCGGTATGCCCAAAGTGCGAGGGGTAGCTGTTCATGCCAACTCCTATGGTGATCATGTACGGTGCAGCTTAATATCCTTATCAATGTTTTATTAGTCGCTTCTGCCTGTCCATTTCCCTGAGGGTAGTAGACAGTCGAAGTATGGAACTTGATTCCATATTGATCCAACAATTCTTTCACCGTTTGATTGACAAAAAAGGTACCATTATCCGAGCAGATAATCATAGGTGCACCGAATCGACATATGATATGTTCTTTGATGAATACAGCGATCGTGGCACCAGAGTAATCCCGGAGCGGAATGGCTTCAACCCATTTGGAAGAATATTCAGTCGTAGTGATGATATACTTATGTCGTCCGGATGAAGTCGGGATTATTTGCCCAATAATATCAAGCCCCCAGCTATGGTAGGCCAAGGGGTGACGACACTATGCAGCAAGGTATGCGGGGCACGGATTAGTGATCCGTGGCTTTGACATTGCTGGCACTTATTTACATGTTCGGTTATATCAAATTCCATCGTAGGCCAGTAAAACCCCCCTTCATACAACTGTAGGAAGAGTTTTCTCATACCTTGGTGTTTAGCATTGTGAGTCGTAGCCATAACTATCTCCGCTTCTTCTTGTGATAAAAAAAATAATATCTTGTCCCCAAAACTCTTTATATAGAGGATGCCTTCAATCAAAAAGAATCGCCCGAATTTCCTTTGAATTTTCAATGCATCTTGTCTGTTTAGCGATAAGCGTTCATGCTGGAGGAAATCTATGGAAGGTTGCCTCCAGTCCTCTATTTCCACACTACACACTTCTGTCTGTTGTGGGGGCGCCTGACAATCTTCACATTTATCCTGGACTAATGCCGCTTGGACTTCCATATTTGTCCACTATACGCCCATCCTCTGCAATCGGCGGTATAGCGGGATTCCTCCTGTCTTTCCGCATGACTCTTCATGAAGGCGATTCAGTATTTCTTGCGCTTCTACCTTTCTCACACACCGTGATAAAGCACCTCCGGATGTTCGAAAGTATAGCGCTCCTCGGACTACAACAAATTGTTTTAGCACTTTAATGGGCAATAACTGATCCTCCGCTTCTCTAGTTAAATCTTCATTATATGTTGTTCTCCATTCATCTTTCAATTCGAACGCTGCGTCTTCTTCCACGTGCTGGGTAATTCCCTTATTTTCACCACTACGGTTCCTTCGTCGGCTTCATTCAATTGTAACTTTCCTGCTAAGGTGGCTAACGCGTCCGCGTGTTTGTTAGTGGATCTTCCACTATGCTCAATAACGGTGCTTCTTCTCCTCGCAATCAATTCTTGGGCTTCCGCTCGGTATGGTGCCAAATGCGCCTCTTTTACCTAGAACTCACCTGATACTTGGTTTGTGACTAGATTCGAGTCTCCCTTGATGTCGATTGCCCCTAAATTGAGCTCTTCGGCCATTCGTAATCCGAGAATCAATGCTTCATACTCTACCACATTATTGATACATTCAAAGTCTAGCTTGAAAGCGAATGATAACAATTCTCTTTTGGGTGTTTCAAATACTATTCCCGCTCCTCCGTAAGAGCCATATGATGAACCATCAAAAACATTGTCCAGCGTTCTTCTTCCCCAACTTCTGCAACTTCTCCAGGTATTTCATCACTTATTTTCGTCATATCCATACTTGGGAATGCGGCCAATAAATATGCAAATACTTGCCCGCGTACTCCTTTAGACCGCTGATACTTTAGCTCAAATTCAGATAGTTGTAGTAGCCAGCGGGCAGTCCTGCCGGATAACACTGGTTTTGTTGCCAGATAAGCAATCAGATTAGCAGTTGCTAACATTATGGTTTCATGAGCGAGCAGATAAGATCATAATTTTTGCATGGCATATATGAGCGCTAAGCATGCTTGCTCTGCTTTCGAATACCTGGACTCCGCGTCTCTAAATCCTCTGCTGACATAGTGAATCGGGCATAGCTGATCGTTGCCGAGGTCTTGAGACAACAATGCTCCAATCGCCATATTGGTGATTGCTGTTTATAGGTATAGGGGTTCGCCTTTGACAGGGGGTCGTAAGACCCGCGTGCTGATTAGATATTCTTTGAGCTTCTGAAAGTCTCGCTCTTGATCATCACCCCATTCAAATTACCTATTTTCTTCAATAGCGGCGTGAATGCAGATAGTAATTTTTCCATCCCAAGGATAAATCTCCGGACGTAAGACACTCTGCCTATAAAAGTTTGTAACTCTTTTACATTTGCAGGTGACCTCATAGTGGTTATTGCTTCAACCTTGTCCGGATCAATCTGTATCCCCTTGTCTGTAACAACGAACCCTAAGAATTTTCCGGAAGTGACTCCAAAGGTGCATTTGAGAGGATTCATCTTTAAGTGATACTTCCTACATCTGTTGAAAACACGCTTTAAGTGGTCGAGATGATCTTCTCGTGCTCGGGATTTTACCACCACATCATCTACGTAAACTTCCATAATTTTATGCATCATGTCGTGGAAGATAGCCACCATTGCCCGTTGGTAGGTTGCGCCCGCATTCTTCAACCCAAACGACATCACAACATAATAGAAATTACCGTATGAAGTTTGGAAGGTTGTCTTATGCGCATCTTCTGTAGACATCTTGACTTGGTTGTATCCGCTGAACCCATCCATGAAGGAAAACATACCATATCCGCACGTGTTATTCACCATTATATCTATGTTTGGCACTGGGAAGTCGTCTTTAGGGCATGCTCGATTCAGATCTCGATAGTCGACACAGCATCGGACCTTTCAATTCTTCTTTGCTACTGGTACGATATTAGCTAGCCACACAGGGTGTTGGATCAGTGTAATGAATTTGGATTTCAGCAACTTGTCCACCTATTCCTTGATCGCCAATTCTATTTTCTCAGGAAGTTACGGCTTCGTTCTTCGGATCGGGGGCTTGTACTCGGGTGAAACATTGAGGTTGTGCGCGATCAAACTGCTATCGAGACCTGGCATTTCGTTATACATAAATGCGAATACATCTCGGTATTCATGAAGTAGCTTAATCATCCGCGACTTCTCTTCCCCTTCAAGATGTTTACTGATGCGTACACAGCGGGGTTCTCCTTCCGAGCCAAGGTTCACTTCTTCTAACCCGTCGAGGGTTAGGTCGATCTTTTCCTTTTCCTCAGGCAAATTATCTATTATTTCCTATTCTGAGAAAAGAGGCTCTACTTCTTCCTGTAAATCCTCAATCACTGGGGTCACCTCCATCATCTCTTCATCCACCGATGACATAGCGCAGTCATGTTGACAGTTGGAGGCTTCCCCAGCTAATTGCTATAAGCGATAGACATGTTCGCCCTCTGGCCGTGAAAAACGCTTGAACTGAATATTCTTTGTCTCGGCTACAACCCTCTTATTTCCTATGACAGGTCCCATTCGCGATAGACTGAAGACTGACTTAGCCTTCCATTTTTTTTGCTCTTCAGGTTGGAATTCTTCCCATTTTGGGAGGGGTGTTAGATGCTCCGGATGTTCTTCCTGATCCATAACTGCCTGTGTATAGAAGACTTCATCCGCCATGTAAGCTTCCTCTGGTCCGAAAGGGTTGCCTGTGGCTGGAATCCGGAATTGCTTTCCTCCGATATTGGTTTTGACACATTGGTGATACGTCGACGCTACTACCTTGTGATTCAAAAGCCATCCTCGCCCTAGTAGCACATGGAAAGTAGTGTCATCCTTAATCACATAGAAGGGAGTGAGTACTCTAATGGGCCCGATTTTCATCATCAAATGCACTATCCAAATCGCCGTCTGAGTCTGTCCTCCAAATCCTCTTACAGTCGTCGCGTGCATCTTAATTGATGTCTTTGACACTCCTAAGGACTCCAACATGTGTAGTGAAATTAAGTTGAGGGAAGCTCCGACATCTTTGAAAGCTCTCTTAAGAGGTTGATTTTTAATAAAAGTTGTTAGATATAGAGGTCGAAGGTGCTCTCCCGGGTAGCATATATTTTCATCTGTAAAGGTGATAGCTTCTCTAGGTATTGGATTATACGCTTTTCCGGATGCAATTGTCGTGATAGGCTTGGATGCTTCGCGGATCTGGTTCTCATTGAAACCGAGGGAATTAAAGAACTGTTGAGCTAAAATAGTTTGAGAAAATTTGCTAGCTATTCCATTAGTATCTGAGAAGACGGCCGTCTCAGAAGCTTCACATGCTTCTTCTTCTTCCACATCCTCCCTAGGGTCTCCAAGCTTTTCCCTCCATAGGATCGTGTGGAACCATCATAACTTGATTTTGAGGAAGCGGGTCGCTCTTGATGCTTTGCTCTCCTATCTCCAACTCGCCTCTGGCTCGCTTCCTTTGCATAATGTACCGTAAGGAGAAACACTCCACAGTCGGATGATGAACTCTCATGTGATAATGACAATATCGCTCGTGCATCTTATCCGCCATAGTAGGATCTGTGGGTACGGGCGGTAGAGTTTTCTCTTTATTTGCCACCCATTGCTCCAGAATCCCTATTATCTATTTTCTGCTGCACGGTAGCGGTGGTGGCGGATTGGACTTTCCTCCATCCGTTCTTCCTCCTCTTCTTCCAGACTGTCCTCCGCGATAAGAGCCAAAAGCAGCTCCTCATTTTCCTCTATCGCTTCCTTGAGCGTTGAAAGCTGGTGCGGATGCAGTATTAACATAGTGCAATTTCCAAGTATGACCGCTTTCCCAGGAATTCGTAACATCCGCACAATCTGAGATTCGGGCTGCAGCCTCCTCAACCTCCACAAAGGTTTGGAATTTGAAATTCGTTAAGTTTAACCGAAAAATGGCATCCATTCCTCAGATGAAGATCTCCACTAATCACTCTTCTGGGATGTCTTCATGACATTCTAGCGTGAAATCCCTAAAGCGAGTGATATACTTTCCGATCTCTTCCCCTACCTGCTGAGTACATCTTCCTAAATCTATTGTTTTGACTCTTCTTTGCGCGGAATAGAACTTCTTAAAAAAGAGTTGCACCATAGCGGACCACGAACTAATACTACCGGGTTTCAAGTTATCATACCAGGTAAAACCGTTATCCATGAGTAATTTTGGGAACTCTCTCATACAAAGGCTTTCATCCTGAGCATATGCATTCATTGCTGATATGAAGCGACTAACATGCTCTCGCGCATTTCCTTGTCCTCCATATGTTTTAAACTTCGGTGATGTGCAATCCTCAGGGTATAAGTAATCGGCAACTTCTACAGAATATGGAGGTTCCAGCGAGTCATAAGCATCGTGCTTTGTCACTCGGTAGTTAGCTTCCAAGTATTTCGCAATCGCGTCTTCCGTCATACCCGGAATGGCTGCTTTAGTGGTTGTCGCGTTCTGTTCTCTTGCTCGCTTAAGACGTCCGCGTAGCTCCTGATGCTTCTTAATGGATGCGTCTAGCTCCTCTTGTATTTTAAACATCTCCTGCTCGCTTGTCTTAGCCGTGGCTTTTCCTTTAAGCATTTCTTCCTTCTTTTGAGACGCTCCTGCACCTTGTACAATATGCGTAGTAACTACCGATTGGAAACGTATCTCTTCATCACTTTCTCCTTGTACGTATTCCACAGAAACATGGTCCGGGTTAGGAAGTGCTCCTCCCACTGGTACCTCCTGGCTCACACGTGGGAGTATCATGCTGGAAAATAGGCTAAGAACCTCCCACTGTGGTTGCAATGTTGATGGGTAAAACGTGGGAAGGAGGAACTAGCCCTAATCACAGAAAGTACTCCCAAGGAGAAGAGGGGTTTATAGGAAGTAGTTAGAGAATTAATGATGATCTCAAGAAGTGTGCCCTCTTTCCCTTTTATAATGACTCTCTTATGGATAAATTCCCATAAGATTAACATATTACTAAACTACCATTTCCCTTTCCTTAAGTTAACACCAACCCCTAAAGGGCTTTCCTCTTAGGCCAAAGCCCAACTGCCTTAATATGCTCTTGGGTGAACTAGGACTTCCCCATCTTAATGGGTAGGCCTAGTTCCCAAGTCTCTTTATCCTAAAAGGGACCCTTAATGGGTTAAGGGGCCATCTATTTTAGGATTGATTATTTTCAAGTATCAACAGCAGGCCATGCCATTGCGTGGCAGCAATATGCCAAATGGTTAGGTCAAACCAAAGGGAAACCCTATTTTTCTAGTCATGGCCCAATTATGCCACTCTGGGCCCACATCATGCCACAAGCCATGTGGGACCCAGGAGACCCTAAAGAATAGAGCTCGCGCCATATTATGATTATCCATGATCGTTCATGGATATGCCCACGTTATGGCCTTGCCATGGTCTCTTTGATAAAAACGGCCGAAGCAGTATTTGCCAAGATGTTGTCGTGCGGGCCACCTAGTCGCGCGTGCCACTTAGGGTTTTGATATGCCATACCCTAATTTGGCCAGGGCCATTACGCCGCCCCATTCCAAATAGCATCACCTAGGCATTAAGTTCGATGTGGCAATATCATTAAGCCATATTCGGATCCAACACCAATATGCCAAGATGTAGCAGGCGCCACCTTGCCACTACGCCATTGGAAAGCGCCACCTTGCCATTGTGCCAGTAACAAGCGCCACATTGCCATTGTGCCACTAACAAGCGCCACATTGCCACTATGCCATTATGCCGCCTATCTTGCGTGCGATTGGTCAGAATAACTAGGTCTTGCACATTAGACCCACTTAGCAACTTGCTGCATATTTTTCCACAAAACACTCGAGACATCAAACATGTCACAAACTGGGGGATACTCATCAGGGTATTGGTCTAGCGGTTTACATGCGGTGTGCAATGCGCCCATTGCAAGAAGTGTCAGGAAAGAGCTGACGGTTAGATAGCAGTAAGAGAATAGTGGGTGTAAGGTTGACGAGTTTCCTCTCACAATGGGAACGTGATGGTAAACCGCTTCTACACAACCCCACTTCTCCACTACTTAACTGTTTCCACTTCCTACGAGATCAAGGGTGATCAATGACTTGTATAAATAGGTTTTCAATCTATTTTCGACCAGGACACAAGTGTGATCAACACAAGTATTCAGAAAAACACAAAAGAACTGATATCTTACATTCTGCAAGCCAGTTCCAAATTCTGATACAAGTCATAAAATAGCCACACCTTCAAAATCCAATATTTTGATCTCAACACCTTCTTCGCTTCCCTCCCTAAGATCAACCCTTCTCCTTCACTTTGTGACCGAAGCAAGAATGGAACGGCCATTTCTTGGTTTAGGCCAGGATTGTACAGATTGATCTTTCGAATCTAAAGTACTCCCGTGCAGTGCATTTGTTTAGGGTTTAGATTCGTTTCTCGGCGGCACACCCAAATTTACCATTCCTAACAAAATCAGTTTTTACCCCAAAACAAGTTCACACTACAAATACATATGGTTTACGGATCATTATGTAAGGGGGAGTGGTTTTCATTGTGAGATGAAGTATTGAATAAGAGGGAGTGATAAAGTTGTGATACAATTAGACTTTATTGTTGTATAATGATACTATGACACTGTATAACAATGATTGAGAGCAACTGTTTTCTCATTGTTATTTTTACGGATCTTCAACAACTATGATGCTGAGTTGAACACATTTGGAATCATTGGAGTACATGAAAGTGATGAAGATTTCGAGTAATGTTAAAGAACCAAGGAGATCAATCATTTGGATGAGAAGCTACAAAGTTTATTTATTTTGTAATCCATATGTATTGATAGTTTTGTCACTAAAATTGACAAAGGGGGAGATTGTTAGAGCACTGCTCGGTCGAACTCACAAGCGTTGATATCTCAAGCTTGTTTGTCAATGTTAGTGATCAAAACTATAAGTCTTGATTTCTAGTCTACTTATAGTAATGTCTCGGACTAGGATAAATTGTGTAGTTGAGCATTAGACTTCACGGCGTTCATCAATTGAATACGAAGAAGAACTACTAAGGAGATCTTGTGGAACTTCATCAACAAAAGGTATGTGGAGAATAAAACTCATCTATCACTTGGAAAGACATATCTACTCTATCTCATATATTAAGACAAAAGTCTTATTACTATATAGTTGTCGATTATACACAATTGAGATTTCGAGATGAGATTAACTTGCTTACATATTTCTCGAAATATGTGTTGGTAAGCTTTCGCTTCAACCAAGTTCATCTTATATTCTTGACGAAAGTCAAAAGACGATCATGTGAAAATCGCCGAGTAACATCTTACATGGTTTGTGTGATACAATCATTTAGTGTAGACTTGGAATGTTTCGTTATGATTATTTCAATAACTTGAAAATTGCTTTGATGCTAATAGTGTATGAAAACGACTATTGTCATCCTCTGAGAAAGTTTCAATGATTGAAATAAGAGTTTAGAACTATTGGATTATAAACATAGTGCGCATTCTTGCATGTATGTGATCCATAACCGGAGCTAAAGTATGCATACTTTTAGTTGTGAAATTCCGTGTACCAAGTACACATACCGTTACGCGTACTTTCGTGAGGTATAAGTCTGGGAATTTCTGCTGGGTTTTGGAAGTGTACTAAGGTATGCGTACACGTTCGCATACTGGTGTTTATGGGTGAAAACTACTCCTGCAGAATTTGGTAATTTGGGGTGTGGATGAGGAATGAATTTAAACCTTAAACAAATGCACTGCGCGGTGAGTGCTTGTAGATTCGAGAGATCAATCCAGTGCAAGTCCGGCCTAAACCAAGAAATGGCCGTTCGGACTTGTTTCGATCACAAAGTGAAGGAGATGGGGTTGATCTTAGGGAGGGAAGCGAAGAAGGTGTTGAGATTGTGAAGGTGTTGGCTTGCTTATGACTTGTACGAAAGTAAAGGTGAGCAGGCTTGTGATTGATGCAAGCAAGCTCTGGGTGTTGGAATACGTTTTTGTATTAACACTTGGTTTTCTGTTTCGTCTGAACTTGTGTTGTTGTTTGAAATAGGGCGGAGAACCTATTTATACAAGTCATTGAGCCTTATTCACGTCTCTCGTGGGAAGTGGAGGAAGTGGAGTGATGGAGTAGGGGAGTTGTGCGTCGGCACGACATGACCGATCTTGCCCACTTCTCCCGTTCATCTCTAACCGTCCATGACTTCCTAACACGTTCTTGTGATGGCGCGTTGCACGCCGCACGCCGTAAACCGCGGACCAATACCCTAGTATGTATCCCCCAGCTTGTGACATGATTGATGTCGGAATGTGTGGATCGTGAATCCACGAAAGATAGCATGTAATGTCGAATTGAATAATGCGCATTATTCAGAAGTCGATACTTGTGAAGTATCGTGTGTATTTTTGCGTGTGCACGCATTATGGTGTGGTAAAGTGATGGGTAATGACACCTCACTAATCAAATAACTCGACTGGGGTTGTATAACCAAGTCGGTGAAGTTGGACGGATGAGATGATCTTTGAGACACTCATCTCGCGACCGTTAATGAATATTAGGGTTTTTTGAAATATTGCGCAAGCATTACTCTTGACTTGGTCGAAACCGAGCATGGAAAGGATTTGGAGAGGACCGACCGGGCATGTGTGTAGACAACATGGGTGTGCACGTCCATACCTCACTGTCCCATGAAGGCGCGATCTAAGCCACTCAATTTGACCCAGTAAAGTTGAGTGGTTGAGATCGGTTGCGGCAATCCATTGCCGCAAAGGAGTTGGAAACCGCGTGACATCCCTAGTTTGGGCACGCGTTTCAAGACGACCCATCTTGGTCGGTCTTGGTCGATCATACCAAGCGTGTAGGTGGTAGGCTGGTGTTCACACCTATACCCGACTATCCCATGAAAACGTGATCTAAGCCACTCAAATCGTCCTAGGTGAAGTTGAGTGGTCGAGATCGGTTGCAATTTGGGAAGTGTAACCACGCAAGTTTGGGTGGACGGTTTGGGATAGCCAGGCATGGTATGCCTTGGCCGAACACATGAGGAGGTAGATGGGCCCACGGTGGTCATGCTGGTATGACCGGCCTTGCTTAATCTAATCTGCGACCCTCCATTCGTGCCGGAGAAGATGGACGCGCGTGATGGCTTGAAACCCTAATTTTGGCTTTCAAAACCGTGCGCCATCTCTTATTTGGGTGACAATTTTGTCACGACCAACCATGGTTGGTTTTGACCGATTGGTCAAGTGTGTAGGCGGGCCCACGGTGATCGTGTTGACATGCTCTGGGCCCTTTGAGTCTACATCTACACCCTCCATCTATACCGCGAAGATGGATGGTTGAGACTGCTTTGCAACACATGTAATATGCCGCAAACCCTAATTTAGGGTTTTCCGTCCATAATGCTTGGTATGAACGGTTTCTTGGCAATCTAGGCCAATGACCGACCATGCGGGGTCGGCCGTGGGTATTCCATACCGCTTGGGGGTGATGGAATTGATCGGGGTCATCCAATCATGCTTATGGAGTTGGATGACTGCGATCGATCATATCCGACCGATACGGTCGGTCCAGGATGCTCAATCTGCTAGTGTAACACACCGAGAGGGCTCAATCGAGCTAGTATAACACACCGAGAGTCGCCTGTACGGGTATTTCGTACATGGTTTCATCATAGTGCTTGGAGGTTCGTGTTACTCAGAAGAGTAACACTCGGTCGCCATGCCACACCGATAATGAGTACCGGAAATAAAGGCTGATATGAAATTCACAGGAAGGGATTGTTGCCACATGCTCCAACTGGAGGAATTTCATGTATTCACGAGAATGGGATTGTTGCTACATGCTCCATTCTTGGTGAATTAAGTGAGGGAGTATCCAACACTTATAAATGACTTTATCTTTTACAAGATGTCGGCGCATGATTTTTCCGGTTTTTACAAATTTAACCTTAAACGAAAATCCACCATCAACATTAAGTCCCCCGCCTAGCACATAATGGTTACACTATTGTGTGGTAGGCATGAGATGGTGACATACATATGTGAGAAAGACAGGGATAAAAGGAGTTTACCGGAAGAGTGTTGGCCGACCGCTAGTTTCCCATGCCGTCACGCTTGTGTGGAATCCCTTGGTGGGGCCGGTTTCTTTCTTTGGGTATTTGAATCAAAAGAGGAAACCAAATAAGGGAGGAATCCTTCTTCTATTGGGATTCTTCTAATTTTTTGTCTATAAAAGAGACAAAACCCTTTTCTTTTTTCCTCGCGAATTTTATTTTATTTTATTGTGAAGAAGCTCCCGTCCGTGACCACCTGCTCCTACCGACGCTGACGCCGCTGCCGGAGTTGCCGGATTTGCTGCCGTGCGCCACCGCCCGTTCACGGTAAGTTTCGCTCCCCCCTTTTTCTTTTTCTTTTCAAAGGTAAAACCCTAGTTTTGTTAGGTAAACACCTTTTGTAAGACATGTATATGCTTAGCTTTTTCCACCATTTGGATTGAATCCCGTAGACACGATTCCCATGAATAAAGAAATCGTGTTATGATGCATGCGGATGAATGAATGCGGGCCCGCCGTGTATGCCGAACGTGGGTCTTACTCACATATGCTTGACTAAAATTTACATCGAACTTGAAATTTGTACCGGACTTGAAACCAATACCAGACTGAAATTTGTACCGGACTTGAAACCAATACCAGACTGAAATTTGTACCGGACTTGAAACCAATACCAGACTGAAATTTGTACCGAACTTGAAACCCAGACTGAAAGTTGTACCAGACTTGAATGGTGTTTGAACCGGCCATTGTGTGCTCCGATGTGAGTTGTGTCTTGCCATGTGTGACTACATCTCTCCTGTGCTTTCATACAAGTTCTAACTCCTGTCTTTTATTTCATTGTGGAAGAAAAGAATCCCTGTTGAGATGTCTTCTGAAGATAATGTTGGTGCCAAGTCAGGAAGTGTTGACAGCTTCAAAGATATGATGAACATTGATGATGAGTTGTTCACCTCGCCTTTTCCAAGCATTAGGAGACATCCTTCTCATAAGATAGTTTTGCTTTCCGATTCATAAAATATGGAACTGATTCATTCTCTTCTTCAGCACTTGTGGTGAGATTTTGTCTCCAGAGAAACGAATATCCGCATTCTCCTATTGACTTCAAGATTTGCCATACTCCACTGGGTTCTTATGAAGGATGGATGAGACGTATGTTGAGTAATAAGGGCATTAAGGATAATTTGGCCGAAGCGCAAATTCTCAATGCGGTCATGGCATCTGCTACTCTTGAAATTAAGAAAGACATGGCGGGTTTGATTACCTTCATTTCTCGGTGGCGCATTTCTACTCATACGACCATATCTAGATGGGGAGAAATGACTATTACTCGGAGAGTGTAGCTGCATTAATGAACTTTTTGCCTTTTTTGGAAGTCTTTCTTACGAGCTCTCGATACGGAAAAAAGTAACTATGGTGCTATACTTCAAAAAGTGGCGGAATTCGATAGTCTGGACAAGGAGGAGAAAAAAGATACGAGATGCTTCTACACCTGGTGGGTGTCGTAGTGGTCTCCTGCAGACCCAGAGCCGAATCAAGAAGTGGAGAATGAGCTCAGCGTGATTGCGTTCCTGTCTTTATGGTTATCCAGAGATGTATTCGATGATGGTTCTGGAAAGAAGACCATTAGAAGTGACCTTGTTAAGATTGCTATAAAGGTTTGGAGAAGGAGAAGTTCTTCCTCGGGGCGCGTTGTTCCTTGGATCATTTGTATTCTCATCCGGACGCCTTAGCAATGGACATGCATGTTTCTAACGGGTACAAGAAGGTGGAATCGCACGTTCACTTCGCTTTTCTTCAGGCATTCTTATGGGAACACTTCAAAAGCTACGCTCCCTCCCCTGCAAATTTTCTCACCAACTTGTATGGTGGTTCGAGAATACTTATTCGGAATAAGAGGCGTCCCAGTGGTGCGAGACTTGTGGACACATTTGACAATGTGTCTTCTGTAGATTTCCGTCCGTGGGAGCCGGTCCACCCTTCCATTGTTCAGCCAAAGACTTTTGATATTGCTTCTGATGGCCCTGATGTTGTGTTGTGTACCGATGTCGAAACTATGAAATCTGGAGAACTTATTTACCTGCGCAGCTGCATTCCAGGATATGTCCCGTCTCTATTTAACGGAGAATTTTCTGTGACTCCAAATGGTATTTGATCAGGGTGTTCCATTTATTCGTTCACCAAGGGTTCCGAAAGAATCTCTCCCGAATATCCTTAACGCTGGCATGTTTGTAGAAAGGGTGAGCCTTCCCTTCTGGCCTATTGGGAGAAACCCAGTCGTAACCGATAAGTATAAGGAATTTTGGTGGAGACAACTGTTGGTTTTCCAGAAATTTTCGGAGAGTGTTGTGACAGATTCCCGTAGTGATCCATCTTCTGACGTCTTGACGAAGCATTTCCGGTTGAAGCCACTTCCAGCCAAACGGACCGGAGCCGAGGGTTGCGGTCCCCAAGTAGGAGAGAGACCTAAGAGGCAAGCATGCAGTCCGGTAATCCTCAATTCCTCTAATATGCGGGTATTTAAATCTCCTCCCATCGGTTCTTTCATTTCTCCAGCGTAAATTCTTCTAAAACAATCCTTGCTTGAAATCAGGGAATTTCGAAAGAGAATATCTTCACCGAGTTGGCGCGCATTCAAAATGAGAAGGTGGCGGTGATCGATCTTCATCTTTGAGAAGTCCGAGAAACCGATCTTCATGTGGAGAAGTCGGCGGCACCGATCTTGAGTCTGGTAATACTGATCTTTACACTGAGAAGTCTGGGGAAACCACTTCTTTTCTAGACCATGACAGGGATGATGCAAGCTCGGTTGGACGAGGCGCTTCCCTTAGTGATCTTGTTGACGGGGCCATGATGGAAATTAGCACCCATAGCGAAATAGATGCCGGAAGGAATGTAAGAGAGGCAGTGCCTGCTATGGTTGAGGCGGCTCCTCTTGAGATCCATCCTGAACAGGTTCCAGTCAATCACTACACCATATTCAGCGTTTAGTAACTAAAATTCGTAACCAACATATAGCCGTCACGAATTTGTGACCAAAAATTTAAGTTACGAAAATTTAGTGACACAACGTGTTTGATTTAATTTTTACTAGTTTAGTGACAGACCCCTCCCGTGTCACGATTTGTGACTTCTGGAAAAAAAACGTGTGAAAGAACCGTGTGCAGAGTAACACTCGGTAACACCCTCCTGAGCAGCGTGTGAATGAATCGTGTACATTCTATCAAGTTTACCCTAACACTCGGTAACACCTCGAAATCTTATCGCCTTCTTCTCTCTTGCCGTCGTCTTAAGCTCGGGCGATAAAACTAGGATTTAGAGAGCTTTCAATCATCGATCGATTTAGTGAGAAACATCGAAATATCTTTAATCTTCTCCATAACTTTCAATCATCGATCTGTGTAAGTGTTAATCCATGAATCTAAAACGATCTGTTTCATTTTATTTTCAATCGATCGTTTTATTTCATTTTTATTTTTTTCATTCTTTAATCTGTGAATCTAAAACGATTTGTTTGATATGAGTTATGTTTTGTTAATCTTCTTCATATAAATCTAATTGAATTTTTTTTCTTCTAATTTCTTGTTAGGGTTTGAAGAATTTTGAAGACTTGAAGATTGAAGAATTTTGAAGGTATAAATCTTCTTCATATGAACTGATTTTAGGGTTTTATGTTAATTTGAAAAATTCTATTTTTTAGGTGATTTTAGGGTTTTATGTCTCAGTTAGATCTTTTTGATGATTGAAGTGTGTTTATAATAGCAACACCATGTTTGTAAATATCATACTTGCTTATAATGTCTTATGGTGAATATCATGGTGTAATTGTATTTGTTGAGGGATACCATGTTTGTAAATATCATACTTGTATGTTCAAGTTTTTGATCCACTAGTCCTCTTGTGTAAAGATGCATCTTTGTTGTTAGACATGGTGTAGTTTTTTAGTCCTTAGAAGCATAGTAAGTTGACTAGGCAAGAGTGCTACGATAAAGGTATACCGATGAATGTGCCCATTGAATTGTAATATTCCTTGCTAAAGTCTTATATATTCTTGGAATGTTTGATGAGAGCTAGAGCACTCTCTTTCCTATGAGTAAGTCAATTGCTTAAGAAGAAAGGAATTGATTCTCTCATAAGAAAGAGAGTGCACCAAAGACTCTCTAGATTCCATTTGTATGGGCTTAGATGACTTATTCTAGTTTTGGTTGAGTTGTCACATATAGGAAACGTGTTGATTATATTCGTTAAGTTGCTATGTTTTACTATTTAGCTGAAGATTTTTTCATTAAGTGTCATAATGAACTTCAATTGGTTGGCTAATGTTGTTATGTATCTTTGGTATTTGCAGAGCCAGGAGAGGATCCTTTTGGCAAGAGCCAAACGAGAAAAGAAGCAATGATTCTGAGAATCAGTTAAGGTAGTAACCTAAATTCCAGTTTGTATGTTCCATAAATATGCTCATCATGATTTGAACTATTACTTCATGTTAAGGTAGTTTTTAAAGTTTAAATGAACTAAAGTTAGGAAGTTTTGTTTTGATATTGGTGATTCTCTGTGGAGCATGATGATAACAGTCCTAGTGGATGTTTCGTAGCTAACTTGTAGGGCTTGCAACCCAGTACCACTAGGACTAAGTTATTTTATTTGGTTGATTGTAACTGAGATTTGGATTTTCAATTTTTTACACGAATATAGATTTTTGTTGAATCATATGCTAAGGGAAACTTGCAAATACATATGTGCAAGTCCCCCCGTGTAACCACGTCTTGATCATGGGAGCATAGATATCATTTAGTTATTACAATTGTAGTTATTACTTTTCCTGAATGTTAACATAGATATGATTTAGGTATCAATGGTTGATAAAGGCTAGATGAAATGTGCGCGTCTTACATTCAATACTTAGAAGGTGTAAGATCATTTATAGAGTTTGTGCGTGAAAATGCTTTGGTGGCGGAAGCGAAGTTCTCCGTCCTTGTAATGATTGTAAGAATGGTAAAGTACCTCTGTCTATAGGTGAAATTGATTATCATTTGGTCAAGTATGGTATTCGGTTCACCTATACATTGTGGCGTTCCATGGGGAGAAGTCGCATGAAGGTAAACCCAGTGATAATGTAGGAGTTGCGAGTTGACAACGTAGGAATTGGAGACAATCTAGGAAATTCAGCTGACAATGTAGAAGTATTTCTTTGAGAACAATGTAGAAGATTTTCGAGAACGTTAATCCCGCTTGTAGTGTAGATGAGAATGTTGGCGTACAGTAGGGTTCACGAGGAGACTAGTAGTAGCAAGAAAAAAAGAGATTTTTATGAGCGTGCTAGAGAACCTTTATATCCCTCATGTTCTAAGGAAAAGACACCATTGTATGCTGCTATTAAACTAAATAACATAAAAACCCAATATGGGTTTTCGACAATGGTGTCACTTTGCACTCTTAGAATTGTTTAAGGAGTTGCTTCTGATGGAAATACTGTTCTGCCGTGTAAGTTTCATGATGTAAAAAAGTTGATACAAGAAATGGGGATGGACTACATAACCTATTATGCATGCACCAATGATTGTATTTTATATTGGAAGGATCATGCATCATTGGTTAAGTGTCCTGTGTGTCAAGAACCTAGGTATGAGAAGGTCTTTAATGACGACAGAAGCTTACGCAAGTTGCTCGCAAGACATTAAGACATTTTCCATTGATAAAAAGGCTGCAAAGGTTATATAGTGTACCATGGATAGCGTGAGGCAATGTATTGGCATTCCGAGCACGATCGGATGGAAACCTTATCGTCATCGATCGATTCTTGACTGGCGATCTGCGGATAATTTTTCACCGGAGTTCGCCAAGGAACCAAGGAATGTAACATTAGGTATATCAACTGATGGTTTCAACCCGAATGGGTGTTTCGGTCCTAGTCACATTTGTTGGCCCTGTAATTATTTGTCTGTACAACTTTGCCTCCTTCGTTGTGCATGAAACGAGAATTTGCAATGTTATGTTTGCTCATATCAGGCCCAAGAGCACCAAGGGGAAAGATATAGATGTATACTTGCAACCACTAATAGAGGAATTGATAGAGTTATGGAATGAAGGTGTACTCACGTTCGACTCTTTCACTAAAACTGAGTTTTTGATGAGAGCAAGATTATTGTGGGCTATTCATGATTTTCCTGCACTAGGGACTTTAGTTGGATGTGTCACTCATGGTTACTATGCTTGCCCAACTTGTGGAGAAGGAGCAGGTTTGAACATCTTCCGTTCACTAAGAAAATTTGTTATATGGGACACCGAAGATGGCTGCCACCAAGCATAAGTATCGAGATGATAAAACCAATTTCCGGGAGGGGTAGAGCACGGTTCAACACCATGGCCACTGCCATGACAGGATTTCGGAGTTCAAGAGATTGTAGCTAATATTAGAACCAAGGTTGGTAAGGGAAAACAACCATCGAGTAGCAAGTCGACGTAAACGTAAAAGAATACCCGAAGGCGGCGATGCCGATATAGAAGGCGAGGTTCATGACCACTCCTTATTTACTCGAAGATCTATCCTCTATGATCTACCTAATTGGAGTTCAAATCTAGTGCGACATAATACAGGATGTTATGCATACATAGAAAAACATGGCGAGCATCTTGTTAACACGATCATGGGTGGAAACAAGTCAAAGGATGGTCCTAATGCGCGGAGAGATATGGAAGCAATGGGGTATAAAAAGAAGCAATGGTTGAAAGTGGATGTTAAGTCTGGTAAAACAACAATGGAAGATGCTCCTTTTGCAATGACGAAAAAGAGAAACTTGCATTTTGTACTACATTGAAGAACTTAAAGGTGCCATCTGGTTTTTGTTCCAATCTTCGCACTTGCATCGGTGTTGATCCACTGAGTTGAAGAACTTAAAGTCTCATGATTATCATGTCCTTATGCAACATTTGTTTAATTCTTGGTTCATGCATCGCCTTCGCTACCTAAAGATCTATGACTTTCTCTTCTTCGGATAAGTTTGTTTTTCAAAATTTTGTGCGCGAAGGTAATGTGAGAGAACAACTTTTAAAAGCAAAAGCTACTCTAGTGGAAGCAACTGTGTATTGGAAAAATACTTTCCTCCTTCCTTCTTTGTTATAAGCATCCACTTGATGGTGCATTTAGCCGACGAATCTTTGATCTGCGGTCTTGTCAGATTTAGATGGATGTATCCCTTCGAGAGGTATTTATCGAACTTACCTTGTTAGTTAATGTGTAACTTGAGTGTTTTATTGTCATTACTGAACTGTTAACTTTTATGATCGATATTTGTAGGTTGATGAAAGGTTACAAAGGTTTGGTACGCAATAAAAGGTACATCAATAGCTGCATTGCAAGAGGATATGTGCTTCGAGAAGCTTGACATGCGTATGGAGGACATATCAAATGATGGTGGTGGGACTCATAAACATACTCGACAGGCCTGTCTAGATGATGATGATGAGTTTGCCGATGAGATGCCTTTGAGTTCGCCAAAGCTATTACTTTAACTCAAGTACAATATCAGAAGCTCGTAGGTGGCTTGTCTAAGTATGTGGGAATAGATGAATGGCGGAGGTACAACTTCTTAACCATTTGTTGTTAGATGTTTCTTGAGTATTGGATTGTCAATCTAATTGCCATTGAACTGTTCTTTCATTGTAGGAAGTATGATTTATACGTGAACAACGACAACTTTAATAGTCGGAAAATCTTTCTTCCACGAAAGAGCCAAAAAGCTTTCTCTTATGGTTACGCGATGAGGTACCATATATATGTTAGCTTGAGTTGCTTTATTTCCGCTTTCCCTTATATTTACTATACATATTGTGGTAGATTTTGTGATAATATTGATTTCATGGTCCATGGTTTTTGCTAAAACTATATTTAGATTTTGTGAACATGGTCCATGGTTATAGTTAAAATCGCATCTTTATTTCCTCTTGTAAATATTGTGGTTTTTGTTGTCAAACCGACACACATGTTCTCTTACGAGATGATAGAAGACAAAGAGACAAAATCGTACTTTGGCGACTAGTGCAAGGACCCCTCTTCAAGGCGCGGTCGTATAACAAATACCAAGCCAATGGATTTTCTTTTATTTGTCATGATTACGAGGAGGGTTTTGTAACACGAAACGGTGGTGTGTCTATGAAAGCCATTACAAGACATAGAGCAAAGTCCACGGGACGTAAATTTGGTGGAAGCTGAAATTACTTATTATGGTGTCATTAAACAGATTATAAAGTTGAACTATATGGAATTCGAGGAAGTTGTTTTTCTTGTGATTGGGTCGAGTTGAAGATAAGAGTAATGGGTGCAAAGTTGATCCAATCTCAAACTCAATAAAGGTCAACTTTTCTAAGCTACAAAGCACTAAGAGAGTGATAGATGAGCCGTTTATTCGTGCATCTGAGCGACTCAAGTATTTTATTCAAAGGATCTTGATGAAGTGGGATGGTTTTTGGTATTGCATTCACAACAAAGGTTAACATGCGCATTAGATCAGCTAGAAATCCCTACTAGTTATCATCGGCTCTTCTACCGACAATGAGAGCTTGGAGAAAGCTGTTATGTGTCGGCGATGTAGTTTAGAGTCATGTCTGTCATATTGGATTCGTATTCTGCATTTCTTCTATACATGGATTCTGTGTTTTATCATATTTGATTCTCTGTTTCATCATGTTTGATTCTACTGTTTTATCATATCACTTGCGCTATCTTAGTAAGTTGCATTTCTTCTATACATAGATATTTTTTTAATGCTACTTTACAGTTACTATGGCGTGAAGTGGTCTTTGGTAGATGAAAATGGACTTCCCATTTCTAGAAATGCAACTAAGGCCGGCCATCGGAAGGGCAATTTGATTCGTAATCTTATCCCTGTCTCCTACAAATCCGGAGGGATGTGCCGGATAACTTCAAAGAGGATGTCCCGGAATGAATTGCGGGTAAATACTTACCTTATAACTGTCAAACTATTTCGGGTAAACACTTGGGGTATGTTGATTTATGTCAAACTATTGTTTAGAACCGAAGCTCTGTTTTTGAAATCATATATAATCCTAGGAAACTTCTAAGATGAATTTGATAAGGGGAATGGCTCCTATATGGAGGAGATTCAAGTGGGAGCCGAGAATTGACTACTATGATCCTTATAACACTCATGAAGAAAGGATCGCTCATGTTCCTCCAACCGTAAAAAAGAAGAGGAGTGGATAAAATTTCGTGAAAATGAAAAGAGGAAGCCCAATGAGAAAAGTAGAGTGAGCATAAGAAGAAAAGGAAAACATATGATTACGCATGTACTACCGGTCGCAAAGCTCTTAGTTTGGTAAAAAGCTGGCCCAGTACGTAGATTCTCATTCCCTCATATCTTAAATGTCTCTCGAACCGAAATGTACTCGATTGATTGATCCTACTTTCGTATTTGTAAAATTAGGAGAGCGAAAATCTGAGTTGAGATCACTCCATCCGATGTGTGGATTAAAGCTCATACACAAGAGGGTGGGAAAATTCTACCTAGTGCGCAACCCTACTATGTGAGTTAGGCTATGCTTTATTTCTCTGTTTACATATTATTCTAATTTATGCAATCCATCTATGTTCACAAAATGTGCTCTACATTACTGGAGGATGACCTTAAGAAGGCGCAAGAAGAGATCAATGAAAAAATAGGTCTTTGGTGAACTTTGTAGATGAAATGGATGCATTGATTAAAGCATTTGGAAAGGATTGTAGGGGACGAGTTCGTCTTTGTCGGTCCTATTTCTCATTACACAATATGATTATTCCGCTCCTGCGCGTGCCAAAGTTCTTGAATTGAAGTGCAAAGATGGAGAACTTAAACATGAGGTGAAGGAGATAAATGGCAAGATGGAGGTTCTTCTTACTAGCTTTGCATCCTTATGTAACGTTGTGCGAGAACATCCAATCTGGACAAGCATCATATATTGCCTCGAACCACTTTGATAATGCACATGGTCCCGCGTATTCACCTACTCGTTCGCCAAATGGGTCGAATAGTTCACTCTGCGCTTCCACATGAAGCGAGATATCCCGGCTCGATCGGCAAAGAATGCTCGAGAATAGTTCACCTTCGGGATGGAGCCAAATGTTCATTGTTGAACTTGGATGATGAGGTCATTGTTGTTGGTCGAGTTTGTATTGAGTGGTGAATTTGGACTTCTTTGTCACGGCTCACATGTAGCTGAAAATCATGTTAAAGTGTTGTTGGACCTCATACTTTTGCCACTTGCACCGACCATAAGAGCTAACCGGTTTGTGAATACCTTTCAAGAAGTTGGAATTGGAGGCTATGTGGTTCATCCAAAAGTCTGCGTCCGATATGATTAGAAGGGTCTATCTGTCTTTTTGGAAATGATATGGATAACTCTGTTGACCTATGCTTTTTGATATTTTGTCAGCCATCTTTTTTGTTATTATTCGCACTTTTATATGTAAGCTGAACAACCGATATGTTCTCATAGGTAAACTCTGATGCAGTTGTGCTTAAGGGAGATTCTTATGCAAATGTGCATAAGAAAGTACTAATTTTAACCGACTTTGAATGTTAATATATCTTTTTTTGTGAATTTTACTTTGTGTATGAGTGTAGTTTTTGTTTCTATATGTGTTTTTGGTTGTGCGAGATGGCTGCAGTTAAGGTTTGTTGAAGCAATAGGAGCAGGTGGGAATATCAATCCATGGTAATTACTTGACCACTTTTCGCTTGTACATTGAAGTTGCAATTTATGGATATAGTTTTAACCTTCAGTTTTACACTTTCTTGCGAGGTATAATGTTTAATGATCAAACTGGTGTTGGATTATGTTGTTGGTGACCTTCATCTCTGGTAAGTCTATTTTGTGATCTTCTTGACATGATGCACAACCATGTCTTTCTTCTTTTATGTTATCTACGCTTCTGAGATTTAAGAAATTCTTGTATTTAATTTTAGGCGGCAGCAATGGCGAAAGGAGATGATGTAGTTCGTAAGAAGAAGAACAAAGTCTTAAGAAAACGACTTAATGATGACCCTTCTACTCTGTCTACACGTATTCTTGGTATTATTGTCGCTAAACAGAGACGAAAACAAGGAAAACGTCGCTTGAGTGTGAGGTACTTGTTACAAATTTTTCATTCATTTATATCCAAAATTAGGGATTAGTACAACATGGGTTTGGTGTTTCTTGCTAGGACATTTCTTTGGATTTTGGATTACCGTAAGTGTGGTTGCTTAAGATGTTGGACTTTGGATTAGTAAATTCGGTTTTAGTAGATAGAAATTAGTTGTTCACCTTTTACATTATGTGGTATAAATATTTTCGATTCTTTGTCTTGCTAGTATTTTCTTAGAACAAATTTGTAATGTGTGATTGCTTACAAGTCCGAGAGCTTTATTTCTTAGTAGTATTCTTTGTATTTTTTATCTTGCGTAGATATGGTATGCGAGAGTTTGTGTATCTCTATTTCTAAAAGCATTATTTTCTTGTTTGCGGTGAAGCGGTTATAAAGAATGTCGAGGACAAGCGGATATTGAATAAAGAAATAAGTGGATCCGAGGTAAACTTATTGGTATCTTTGGAACTCTTATATTTTGGAGTGATAAAAAGAGTTATCTGCCTATACTTAGCATTTATGGATCATCGACGCAGTTGAACTCAACATGAACGCAAGTATCATATAGCGATTATTTTTGCTTCTTATATTTTTGGATGATAAGTCATCTGCCTATACTTAGCGATTATGAAACTTCTATACTTAACGATTTATGGCTCATGAACACAACGAAATTGGATTGAATGACTTCTTTTGAATGTTGGAATGTTAAATTGGATGGATGACTTCTTTTGAATGTTGGAATGTTAAATTGGATTGAATGACTTCTTTTGAATGTTGAAATGTTTGAATTGGATTGTAGTGTAACAATTCTGGGGATAGGGTACCTGCGGGTAAAATGAAAGGAGGGAACATTAATATTGACCAGGTCAATAAAGTGACTTTTTTTGGTAACAAAAAGATTAAAGTAACGGCAAATAAGTGTCACTAATTTTTACCAGGATAGTAGGAATCAGTCAACGTTGACCTGGTCAAACAATTAGTAACCCTGGTAAAAATTTAGTGACCTAAAATTCTTGGTTACTAAATTTTTACCAGAACACTGAAGTCGGTCAACGTAGACTTAGTCAATGTATTTGTAACCAAAAAAAAAAAAATAGAAACGGTCAGACGTCAGTTACGAATTTTCATTTCGTGACGGTGGAATGTATGTTACGAAGTACGTCACAACCCCAAATTCGTAACGGTGACATGTTGGTTACGAATATTTGTTACACATCTCGTTGTAACGGTCTTTTTGCGTCACAACTCCATTTCGTGACTGAAATAGTGTGTTACAAAACGCAAAATATGGTGTAGTGAATATGGATATTGTGGTGACTCCTTCTGAAAGGCCTCCTGACAAGGCTACCGCGGTTAGTGAAGACAGGTGATGCATCACTGGGGCTTTGTTCGATCCTCCTTTTACTATCCCTTATCCAGGCCATGTGTTGGTTGGTGGATTCAGCGTCTTAGGTTGAGTTCAAAGAGTTGTACACAACGATATGGGAGAAGCACGGTCACATTGCTACCACCACGAAACTCAAAAGTCGTCTTGCGTTGGTCAACCGCGTCCAAGAAGCTTTAGTTTCTATCCAGGGGATGAGCGTCACGACCGGTCGAACAGTTTTACGAGGAGATGATTGAAGATTGGAGGTGCCATCGAACGTGTTTGCGCGATGCGGCTTCAATGCTCCTTGGTTCTTCAAAGGTTTCTCCAAGATTCGGAGCTCCGAAATTACAGGATGAAGTCCCTTCCCGGGGTGTGTTGCTCGCATGGGGAAGAAGAGGTTGAGAAGTTATCTAAGGCGGAGTGAAGCAGGATGTGCTTCAAAGGATGAAGGTCTCTCTTGCCCAGAAGGACGAGTTGTTCTTTGAAGGACTTTCCTTGAAGTATTCGTGTTATATACTTGCCTTTTTAGATGCTTTTTTATTTTTGAGTGATAGTGAGGATTTTTTTTGACCTCCGGTTTTGAAATAATAGGTAATTGAATTGGTTTATTTTGAGATAGTTTTGTGGACAACCTTTTTGAAAGGGATTATGTTAAATGAAATTTGCATCTTGGTCATGAATGATTGCACATGAAATTGCAAATGTTATGTAAAAGGGAGGTACGAATGGAAACAAACATGGTGTTTGATCACTGAGCCTCTTTCTCCACGTCTTGGATGTTAAGTCCCCAGTGAATTCTAAACTATCTTTCTATAAAATTGTTGAGTAAAACTTACTTGCTTTCGAAGCCTCACTTGTATCGAACTGGAGTAGCCTTTCTAAGAAAATCTTCCGCACCAATCTCTCAGAGTTATCGCTCTGGACCAAGCTTCTCCTGAACAATGCGCTTCAAAGCGTTGCATTCACCGGTGGGGTGATGGAGGAACCAGGGTGGAAATGACAGTACCTTGGGTCCATTACTTCTTGATCGCAGGCGGACGCCATCTGGGGTAGCCGCACCTCTCCATTTCGTACCCACGCCTCTAGTAGCTCCGAGAATCTTCTTCATTGGGAAGGGAAATGTAAGTACCTTGAGTCCGGCTTTTCTGTGTTAGTGGGCATTGTGATGTCTCTCGGTGGCTTTGATGTGGAACAGGAGATGAAGTTGGAAGATTTGCGAGTGCCATCATATCTGCGGATCGCTTGCCTAGGTAAAGGGATGTGGAAGGTGTCGTAATGTCACCGTTGAGTGATCGGATTGAACGTTCCCATCCTCTCGTATTCAGTATTTCTGATTGATTTCTCCCTCCTCAAGCATTTCTTGATCGGTTGAAAAGTCGACGCGGATTGGACCGTCTTAGGGCCGGCCAAGAGTTTTGAGATATAAATCCTCTAGCAGGGCTTCATAGGCTGCAGGCTCCCTTTCTTTATCGAGACATTGTAGTACTCCGGACAAGTCTTTTCCTCTGCTGGACGATGTTGTCCACTTTCTTGATTCGTTTCGATTGCGTGCTCTTTTTGCTTCTCCACTTGTAAAGGTGTGACTCGACTAAGGATTCAACGTTTCTTGCACTTTGTCTCGAGTTGATGCCTATCGACCCTCCTTGTAATTGTGCCGCTACATCATTCAAAAGGCGAAATGTCTCGCTCCGCCTTCCGGTGATACCGGCTTGATTTGCCAAGACATCCTCCAACATTCGGCTATTCTTCCCATGATATCTCGAACCACTGCGGATTAGGGTGAGGATACATCGTGAGACGAAAATCGAATAATTGAGAATTCGATTTTTGTAACCGAGAGATCAATCTCCCACAGTGGTCGCCAATTGTTTATGGGTGAAAACTACTCCTGCAGAATTTGGTAATTTGGGGTGTGGATGAGGAATGAATTTAAACCTTAAACAAATGCACTGCGCGGTGAGTGCTTGTAGATTCGAGAGATCAATCTGTGCAAGTCCGGCCTAAACCAAGAAATGGCCATTCCAGGACTTGTTTCGGTCACAAAGTGAAGGAGATGGGGTTGATCTTAGGGAGGGAAGCGAAGAAGGTGTTGAGATTGTGAAGGTGTTGGCTTGCTTATGACTTGTAACGAGAAGGTGAGCAGGCTTGTGATTGATGCAAGCAAGCTCTGGGTGTTGGAATACGTTTTTGTATTAACACTTGGTTTTTGTTAAATCGAACTTGTGTTGTTGTTTGAAATAGGGCGGAGAACCTATTTATACAAGTCATTGAGCCTTATTCACGTTTCTCGTGGGAAGTGGAGGAAGTGGAGTGATGGAGTAGTGGAGTTGTGCGTCGGTACAACATGACCAGTCTTGCCCACTTCTCATGTTCATCTCTAACCGTCTATGACTTCCTAACACGTTCTTGTGATGGCGCGTTGCACGCTGTAAACCGCTGGCACCAATACCCCAAATATGTATCCCCCAGTTTGTGACATGATTGATGTCTGGAATGTGTGGATCGTGGATCCACGAAAGATAGCATGAATTGAATAACTGCGTTATTCAGGAAGTCGATACTTGTGAAGTATCGTGTGTATTTTATGCAGTCTCGCATTATGGTGTGGTAAAGTGATGGGTAATGACGCCTCACTAACCAAATAACTCCTGACCAGGGGTTGTATAACCAAGTCTGGTGAAGTTGGACGGATGAGATGATCTTTGAGACACTCATCTGCGACCGTTAATGAATATTAGGGTTTTTTGAAGAGGTGCGCAAGCATTACTCTTGACTTGGTCGAAACCGAGCATGGAAAGGGATTTGGAGAGGACCGACCAGGGCATGTGTGTAGACAAGCATGCCGGTGTGCACGTCCATACCTTTTTTGTCCCATGAAGGCGCGATCTAAGCCACTCAATTTGACCGGTAAAGTTGAGTGGTTGAGATCGGTTGCGCAGAAATCCATTGCCGCAAAGGAGTTGGAAACCGCGTGACATCCCTAGTTTGGGCACGCGTTTCAAGACGACCCATCTTGTTCGGTCTTGGTCGATCATACCAGCGTGTAGGTGGTAGGCTGGTGTTCACACCTATGCGACTATCCCATGAAAATGTGATCTAAGCCACTCAAATCGTCCGGTGAAGTTGAGTGGTCGAGATCGATTTGCAATTTGGGAAGTGTAACCACGCAAGTTTGGGTGGACGGTTTGGGATAGCCGGGCATGGTATGCCTTGGCCGAACACATGAGGAGGTAGATGGGCCCACGGTGGTCATGCTTTGGTATGACCGCCTTGCTTAATCTAATCTGTGACCCTCCATTCGTGCTTAGGAGAAGATGGACGCGCGTGATGGCTTGAAACCCTAATTTTGGCTTTCAAATCCGTGCGCCATCTCTTGTTTGGGTGACAATTTTGTCATGACCAACCATGGTTGGTTTTGACCGATTGGTCAAGTGTGTAGGCGGGCCCACGGTGATCGTGTTGACATGCTCTGGGCCCTTTGAGTCTACATCTACACCCTCCATCTATACCTGCGAAGATGGATGGTTGAGGCGCTTTGCAACACATGTAATATGCCGCAAACCCTAATTTAGGGTTTTCCGTCCATAACGCTTGGTATGAACGGTTTCTTGGAAAGCTAGGCCAATGACCGACCATGCGGGGTCGGCCGTGGGTATTCCATACCTGCTTGGGGGTGATGGAATTGATCCTGGGGTCATCCAATCATGCTTATGGAGTTGGATGACCGCGATCGAGATCATATCGGACTGATCACGGTCAGTCCAGGATGCTCAATCGGGCTAGTGTAACACACCGAGAGGGGCTCAATCGGGCTAGTATAACACACCGAGAGTCGGCTGTACGGGTATTTCGTACATGGTTTCATCATAGTGCTTGGAGGTTCGTGTTACTCTGTAAGAGTAACACTCGATCGTCATGCCACACCGATAATGAGTACCGGAAATACAAGGCTGATATGAAATTCACAGGAAGGGATTGTTGCCACATGCTCCAACCTGGAGGAATTTCATGTATTCACAGAATGGGATTGTTGCTACATGCTCCATTCTTGGTGAATTAAGTGAGGGAGTATCCAACACTTATAAATGGCTTTATCTTTTACAAAATGTCAGCGCATGATTTTTCTGGTTTTTACAAATTTAACCTTAAACGAAAATCCACCATCAACAACTGGCAAACCCAAACTCAGACCGGCTACTTAAGTATGCGTACCCTTTTGCATACTTGAGTGCTTAAAGTTCTAAAATCAGTTTTTTCATGAACTAATACATTTATATATTAAGGAATGCATTCTTTGCAAACCGTGGCTATAATGTTCATGAATTGATTCGAGTAAATCAAACCGATTTTGCTTCGATTGTGTTCTTGTATACTTCTATGAGAATATAGCAATTGAACAACTCTTTAACTAGTTTCATTTGAGTCATTTGAACTAGTTATGGTTAAGATGAATAAGGTTGATATGAGAGTGTTCATATAGCTAACCTCGGTTAACTATGGTTGAGCCAACATGGTGTACACGTTTAGGTACGGTTACATAAACCTAAATGAAGGTACATTTCATTTGTGTATAACAAGCTAAGTTCGATCTAACGGTTGAAAGATATTAGCTTGAATCTAATCAGGTTTTCATCTGACGGTGAATATTGAATGCTTTGTTACCAAGGTAACTTAGATTTCAAACCCTGATTTGAAAACTATATAAAGAAGAACTCTAGCAACTTGGAAACCTAATTCCCACACCTTTTGTGTAATACTAGTTGTATAATCTAGAGTCGATTCTCCTTTAACCTTAGGTTTTTCACGAAACCCTGTAGGTTAATGACTTAAAGACTTCATTGGGATGGTGAAGCCAGACCCAACCATTTTCTCTATAGTTGTGTGATCTGATCTTGCATCTTCTATCGTGTTTGAGTACTATCTTCTTTAAGATTGGCTCGAGATTTAATCTCCGATAGGCAAGATAAAAAGTAGTCACAAACATCTTCATCTCATCGTTTGTGATTCCACAATTTCTTGTTTCGCTACCATACGATTAAGATTATTGTGAGGTGATTGATATTTTTAGCCTGTTCTTCGGGAATATAAGTCCGGTATAGCAATTGGTTCCTGTTCACCTTGATTTATCTAAAGACGGAACAAAACTCGTAGGTATTTCTGTGGGAGACAGATTTATCTATTCCAATAGACTTTTCTGTGTGAGACAGATTTGTTTATCAAGTCTTCGACTTTGGGTCGTAGCAACTCTTGGTTGTGGGTGAGATTAGCTAAGGGAATCAAGTGCGTAGTATCCTGCTGGCATCAGAGACGTAAGGAGTGCAACTGTACCTTGAATCAGTGTGAGATTGATTAGGGTTCAACTACATACCAGACCGAAGTTAGTATTAAGGAATTATAATACGAAGTATAACGCCTATCTTTTGAACTTCGTATATAAGACATTGACATAATCGTATGAATGCTATTGTGATTATGTGTATGGGTATGGGTGAAGATTTCGTCCTAGGAAACAATGTTTACATTCGTTTAAAGGAAGTACATTCATGAACTTGTTTTATGAATCGAAAGGGAAATCGCTAGGCTTATTGGTATTGTTATTCATTACATATATTTGGATTACCAATATGTGTGAGTTAGTAGAACCGATCATAAACTGTTATGTATCTTGGTACAACTAGTCGCAATGCCTGACTTATGTATTGGTATGACTTTTATTAGTGTAACCGATCCTAAGTAATCACCTAAGATTGTATGATCGATATTTGTAATTGGTGTAACCGGTCCTGGTAATTGGTGTAACCGATCCTGGTAACTGGTGTGACCGATCACAAGTAATACCATGAGAATATGGTAACCGGTCCTGGTAATTTACGTGACCAATTTGGTAACTAATGTAACCTGTCCTAGTAACCATATTAAGGTAGAACCGATCCTTGTGTTTGGTAAAACCGTAAACCCATGATTAGTGTGTTGATTTGATCAATCACATAGTTCTTGGAAATCAGATGAACCAGTTCTAAACTTGTTTGGAAGTGTGGTATAATCGGTTCCAAGATTGTAAAAATGAAAGAGGATTTACAAAGAAATAAGATGTCGACATACTTTGAACATGTTCAGTAACTCTTATCTTTTATTGTTCAAAGATATTCCTTAATAACTCAAGGAGATCCCGGACCAAAATAAGTTGAGAATCTTTTAATTAAGGTTGTTTATTTTATATGCTTTTAATTACCAGCAATTAAAATGCATATCTCTGGAAAATAAAAATTGGTAATGTGCATTTACTAATTGGAGATTTTCTAGTAGGATTTCAGTTAATATTGGACAGAGCATTTCTAGGAATTATGAAAACCGATTAGGAAAAATATTGCATATCTTAAGAATATTTCGGTTTTGGAAATTCCTTGGTGTCCAAACTTCCTTGGTCTATAAATACCCAAGTTTGCATTTCAAGCAAACTATCCTAAGAGCCAGCAAAACTACCTTGTTATGTTGTTACTGGTGGAGCCGTATATTCGGAGAGGAAAGTACCCTAATTAGGCAAAATCTCTTACGACCGCTCGTTTAAAGACTTCTTTGGGATCAAGAAGCTCTACGAGTACCGTTGGTGGGAAACTAGATAATTGCAGTGTTATTAGTTTTCGATTTGATTTGATTGACTAACGGTTGTTGAACTTTGATTCCACCTAGTTTGTTTATTCTTGAGAATCTTCTCTTCTGATATAAGATTCACTCAAACTAGATCGAAGTATCGACGGGATCTTTAGAACTGTTTGTAGATCTAAAGACGTCTTGTGATAATCCATTGTTAACATACTCCGTTCTGTGCATGATTGATGACAAGAGATTCAAGTTGTTGTGTGCAGGTGTTTATTGAAGATTTAAGAAGATTTGAAGACGAATAAGATTTATGATTTGGGTTCATAATCTTTGGTGTGCACAAAACTTGATCGGCTTGGATCCAACTATAATCGGTTTATCTTTGATAGATTTGATTGATTAGTTGCGTAGATCGGCATCAGTATTTAGCATCTTGATCAGATCCTATTATTGATTGCATAATCTAAGCTCTGCTACTTTGGTAGTTGTTGGATAGATTGATCTAAACCCGACAAAGGAGTTTATTGGATTAAACAGAAGAGCCTTTGTCTAACTCATATAACTGAGATTGAAATTGTTACCGAACAGATTTGTTGTTCCTTTACTATTTGGAATACGAACCAAAGGAATTGTTCCAGTGCGTGCACTTATTGAATGTAGGAAGCGCATGGATACTGAAGAAACTAGGTGAACTATAGGTTTAGTTGCTTGGTCTCAACTATACGAAATTGGTTTGATTTTGTATAGCGGCTTAATTCTGAGAGTATTCAATTTTGGACTAGGTCCCAGGGTTTTTCTGCATTTGCGATTTCCTCGTTAACAAAATCTTGTTGTGTCATTTACTTTTTTTTTCCGCAATTATAATTGTTGTTATTATAATTTAAAGTAAATTACACAAACGTTAACTCCGTATTACTTGATAGTGATCCTATAGAGTTTGGTTAAGTCCGAACCTATTATCAAGTAATCACACTTTGATTGTTCTATTGTCTCGATCTCGTATCCATAGACGATCACACAAAGTGTGAATACTGATTCGTTGTATTGTCTCGACTCAGTCCATAGACAATCACTTTCGCTAAGAGGACTTATAGGTGGAAAAATTTAAGATTGTGGTATATTTGGGTACCCTCGTCTTTTCAAAGTCTAATGCTCAACTATACTTTCTATCCTAATCCGAGACTTAGCTATAAGTAGACTAGAAATCAAGACTTATAGTTTTGGCAACTAAACTTGACAACAAGTTTGAGATAGCAACGCTTGCGAGTCCGACCGAGAAGTGCTCTAACAATCTCCCCCTTTGTCAATTTTAGTGACAAAACTATCAATACATATGGATTATAAAATAAATAAACTTTGTAACTTCTCATCCAAATGCTTGATTTCCTTGGTTCTTAAACATTACTCGAAATCTTCGTCACTTCCAAGTAATCCAGTGATTCTGAATGTGTTCAACTCAGTATCATAGTTGTTGAAGATCCGTAGCTATAACAATGAGAAAATAGTAGCTCTCAATCATTGTTATATGGTGACATAGTATTATTACACAGCATCAAAGTCCAATTGCATCACAACTTTGACAACAATACTATGGTGATATGTATAACTCCCCCTTAGTCAATACTTCATCTCACATGAAAACCACTCCCCCTTACATAATGATCCGTAAACCATATGTATTTGTAGTGTGAACTACACATTAATTCTCCCCCTTTTTGTCAATATAAATTGGCAAAGGTACGAAAACTAGATCATAATGAAATTCTCATAGAGATACTTCATGACTAAAAGAGAATATATCAACTTTGTTTCGATGATTTCACATAGTCAAAACTTAGTGTGTTTATCAAAGAGTTTATAAAGATACTAGAAAACTCTTACAATATTCCACAGCCGCACTCCCCACAAAGATTTGGCAATTAAGCACAAGTTCAATTAAGAACTCTCCCCCATAAAATGTCACTCCCGAAAGAACAACAAGAGCGACCTTACTTTCACAAGAAAAGAAGCATATAATTGAAAACTTTGATACCTAACAGAACTGTTATCTAGGTAGAAACAAATGCGAAATTGAAACAACACTATACTGACGTTCTGAGCCTTGATTGCCAAAAAGATATGAATGAGTCCAGGGGCGACATGATAGAAAACTAATGAACCAAAAAACACCAATAAACTGCCGTAAGTGTTGAAACGTAGCAGTATTTAAAGGTTTGGTGAGAATATCAACCAATTATTGTTCGGAAGGCACAAATTTCATAGTGATGATACCATTTTCATAGATATCTCTAATAAAATGATACCTTATGTCAATGTGCTTAGTTCTTGAGTGCTCAACATGATTCTCAGTGATGCGAATCGCACTTGAGTTATCACAAAAGATCTTCATTACACCAGTGTCAATTCTATAATCAACAAGCATTTGTTTCATCCAAAGAAGTTGAGTACAACATGAACCTTCAACAATGTATTCTGCTTCTCATGTAGACAGAGATTGTGAGTTTTGTTTCTTGCTATGCCATGCCACAAGATTCAACCCAACATAGTAAAATCCCCCCGAAGTACTCTTTCTGTCTTCCACACATCCTGCCCAATCTGCATCTGAATAGGTAGTAAGATCAGTGTTAGTATCAAAAGTATAAGATAGACCATACTCGATAGTGTGTTGAATATATCGCATGATACTATTTGTAACTGCAAGATGAGATTCCTTTGGATTAGCCTGAAATCTAGCACAACAACCAACACTAAAAGCAATATCAAGTCTAGTAGATGTGAGATATAAGAGATTTTCAATGATAGATCGATAAATCTTTTGATCCACATTTACTCCTTTCTCATCTCGATGCAGTTTACCAGTAGTGGGCATAGGTGTCAGTTTTGGAGTTGACTTATCAAGACCGAACCTTGTCACAAGATCCTTAACATATTTTTCTTGAGATAAGTAAATTCCATCCCTATGTTGTTGAATCTGTAATCCTAAAGAGAATTTTAATTCAATAACATTGCTCATTTCAAACTCCTTACCAAGAGAGACTTGAAAATCTTTTGCAAGTTTCTCAGAAGTAGATCCATAGATGATATCATCTACATAAACTTGAGAAATGACAACATATTTTCAACTCCACTTTGTAAACAAGGTTTTATCAGCTCCACCTCTAGAAAAACCTTTCATGAGTAGGGAATTAGTTAGTTTTTAGAACCAGGCACGAGGTGATTGTTTCAACCCATATAATGCCTTTTTGAGTTTAAGGACATGATCTGGGAAGTCAGGATTTTCAAATCCCTTTGGTTGAGCAACATAGACCTCTTCCTTTAAATTATTGTTTAGGAACGTGGATTTTATGTCCATTTGAAATAGCTTAACCTTAAGAAGACAAGCATGAACTAATAGTAACCGAATGGACTCAAGGCGTGCCACAGGGGCAAAGGTTTCGTCAAAGTCGATACCCTCAATCTGTAAATATCCTTGAGCGACAAGTTTGGCTTTATTTCTGACAATGGTGCCAAATTCATCAGACTTGTTTTTGAATATCCATTTGGTACCAACAATATTGATATTGGAGGGACAAGGTACGAGCTCCCATACATCTTGTCTTTGAAATTGATTTAACTCTTCATGCCTTGAATTCACCTAAAAGGGATCGCTAAGAGCTTCATCAATATTCCTGGGTTGTACCTGTGAAAGATAACAACCAAAATTGCAAATATTTTGAAGTTGTCCTCTTGTCTTAGCTATGAAATCTTTTGCTCCAATAATATTGTTGGTATCATGATTCCTTTGAACCCAGAGGTGTCTTGGAGGAACACGTTCTTGTTCAACATGAATAGCCTGATTAGTGCTCTTCTCCTCGTCACTGGAAATATCATGATCAGCGACTGTTGGAACAACTTCAACTGATTCTGGGATTTCCTTGACTTTCTCAATTATCTCAGTTGGAGGCAATTCAACAGGAGGACTATCGTGTCGAAAATTTCTCAGATCATCAATGATGACATTTGCAGATTCCATCATAACTTGGGTTCCGAGATTAAATACTCGAAAACCACGACTATCAGATGCATAGCCAAGAAAGACACCTTCATCGCTTTTAGAATCAAATTTCCCTTTATGTTCTCGATATTTTAGAATGTAGCACTTACTTCCAAACACTATGACATAATGTAAGTTGGGCTTCCTACCGTACCACAACTCATAAGGAGTGTTTAGGGTTTTAGACCGTAGGTAAACACGGTTGATTAAATAACATGCTGTGAAAATAGCTTCTCCCTAAAAAAGCGAGGGTACCCAAATATACCTCAAGCTAAAACTTTTCCTACCTATAAGTCCTTTCTCCGAAAGTGATTTTCTGTGGACCGAGTCGAGACAATACAACTAATCGATTCACACTTCGTGTGATCGTCTATGGATACGAGATCGAGACAATACAACAACGAAGTATGTTTACTTGATGCAAAGGTTCGGACTTAACCAAACACAATAGGATTGCTTATCAAGTAAATAGGAATTAACGTTTGTGTGATTTACTTTAATTATAATAAAACAATTATAATGCGAAAAATAAAAGTAAATGACACAAAGCAAGATTTTGTTAACGAGGAAACCGCAAATGCAGAAAACCCCGGGACCTTGTCCAGAATTGAATACTCTCGGGATTAAGCCGCTACACAAAATTACACCTAACTTCGTATAGTTGAGACCAAGTAACTAACCCTATAGTTCACTTAGTTCCGTCTGTATTCCCACGTCTCCGACTTGTGAATAAGTCGCGTACTTGGAACAATTCCTTTGGTTCGTATTCCAAACAGTAAAGGAACAACAAATCTGTTTGGTATCAACTCTATTCAACCAAGTGATATGAGTCGGACAAAGGCTCATCTGTTTATCTTAACATAAACTCCTTCGTCGGGTCCTTAGATCTATCTTATGTTTAATCACCTAAAGGTAATCATTTAAGATTAAGCCAATCAATACCTTTAATCACAAGGAAATGTATTGATGCCGATCTACTCAATTAATCAATCCAATCTACCACAAGGATAAACCGATTATTAATTGGATCCTCTTTTACCGAAAAAAGTATTGTGCACACCAAAGATTATAAAACCCAAGTCAGATCTTCAATATCTTCTTTGTCTTCAAATCTTCTTAAATCTTCAATAAAAACCTGCACACAATCACTTGAATCTCTTGTGATCAATCACGCACAGAACAGAGTCTGTTAACAATGGATTATCACAAGGCCGTCTTTAGAACTAACAACAGACTAAAGATCCCTGTCGAAACTCTAAACTAGTTTGAGTGAATCTTATATCATAAGAGAAGATTCTCAAGAATAAACAAACTAGGTGCAATCATATTTCAACCACCATTAGTCAATCAAATCAATCGAAAACAAAGATAAACCGCAATTATCTAGTTTCCAACCAACGGGTCATGCTAGAGCTTCTCAATCCCAAAGAAGACTTTAAATTGAGAGGCCATAAGATATTTTGCCTAATTAGGTTACTCTCCTCTCCGAATAGGCGGCTACACCAGTAACAACAATAAAAGAGTAAATCTGTTGTTACGAAGGATTAGTTTGCTAGAAAGGCAAACTTCGTGTATTTATAGACAAGGAAGTTTGGACACCAAGGAATTTCCAAAACCAAAAATATTCTCAAGATATTCATAAAAGCACAGATTCGGTTTTCATAATTCCTGGAAATGCTCTGTCTAAAATAACGATCGAAATCTCTCGGAAAATCTAATTAATAAATGCACATTACTAATTATGTAATTTCCCTACAAAATGAAATTAATAACCTTAATTAAAAGATTCTTAACTTACTTATGTTTCGATCCTGGGATTCTCTTCCCTTAGCCGTTAAGGAATATCTTTGAACAATTATAGAAATAAACATTCACAGCACGTGTTCAAAGTTTGTCGACATCTTAACTTTGTAAGTTCTCTTTCACACTTACAACCTTGAAACCGATTTTCCACACTTCCAAACAAGTTTATAATTGGTTCATCTGACTTTCAAGAACTATGTGATTGATTAAACCAACATTCAATCACAATCATGGGTTTACGGTTCTACCAAAACAAGTTTCAGTTCTACCTCCATGTGAGTATTGTGCATAGTCACATGATGAGTGCCAAATATTGCATATTTCTACATCTATTTATTGGCATTTAACTCATCTTTTGTACTCAGAAATTAGATATTATCCCAGATTCTGTATTTTCTTTGTTTTCAAGAATAAATATTTGTACTAATTAATTTTGTGTTTTTAGGTAATAAATAAAGATCGGAGAAATTGAGGAGCCAAAAGAGCGAAGAAGTGGAGACAAGCGTCTATGGAGCAGAAATCCAAAACCCGCGCGCGCATCAGGAGCAAACCATTTAAAAGACATGGGCCCAAGCTATCCAAGACCCAAGACCCGGATCCGAGCCCGTCCACTCCAAGCAGTTGAGATCTCGCCCAGCTGCATCCTACGGTCGCTCCATCACTCACATCATTTCTCGATGCCTCCGCTCAACACCAAATCACCCCGATTCTCCTTGAGACGTTCAGATCTTGCCCAGCTGCATCCAACGCTCGCTCCAACATTTCCATCGTCCCTTGATGCTTCCGCTCCACAGCGAAGCTCCCTATACCTACACCCCATCGACCTTCCCCCATTTCTCATTTCCATTGTCTCTCTCCCACGACAGTTCCAGAGAAAAACCATTTTCTCTCCCGACCAAGCTCTGAGCAGAGCCATCACCATACCTCTTCCACCTCCATCACCTCCTGACACAACAACAACCACCCCTGCAACAGCCGCACCACCTTCTCCACCTCTCTAGATCTAGATATCTCTTTCTTAGCTTCTACCATAACCCTAGAAGCTAAATCAGAGATAACTAGAACTAGGGTTTCACCAACTATGGACGCATGGAGCTCTGAGATGATTTGACAAGAGAAGAACACGTGATTCAGAGAGTATGGGTGAGAGGGTTTTCATTTAATTTCTATTTTAAAGTGAATTTAGGGTTTGGGGATTGGCATGTATAAATATGTTGAGTGGTGTGTGATAGAACTTATGCACAGGCTAGCAGAGCACCACTTAGTGTTAATTTGTGTTTTATTATATTTTAATTATGTTTTAATTCCATCACCAGGTGTTTGATGAAACCCCTTTTCATATCTTTGAGTTAACTCATGTCAAAATTTGTGTCTTGTTGTGCTTAATTGAGATGAGTAATTGTATGTTGTATGGATCAAACAAACTTGTGATAGTTTGTCTTGTAAGAAGACAAGCTATGCTAGGAGTAAGTTAGTGAAATCGGTTGAATTACTTTAGGAGTAATTAGTTAGCCAATAAACCAAATGAACTTGTGATAGTTTGTACTTGTGAAAAGACAAGCTATAGTAGGAGTGAGTTAGGATAGTTTGCTAAAGAATTCCTCCACCTGAGGCCTTCAAAGGGAGGTATAAGACATGAATGGAGTATGTTTTGCCTTAGCATAGGACTAGAGGTGGATTCACCACCCTGGTGCTTTCCACATTGTTACAATCCAGTTAGTTACCTTAGTTCACTGTCACAACAACAAACTCAGTCGTTTCGACACTAAAAACCCCAACAGTTGTGTTACTCTCCTTGAATTCGATTAAGCCAAACCTGAGAATCAACATAAGCACCACAAGTCTCGTGGTTCGACCCGTATTTGCCCAGTTCTGCATAGTAGACACCGTGCACTTGCGGTTTAATTTGTAGGCAAAAACAGACCACTTCCCAAGCCTACCAAGTTTTTGGCGCCGTTGCCGGGGACTTTGCGTGTGCTGTGAAGATAGATTGGCTTGTCTTCGCTGATTTCCATTTCACCTCTGTACATATTTGCTTTGTAGTATTACTTGTAGCCCTGTCTTAGTATAACTTAGCTGCTCTCTTTTGTTTGCATCTTCATTGTTTTGCATCTTCAGCTGTTAGTCAGCTCACCTTAGTGTTAGTCAGCTATTAGTTAAACTTATCTTTGTTATCATAATTGCACACTTGCATTATAACATAATTTAGCTGTAACTTAGCTGTTAGTATAATTTCTCATTCGCAAGATTCATCATTTGCATTCTCTAGTAGCCTGTAAATACTAGTATTTTTGCATATCCTTAACTGTTTCCTGTGTCAGTCCAAATTGCTCTCAAGCTTGTATTAATACTCTTTATCTTTGCCTTAACCTGCACATTCCAGAGGACTAAAAATCTTTGTTGAGCTAACAGGTGCATGTGGTACAGCTGAGCCAACCCAAGGAAAGACAGGGAGCAGAACTACATAGCCATTGTGGCTAAAACCGGTTGGTTATTCTAAAATCCTGTTACACTTAATTTCTGCATGAATGATCTGTGTGCAAGTATCTGGTGAGATTTGAGCTTTACTGTGGTTAGGTGGACTTATTACTTGCGCATTGCATGAATTGTGAAATTAGTAGTGTGCTGCCCTGCTAAATATTGCTCAACCTATGTATGCATATCTTGTTATTTAGCACCTGTGGTGAATGCCAGACCTTGTTTGCATGACAGAGTAGTCACCCTGCTAGGCAACCATCCATAATTGTCTGCTGAACTAATTGTTTGCACATTTCTGAGACACTTGAGCAACTCTGAAAACCCTTAGCTTTGACAAGGCCTGAGCTCAACTCCAGCCCCTGAAGCTGTGAGCTTGAGCAGCAACCCACATAACCCAGATATCTGCAAACCCCAGTTGAAGTCAACTGGGTTGGTTGCCATCTACTTTTCAATTTTGTTGCATAAACTTGTCACTGACCCGCTTGAGCCATTTATACCCTTGTGTGGGCTGTTGAGCCAAGTTGTTACCATCTATTGAGCTTAGCTTCCCTGTCTTGATAAAACCATTGGTTGGATGAGCGTGTTATTGATTCAAAGTTGGTGAGCCATCTGAAAACCCTTACATGAACCTGTGACTCTTGAGTGAAATCACTGTTTTGCTGAGCCTTTAGGCCCCGAATCTGTCAGCTATTCATCTGAGCATTGCACCCTGAGTTGCGCATTTGCATCTTGGATCATCACTAGGCTGTGTAAGCTCAAAACATTATCCTCTGAGTTGTGTATTTTCATGTGCACAGTCTGTTTTTAGCCCTGCTAAGCATTGCTCATCCCCATTGCATTTGTGCATCTATGAACCAGTCTCTGCAAACTGTGTATGATCCTGTAGCCCTGAGTAAATTGTTAAATAACTGAATTTGCATGAGCGACTTACTTGTATGACCAAGTGCACCTTACACACTCTCTCGCTCTGCCTTGCCTTGTGCACCTGTGCATCAGCTGTGCTGTGCATAAGCTGAGCAGTGCAGTTTCACACAAACCTGGGCTGTTAACCAGCCAAACTCTCTGGGCTCTGCTCCTCTGCACATATCTGGGCCGTGCATTTGCACAACCACTGAAGCCCACAATTACTAGGCTGTGCAACTGGGTTGTGCAACAAAACTGTTTACATACATGGGCTCCGCAATAAACCAAATAGAAGCCCACAAAAAACCAAACTAAAGCCCTTTTAAACCAAAACTGAGGCCTCCTTTGCACAATCACTGGGCTGCCAACTTGCCAACCTAAACTGAGCTATTGGGCTGCTTAAACTACACACACCCTGAAGCACACACAACTGGGCTCTGCACGCAAACCAGCCCACTGTGCACTGGGCTTGCATAACCTCTGGGCTGCGCATTTACACACAACCTGGGCTTTACATAATCTGAGCTGAAGCCCACTGTGCAACAAACCAAATCCCACACAAACCAAAGCCCATATAAACCAAACTGAGCCCACTATAACTGGTTTTTTGCATAACTTGGGCTTGCATCTGGACTTAGTATACTTGATGTGTGCTAAGCTATAGTGCTTCTTTTTGAGCCCAAATTGAGTTGCTAGATCATGTCAGGATTTTGGTCTGCAACTGGGGATGGAAACAAATCCATTAGAGAGCTTGCTTACGGGCATGCTTCACAGTATGAACTCCCCACATACCATAGTGATTTTAGGGAATTTTATGAGCCTTCTCAGGGCCCTGACTTCATATACCCTAATCATTATGAGCACATGTATCATCCACCACAGGTTGAAAATGAACACTTCTCTCATACCCAGTCATCACTTCTCGATCAATTAGAAGCTCAAGTATCTGCTTTAGAAAGGCAATTACATGAGAATTCTGTCGAATCTAATTCCCCTAGGCAATATGAAATGTATGCTTGTACCTTATGTGGTAGCTTAGACCACCCTACTGAGAACTGCTATATTTTGCATGATTTTAGGCAGTCTAGGGAAAGCCATGATAATCCAAGGTACGAATTGTCTAGAAGTGACTATGACCATGCACACATGCATCATCCATCACCATGGGAGGATGAAAAATGTTATACTCCCCCAACCCCTTGTATGCAGTCACTAATGGAAAAGCTCATAGAGCAACAAAATGATATACTTGGATGGAAAATGCATGATCATCCCTTCTCTAGTGAACCATGTGCACAACCATGTAATGATCATTCATATGAAACATGCATATCCACTAGTGAAGACTCCCCTTCTATGCCTACTCATGCAACTAACACTGAATATGAACCTAATTTAGAGGTAGATGAGTACACTGGAACTCAAATTTTGAATGGGGAGATGAATTTTTGTTATGATGATGATGATGATGAATATGAGGAGCATGTGTATTTTGAAAATATAGTGGAATCTTTAGGTTCAGAGACATTAAGTGTCTCTTCTGTGAACCCTATGAATGATTCTTCTTCTAATATTCATACATGTGATGCTGATTTGGGATCTGAAAATGAGAATGCTGACACCAATGATCTTATGCATGAGATTGAACTTTTGGATAATGATGAGTATGACATGGAGAGTGATGAATTGTTCTATGCAGGTGAACATGATCTACCTTCTTCTGACCTTAGGAAAGCGTGTGATGGTGCAAATGATTTTATACATGAAAACAACTTAGATGTACCTAATCTCTCTCCTAAGTCACAAATTGAATCTCCTCCACCAAACCTAGGTGTAGTTTGTAACAAAATTGCAAAACCAACTTTTTTGAAGATGCCTAATCTAGGCCTAGAACTTTGTGCTTCCCAAGTCCTCTTGGACGATTTTGCATCAAAGTATGACACCTTTAGGGAGCCACAGTTGGAACGTGTATGTCTGCCTGTTCTTAGCAAAACTCATTTTGAGTTAGACCTTGTGCATGATGTACCTTTAAAATTGCAAGATTTTGTGCTTTCAAACACACCTGTTGACAAGTTTAGGTTTGGGGGAAACTCATTCACATATGCAATCTTACTTGCACGCTCATATTATATTTGTGTAAGACTGTTGATGTTTCTGCATACTGTCTTTTGGGTTGATCCTCAACTCTTTTGACTGTTGGTGTATGGTGAATTTTCATTGTATATAATCCAGTAGGACTTGTTAATTTTCTTTTTTTGAATCGGTTGAGTCTTCTTGTGCATATTTTGTGCTAATCCGATATGATCTCCACTGAGAATGTTGGATTCTAGCCTTGGCAAATGAAGCTCTAACCTTGCTCCCGCCGACATCCGGTAATCTCTTCCCTTTTCTCTTATCAGCATAGTTCTCTTGGTATGTGACTGTTTAAAATTTTATCATCTATTGACACATTGAGGACAATGTTTGATTTAGGTTTGGGGGTACATTTGCATTTAGAGTTTTTAGTCTTCTTTTATTAAAAAAAAAAAAAAAAAAAAAAAAAAAAAAAAAAAAAATCTAAAAATTCAACAATTTGCATAAAAACCTCCAACTTTTAGAGATTTTAGAGTCACTAGCATGCTTCTAGCTATGTTTACATAGAGAGTCTGACCGAAATAACAGAACTTAGAAGTACCGGAGAACACAATCGGGTTTCTTAGTTGATTAGAGCGTTAAAGTTGGATTTAACCATACCGGAGGGCGAATTAGGTGTTGTTTAGATATTCGGTAGTAGAATTGTGATCACCCATAGTGGAGACTACCCATTTTACATCAAGTGAGGCACCAACTTTCAATTTTTGCAACTTTCTAGAAAAGCTGTTAGAGTGTGTGTCACCGTACGTCAATTCCGGGTAGGAATGGTGAGCTACCCAACTTCGCACCAATCTCAGCACTACTTTTGATCTCTTGAGTGCTATTTTTGTCAATCATGAGGGTGACGTTTAAAGATGAAAACTCCTTCTAAATACCGATTTGCAGTTAGCATCACTCTCTCCCTCTCAATCAACAGATTCATAGAAACACATCATCGTCAGCAAGCAGAGCATCATCAGAATACTTGAAGAAAAGTTGAGATAGTCCAAGGTTTATGTGCAACAAAGAAAAGAAAATAGGATGAGAATTAATGAAGTTTGTGAAATCAAGACAAGTGTGAAAAAAATGAGTATTATTGTTTTATTGTTATTTTCATTCCAAGTTAATCTAAAAAAAAAAAAAAAAAAAAAAAAAAAAAAATTATGTTTGTCAAGTTTTTGTGAAGTTCAGAAGTTCGTCATCAACATTTGAAGACCGAAGATTGAAGACGTTTCTATAAATGCTGAGAGAGTGATAGTAATTGCCGATCGGGTGAGAAGGTAAGTGAGTACTCCCATCCTTGCTAATGGTTGATTTCCTTTCTTAGAGATCATCAGAAAAAGATTCTTTTTGTCCACACTTCTGTGGAGTCTCGAGTAAATTATTTCGGAAGGTTATCCTTCTCACCTACAACGTGTGCAGGATTTCTCTCTTTATTCCCGCTGCACACATGAGAGACTAAAAAGCGATCTTTTTGAGTGCAATTATCATAAAACCCTAATGGTGAGGCAGAAGTCGAGGCTTATGATCACAATCGAATCCGAATTCTTTCATATGGTTTGGTTACTTCTCGCTCAACACTTAAGGATGAGAATGTGTTCTTTGGTAGTTCTAACTTCTTGTTACTAGCATGCGAAATTCTATGTCCTCATAGCTCCTTGGATGCTTGAGACTCTTTTACACTACGAAGTTGGAGAAGGTTTTGTGGGTACACCTCTGGTAAACCCTCACGAGACTACAACTCGTCCACTAGGGACACCTAGGGGTTTAAAGGCTTAGTGCATACGCTAAATGCATTCGAGAGACTGCGATGGGGGTATAGTTAGGATTTCTTAATTTCTGTTTCACTTGAGGACAAGTAAAATTCAGGTTTGGGGGTATTTGATGAGTGCCAAATATTGCATATTTCTACATCTATTTATCGGCATTTAACTCATCTTTTGTACTCAGAAATCAGATATTATCCCAGATTTTGTATTTTCTTTGTTTTCAAGAATAAATATTTGTACTAATTAATTTTGTGTTTTTAGGTAATAAATAAAGCTCGGAGAAATTGAGGAGCCAAAAGAGCGAAGAAGTGGATACAAGCGTCTATGGAGCAGAAAGCCAAAACCCGCGCGCGCATCAGGAGCAAACCATTTACAAGACATGGGCCCAAGCTATCCAAGACCCGCGACCCGGATCCGAGCCTGTCCACTCCAAGCCGTTGAGATCTCGCCCAGCTGCATCCTACGGTCGCTCCATCACTCACATCATTTCTCGATGCCTCCGCTCAACACAAAATCACCCCGATTCTCCCTGAGCCGTTCAGATATCGCCCAGCTGCATCCAACGCTCGCTCCAACATTTCCATCGTCCCTTGATGCTTCCGCTCCACAGCGAAGCTCCCTATACCTACACCCTGTCGACCTTCCCCCATTTCTCATTTCCATTTTCTCTCTCTCACGACAGTTCCAGAGAAAAACCATTTTCTCTCCCGACCAAGCTCTGAGCAGAGCCATCACCATACCTCTTCCACCTCCATCACCTCCTGACACAACAACAACCACCCCTGCAACAGCCGCACCACCTTCTCCACCTCTCTAGATCTAGATATCTCTTTTTTAGCTTCTACCATAACCCTAAAAGCTAAATCAGAGATAACTAGAACTAGGGTTTCACCAACTATGGACGCATGGAGCTCTGAGATGATTTGACAAGAGAAGAACACGTGATTCAGAGAGTATGGGTGATAGGGTTTTCATTAATTTCTATTTCAAAGCGAATTTAGGGTTTGGGGATTGGCATGTATAAATATGTTGAGTGGTGTGTGATAGAACTTATGCCTGGGCTAGCCAGAGCACCACTTAGTGTTAATTTGTGTTTTATTGTATTTTAATTATGTTTTAATTCCATCAACCAGGGTATTTGATGAAACCCCTGTTCATATGCTGAGTTAACTCATGTCAAAATTTGTGTCTTGTTGTGCTTAATTGAGATGAGTAATTGTATCTTTGTATGGATCAAACAAACTTGTGATAGTTTGTACTTGTAAGAAGACAAGCTATGCTAGGAGTAAGTTAGTGAAATCGGTTGAATTACTTTAGGAGTAATTAGTTAGCCAATAAACCAAATGAACTTGTGATAGTTTGTCTTGTGAAAAGACAAGCTATACTAGGAGTGAGTTAGGATAGTTTTCTAAAGAATTCCTCCACCCGAGGCCTTCAAAGGGAGGTATAAGACATGAATGGAGTATGTTTTGCCTTAGCATAGGACTAGAGGTGGATTCACCACCCCGGTGCTTTCCACATTGTTACAATCCAGATTAGTTACCTTAGTTCACATTTTGTCACAACAACAAACTCGGTCGTTTCGACACTAAAAACCCCAACAGATTGTGTTACTCTCCTTGAATTCAGTTAAGCCAAGCCTGAGAATCAACATAAGCACCACAAGTCTCTGTGGTTCGACCCGTATTTGCCCAGTTCTGCATAGTAGACACCGTGCACTTGCGGTTTAATTTGTAGGCAAAAACAGACCACTTCCCAAGCCTACCATCACACTAGCTTCCCAAAATTTCGGTTGACTAGGTACTAGGATCGGTTCCCCACATATATATGGTATCTAACTTATATGTGTTTCACATGTCCATAGGATCGGTTCCCCTTTCCGTTATAAACCTTGCTGCACCCCATACAAGGATCGGTTCCCTTTGATGTACTGCACCCCTTAGTAGGATCGGTTCCCTTTCCCTTACTAGGATAGGTTCCATTTCCCTTACAAGGATCGGTTCCCTTTCCCTTACAAGTATCGATTCCCTTTCCCTTACAAGGTCGACATACAAAATCCGATCATACCACAGTGATTACTTAAGATCGGTTTTACTAATAAAAGTTATATTAATACATAAGTCGGGCCTTTGTGAACAGTTCTACCAAGAACACAACAAGTTGTGAGCGGTTATACTCTATCACACATATTGGTTGTTCATAAGATATGCAATGAATAACAAAACCGATAACACCTGGCAATTTCTTTTTCGGTTCACAAACAAGTTTATGAACTTACTTCCTTAGAACACATGTAAACATTGTTCCCTAAGATGAAATCCTCACCTCATATCCATACATAATCACAATAGCATTCAAATGATTATGGCGATGTCTTATCTACAAAGTTTAATGGTTAAGCAATAAACCTCGTATTGTATTCCTTAATACTATGTCTATCTAGAGTTCAAATATGCTTCGCAGTTATGTTTTCAATATGCACGACTTGAAAGATACGTTAGGGAATGAAACAGTTCAAGTCAAATATCACTAACCTCAAGTGGAAGGATGATTATTGTCGTTGTAGCTCCTTGCTTCTTCACATCTTCAAGTCTTCGCAATACTTGTAATGTCTCATATCCTAATACTTTCAAGCTAACCTATATGAAGTTTAACTCTAGTACATAATCAAGCGACTCTTAACATGAGTTTTGATTCACTAAAATATGAAAACCAAACTTGACATACCAACGCTTTGTGGGTTCAACCGAACCATGCTCTAACACTCCCCAAAACCTTAACGGTAGATTTTGTTGTGGAGCATTACCTTCGCCATTTCCTGAATGTTTCTATTCTTCCTTTCTGCAATCCCATTAGCTTGAGGAGTAATGGGTGGTGAGTATTGTTGAATAATCCCTAGTTTGTCACAAAATTGAAACACCTTAGTGTCCTTGAATTCAGTTCCACGGTCGCTTCTAATTTTCTTTAGCTTGCGACCTTGTTCATTCTGGATTCTATTAACAATAATCTTTAATGCACCAAGGGTTTCATTCTAAAGAGATAAAAATGCCACCCAAGTGAATCTGGTGTAATCATCTACCATAACCAAAGAATACTTCTTTCCAGTAACCGTAGGTTGTTGAATAGGACCAAAGAGATTCATATGAATTAAATCAAGTGGAGCTTTAGTGAGAATATCTTGAGATGATTTATGTGGAACTTTCGTTTGTTTACCCTTTTGACAGGCACCACAGACACCATCAATCTTTGCATTGATTTTCGGAACGCCTATAACAAGTTCTTTTTTAATGATCTTAGTTATAAGGAGATAATTGATGTGACCAAAACGATCATATCAAAGATGTATAGATTCCACCTCAGTCAAATTGCAACAATTACTAAACTGAGTATCAAGAAGATAACAGTTATTTTTACCACGAGTTTCCTGAAAAATTATTTTTCCAGTTTTGTCTACAATGTCACATCCATTCGCATTGAAGATAACTTTATGGCCTTTGTAACAAATTTGACTAACAGAAAAAAGGTTTGCAGTCATACCTTTAACGTATACTACATCATGGATTTCAGGAACGCCGGGAAGTTTGATCGTCCCCTTCTTGCTTATGTAGCAACAACTTCCATCTCCGAATGTGAGACCTCCTTCAAAGTCGCTTGAATTCACAAACCACAAAAGATCTCCAGTCATATGACGGCTACATCCACTATCAAGAAACCATTGAAAGGGTGATGTTGATTTTAGAGCATAAGCTCCCATACTAACACTACTATCCCGTTTGGGATTTCTTGTAAGATTTGTACACTTTTTAAGAGAAGTAAACAGTTGTTCATCTTTCTTATGAAGATTACTCGCAACCTTTAAACTTTTCCTGAAAGATGTACATGTATGTTGAAAATGATTGTGAGAATCACAGAGTTAACATACATGGACCAACATCTTTAATCTCATCTGAGTAGTTCTGAGTCCCATCAGATTTCACAAAGCCTAAACCTCGCTTATCCCCTGACTTGCGACAAAGAAGAATTAAAGGAGTTATTCAAATTCATTGAAGGAACTTTGACAGACTTCAAATGCTTATACTTTGCAATTTCTGCAATAAGATCAGAATTGATCCGGATTTGTTCATCCAACTTCTTCTGGAGAATAACAAGCTCTTCAGAACTTTCTCTAAGATAAGATTTAAATCCTGGTGAAGAGTTTATCGAGACTTTACTGTCCATAGAGTCAGATCGCTACAAACACAGACTTATAAGGTCTTAAACGTGTTTGCCTGCTCTGATACCAATTGAAAAGCGGGGGTCTAACAACCACACACAATATTTCTCTTAGCAATCTGTATGTACTAACTCCAATATACTTTCAAGAGAATCAACTAGAAAGTCAGAATCAATCTTAAGAAAAGTGTTAGAGCATAGCTCGGTTGAACCCACCAAGCGTTGGTATGTCAAGTTTGGTTGTCATATTTTAGAGAACCAAAACTCATTTAAAGAGTCGCTTGATTATTTGCTAGAGTCAACTTTATATAGGTTAGCTAGAAATTTATTAGAATATGAGACATACAAGTATTACTCGAAGACTTGAAGAATGTGAAGAAGTAAAGAACTACAATGACGACATCATCCTTCCTCTTGAGGTTAGTAATATTTTGACTTGAACTGTTTCATTCCTAACGTATCTTTAAAGTCGTGCTATATTGAAAACATAACTGCAAAGCTGTGAATGATTATACTCTAGTTAGACGTAGTATTAAGGAATTATAATACGAAGTATAACGCCTATCTTTTGAACTTCGTATATAAGACATCGACATAATCGTATGAATTCTATTGTGATTATGTATGGGTATGGGTGAAGATTTCGTCCTAGGAAACAATATTTTACATTCGTTTAAAGGAAGTACATTCATAAACTTTTTTTGTGAATCGAAAGGGAAATCGCTAGGCTTATTGGTTTTGTTATCCATTGCAAATCTTTGGATTACCAATATGTGTGTTTAGTATAACCGCTCTTAACTTGTTTACGTATCTTGGTAAAACCAATCACAATGCCTGAATTATGTATCGGTATGACTTTTATTAGTGAAACCAATCTTAAGTAATCACCTGAGATGGTATGATCGATATTTGTAATTAGTGTGATCAATTCTAGTCATTGGGTAACCAATCCTAGTACTTGGTGGGACTAATCAGGACATGTGTAATCGATCCTTGTAGTAGTTTAACAAGTTTTAGTAATTGGTGTAACCGATCCTATAACTTGTGTAACCGATCACAAGTAAGTACCATAAATAAGTGGTAACCGATCCTGGTACTTAGTTAGCCATTTTATGGAAACTAGTGTGACCGATCCAAGTAGCCACTTGGAGGTAGAACCGAACTTGAGTTTAATAGAACCGTTAAACCCATGAATGGTGATTGAATGTTTTTGATCAATCACATAGTTCTTGGAAATCAGATGAACCAATTCTAAACTCGTTTGGAAGTGTGACAAATCGGTTCCAATATTCTAAATATGACAGAGGATTTACAAAGTATATATGTCGACATATACTTTGAACACGTGTAGTAATTATTATCTATTATTGTTCAAAGATATTCCTTAATAACTAAAGGAGAATCCCGGATCGAAATAAATTGAGAATCTTTTAATTAAGGTTTTTAGTTTTATACGCTTTTAATTTCCGGAAATTAAATGCATATCTTTAGAAAATAAAAATTGGTAATGTGCATTTACTAATTGGAGATTTTCTACTGAGATTTCGGTCAATATTTGGACAGAGCATTTCCAGGAATTATAAAAACCGATTTTGGGTTTATTGCATATCTTTGAGAATATTCGGTTTTGGAAATTCCTTGGTGTCCAAACTTCATTGGTCTATAAATATTGAAGTTTGCATTTCAACCAAACTAATCCTCAGAGCCAGCAAAACTACCTTGTTGTTTTGTTCCAAGTACGTGACTTATTGCAAGTTGGAGGCGCATGGATACATACGGAACTAGGTAAACTATAGGCTTAGTTGCTTGGTCTCAACTATACGAAGTTGGTTTAGATTTTGTATAACGGCTTAATACTGAGAGTATTCAATTCTGGACAAGGTCCCGGGGTTTTTCTGCATTTGCGGTTTCCTCGTTGACAAAATCTTGTTGTGTCTTTTACTTTTCTATTTCCGCAATTATAATTGTTTTTATTATAATTAGATAGAAGTAAAATACACAAACGTTAATTCCTAATTACTTGATAGCAATCCTATAGTGTTTGGTTAAGTCCGAACCTATTATCAATTAATCATACTTCGTTGTTGTATTGTCTCGATCTCGTATCCATAGACGATCACACGAAGTGTGAACCAATTAGTTGTATTGTCTCGACTCAGTCCATAGACAATGATTTCGAAGAAAGGACTTATAGGTGGAAAAGTTTTAGATTGAGGTATATTTGGGTACCCTCGTCTTTTCAATTGGTATTAGAGCAGGCAAACACGAAAAGATCTAACAATCTATGTTTGGTGCGATCCAACCTATAAGATATGAGTCAAAATAAGAAAACCAAAGCTAAAATTATGAAGAACTCAGTTAACGTATGTCCATATAATGATAATAAATTCTCAGAAAAGGTCAATGGAACTTGGTCTCGTAAGTCTTTTCGTAAATCAAGGAAAAAGTCTATGAATGATAACTTGATTGAGATTCAGGTTCCTGATCAGAAAAGAATGAATCTGAAATTCAAGAAACATGTTTTGGATCCGACACCAATCTCAAGTGAAAAATCGTCTTTTTCAAAATGTGAAAAGAGATTAGATTCACTTGCCTACCCAAGTTCTGAATTTTGCAAAATGTTAGAAAGATTTTTCAAACATGTTTAAAAATATTCAGAAAAGGGAAAAACCATTGACAACCTGGATGATGTCTTAGAACTTATTGTCCAAAATAATCTGGCAGATTATTTGGAACAAAAATTGTCCCTGTGCAACGAAGTTCATCAACAGACTACAGAGTGTGAAATTCTTACTCAATCGCTGGAGCATTCACAAATAAGGAATAAGATCCTTATTGAAGAACTTCTTAAAGAGACATGTCAGAAGGTATATCTAGACAAGTGTTTAGAAAAACATTTCCAACAAGGAATGGATACCTTAAGAGGACATATAGAATGTCTTGAACAAAAGACATCAACAATTTGTCTAATGGCAGATCAAGATCACACGGGTTCAAGTTCAAGGAACATACCATCCTGGGCACAAAATGTAATCAAGGATATAACATCTTGCAATGTTCCTAATGGAGAGGATGGATTCAAAACCCACACAAGGGAACATGATAATGTCCCTAAAAATAAGAAGGAAGAAATTCCTCAAAAGGTATTTGGTGAGGAAGATCCTCACCCCAATGCTTAATTGCGTTGTAATGTGCATCCTTACAATGCCCAAACTACTAATATAAGGAAGCACACATATCTGGGCAATCTGAATCCTGTCAATAATCTCTTATTCAACATAGAGAGTTTACAGAATCTACCTGAAGATGCATAATCTGTCTCCATGTGTAGAAAAGTTGTCTTGCAAACAACTTGTGTAAACATGATAAGTTTCCTATTTAAAGTATCTCTTGATATTGATCTAGAAGATAATTTCTTTTCGAAGAAAGTTGTGATTCAATAACACATAAGATGCGAAAATCCTTTCAAATCTTGTCAGAATTATTTATTTAAGGCTAGCATCTATGTTTGGTATGTGTTAAAGATATTTCAAGTATATGTACTCAACGTGTTTGAGAACTTATGCTAAAGGATGTATTCTCAAACAAGATCTCAAGCTAAACTTCTAAAAGCGCTGAGTGCAATGGCTTCCAATGAAACTGTTGATCTTGATTCCTTCAAGAAATCTGGTTGTGAAGAAAAAGAAAAAGAAGATGTGACTCATCTCCTTGTCCAAAACAGTTTGGATGCTAAGATTGATATTCTCAATCTCCGACAAGTCCTTCTCAGTACTATTGAAACTCATCATAAACATGCAGCATTACTAAGAACTGTTATCCGTAACCAAAGGAAATTGATTAAACTTGGAATCGGTAATAGGGAGTATGCTCGGAATATTAATCGAAAAGTTAATGCTTTAGCCTGTGAACATAACCAAGGTACTGTGTGTAGAATCCTAGATATCAGTCGAGATGATGTTGATGAAGATCCTGAAAAAATTGAGGACATTGAAGATGATCTTTAAGAAACTGTTTAACGATCTATCAAGGATTAGTTTTTTATCTCTTTCAATAAGGTCTATTTTGAATAAAACTATCTTATTTATGAATAAAATTATTATCTTATAATTTTTCTTGTGATAGTTTTTCGATTACATAGCCTGTGCTTGAATGCTTTATATTATTGCTATGTGTTTATGGGATGTTTTATTTCGGTTTTCATAACCTTGATATTTGATCTCATATTGTGTGAACCCTTATGGTCTGGGTGACTTTTTGGTTTAGCGGGATTAAGTTCTAGGCAATGTTGGTAGGCTTTATCAAAGGATCATAAGGGGTTCCGATTGAAACTCATGTGTGAAAAAGTCACAATATGTTGAATCATTTTTTTGGTTTAGCATAAAAGCATATGTGTTTCGGGTTTTCAACTTTTGCTATGCATTAGTTAAAAACGATTCAACCTTTCTCTTGTAAAGGTTGTTGTTGTTCTTGTACTTTTGTTATTGCGAGAGGATGACAACATGAATGGGGGAGAGTTCTAACTTGAACTTGCGCTTAATTACATATCTTTGGGGAGAAGAGGATGCGGAATTTGAGGTAACGAATTTGTTAGTTAATCGTTTTCCTGTTTAAGAAAAGCCTGATTTTATTGCATATATTTTGCTTTTGCTTAACAAAATTTCGGTACAATTGATGTTTATTCCATTATTTGTGTATGGATGTGTGTGTGTGATTCAATTGTTTCCGATTGAGAAAAACTATTGTTATCTTTTTTTATTATTTGGTATCAATTGTTTAGGCTTAACGAAATTTCGGTGCAATTGCGGTGCTTTAATGTCTATGTTTGTTTCAATTGCTTCCGGTTGAGATAAATAATTATGCAAGTTGATTTATTTGGTTTGTATGAATTGTTTATGGCTTAACAAAAAGGTTTTCGGGATCATTTGCTTAGTCCAATTCGATTTCGGATAAGAGAAACTAAGTTAATTCTGATCTTAGTTAGACTTATCAAAGTGGAGGATTCGGTTATTCAAGTCTAATCGAATGCCTTAACAAAAATACTAGTTAACTAACCTAGTACTTGTCTTGTATAAAGTGAAAGGTCTAAGTTATTATTCAAATAATTAGAACCTGATGAGAAAAATAAAGTTAATTCTGATCTTTATTTTGGTCTTATCAAACAAGCGATTGTATTTGTGCAATCGGTTTAGCAAAAGAACTAAGGTGCTAAGTCGATTTTTAATTTGCTAAACTATTAAGAAAAATTGCTTCGGGCAATTGTTTGGAAACATATCAAAACAAAATTACTTTGTAGTTTCGGTTTTGATATTGGTTATCTAAAATGGTGTGTGGAACCCTCATGCTTAACTCTTATAGGTTGCAAGTATTTTGAGATTTGTAAGATCCTTTCGGTTTGTCCTTTATTTGCTCGTACCTTTGTCATTTTGTGACAAAAAGGGGGAGAAATATATGGAGTAAACAAGTGATTTGGTATCATTAAGGAAAGGACAATGGTGCTTAAACATTATATCAAACGAAAGAGTAAAGCATAGACTAAGGGGGGGGTAACATATCATATTGATACTTGTGGTTATCATAACTACAACGGGAATAACAAAGACGCGCGGATTGGAAATCTACCTATCTTACCTTTTGGGGGAGTATTAGCTTTGTTATTATAATGTCAACAACGGAATTTGTGGATTGAATGTATATAGGTTATTGTGCTGTTGAAACTTGGAATCAAGTGTATGTATAGTGAATTCTTGTAATTTATTTATCCATATGGTGTAAGATTTTTGTCACTAAAATTGACAAAGGGGGAGATTGTTAGCTAGAGCATAGCTCGGTTGAACCCATCAAGCGTTGGTATGTCAAGTTTGGTTGTCATCTTTTAGTGAACCGAAACTCATTTAAAGAGTCGCTTGATTATTTAATAGAGTCAACTTCATATAGGTTAGCTAGAAAGTTATTAGGATATGAGACATACAAGTATTACTCGAAGACTTGAAGAATGTTAAGAAGTAAAGAGCTACCCCGATGACATCATCCTTCCTCTTGAGGTTAGTAATATTTTGACTTGAACTGTTTCATTCCTAACGTATCTTTCAAGTTGTGCTATATTGAAAACATAACTGCGAAGCTGTGAATGATTATACTCTAGTTAGACGTAGTATTAAGGAATTATAATACGAAGTATAACGCCTATCTTTTGAACTTCGTATATAAGACATCGACATAATTGTATGCATGATATTGTGATTATGTATGGTTATGGGTGAAGATTTCTTCCTAGGAAACATTTTTTTACATTCGTTTAAAGGAAGTACATTCATAAACTTGTTTTGTGAATCGAAAGGGAAATCGCTAGGCTTATTGGTATTGTTATTCGTTGCAAATCTTTGGATTACCAATATGTGTGTTTAGTATAACCGCTCATAACTTGTTTATGTATCTTGGTAAAACTAATCACAATGCCTAACTTATGTATCGGTATGACTTTTATTAGTGAAACCAATCTTAAGTAATCACCTGAGATGGTATGATCGATATTTGTAATTGGAGTGATCAATTCTAGTCATTGGGTAACCGATCCTAGTACTTGGTGGGACTAATCACAAGATGTGTAATCGATCCTTGTAGTAGGTTAACAAGTTTTAGTAATTGGTGTAACCGATCCTATAACTTGTGCAACCGATCACAAGTAAGTACCATAAATAAGTGGTACTTAGTTAGCCATTTTATGGAAACTTGTGTGACCGATCCTAGTAGCCACTTGGCGGTAAAACCGAACTTGTGTTTGGTAGAACCGTTAAACCCATGAATGGTGATTGAATGTTTTTGATCAATCACATAGTTCTTGGAAATCAGATGAACCAATTCTAAACTCGTTTGGAAGTGTGGCATATCGGTTCCAAGATTGTAAATATGAAAGAGGATTTACAAAGTAAAGATGTTGACATACTTTGAACACGTGCAGTAATTCTTATCTATTATTGTTCAAAGATATTCTTTAATAACTAAAGGAGAATCCCGAATCGAAATAAATTGAGAATCTTTTAATTAAGGTTTTTAGTTTTATATGCTTTTAATTTCCAGCAATTAAATGCATATCTTTAGAAAATAAAAATTGGTAATGTGCATTTACTAATTAGAGATTTTCTAATGAGATTTCGGTCAATATTTGGACAGAGCATTTCCAGGAATTATGAAAACCGATTTTGGGTTTATTGCATATCTTTGAGAATATTCGGTTTTGGAAATTCCTTGGTGTCCAAACTTTCTTGGTCTATAAATATTGAAGTTTGCTTTTCAAGCAAACTAATCCTCAGAGCCAGCAAAACTACCTTGTTGTATTGAAGCTGGTGGAGCCATCTATTTGGAGAGGAAAGTACCCTAATTAGGCGAAATCTCTTACGACCGCTCGTTTTAAAGACTTCTTTGGGATTGGGAAGCTCTACGAGTACCGTTGGTGGGAAACTAGATAATTGCAGTTTATTATTAGTTTTCGATTGATTTGATTGACTAACGGTTGTTGAACTTTGATTGCACCTAGTTTGTTTATGCTTGAGAATCTTCTCTTCTGATATAAGATTCACTCAAACTAGATCGAAGTATCGATGGGGATCTTTAGACTGTTTGTATATTTAAAGAAGTCTTGTGATAATCCATCGTTAACAGACTCCGTTCTGTGTGTGATTGATCACAAGAGATTCAAGTTGTTTGTGTCCCGGTGTTTATTGAAGATCTAAGAAGATTTATAGACAAAGAAGATTTCTTATTTGAGTTCATAATCTTTGGTGTGCAAAAAACTTGATCGGCTGGGGATCCAACTATAATCGGTTTATCTTTTGATAGATTGGATTGATTAGTTGTGTAGATCGGCATCAATACATTTCTTTGTGATTCATAGTATTAATTGCATAGTCTAAACAATTACTTTGGTAGTTGTTAAATAGATTGATCTAAGAACCCGACAAAGGAGTTTATTGGGATAAACGGAAGAGCCTTTTGTCAAACTCATATCACGTTGTTTGAAAAGAGTTGTTACTGAACAAATTTGTTGTTCCTTTACTGTTTGGAATATGAACCATAGGAATTGTTCCAAGTGCGTGACTTATTGCAAGTTGGAGGTGCAGAGATACAGACGGAACTAGATGAACTATAGGTTAGTTTCTTGGTCTCAACTATACGAAGTTGGCTTAGATTTTGTATAACGACTTAAACCTGAGAGTATTCAATTCTGGACAAGGTCCCGGGGTTTTTCTGCATTTGCGGTTACCTCGTTAACAAAATCTTGTTGTGTCTTTTACTTTTCTATTTCCGCAATTATAATTGTTTTTATTATAATTAGAAGTAAAATACACAAACGTTAATTCCTAACTACTTGATAGCAATCCTATAGTGTTTGGTTAAGTCCGAACCTATTATCAAGTAATCATACTTCGTTGTTGTATTGTCTCGATCTCGTATCCATAGACGATCACACGAAGTGTGAACCGATTAGTTGTATTGTCTCGACTCAGTCCATAGACAATCACTTTCGGAGAAAGGACTTATAGGTGGAAAAGTTTTAGATTGAGGTATATTTGGGTACCCCTCGTATTTTCAAAAATTATATCAAAGAGTTATATCTTTGTTTCTTAATGTAATCAGCAAATCAAACAAATAGAAATCCGTGAGCCTGATTAATATAAGAAACAACTTGGGCGGTATCAAAAACCAATATCCAAGTGTCAATCAATTCAATAAACAACCAAAGGTTGGATTCATAATTGATTGAACATACGCAAAACCTATGATATTTCAATTATATGGAAAATATAATGCGGAAAAGAAATAACACAGACACCAGAAATTTTGTTAACAAGGAAACCGCAAATGCAGAAAAACCCCGGGACCTAGTCCAGATTTGAACACCACACTGTATTAAGCCGCTACAGACACTAGCCTACTCCAAGTTTACTTCGAACTGGAATGTAGTTGAGCCCTAACAAATCTCACATTGATCAAGGTACAGTCGCATTCCTGAAGCCTCAAGAACCACGCCGGATTCTACGCACTTGTTACTAAGACCCAAAGTCGAATACTTGATAAACCAATCTGTCTCACACAGAAAAGTCAATTGAATAGATAAATATATCTTCCACAGATATACCTATGAGTTTTGTTCCGTCTTTTGATAAATCGAGGTGAACAGGAAACAATTGATATACCGGACTTATATTCCCGAAGAACAGCCAAGAAATATCAATCACCTCACAATAATCTTAATCGTATGGTAGAGAAACAAGATATTGTGGAATCACAAACGATGAGACGAAGATGTTTGTGACTACTTTTTATCTTGCCTATCGGAGATTAAATCTCTAGCAAATCTTAGAGAAGATAGTACTCAATCACGATAAAAAACAACAAGATCAAAACACGCAACTACAGAGAAAATAGTTGGGACTGGCGTCACAATCCCAAGGAAGTCTTCAAGTCGTTAACCTACTGGGTTTTAGAAAAACCTAAGGTTAAAGGAGAATCGACTCTATTTGAAACTAGTATCACACAGGAGGTGTGGGGATTAGGTTTCCCAGTTGCTAGAGTTCTCCTTTATATAGTCTTCAAATCAGGGTTTGAATCAATGTTACCTTGGTAACAAAGCATTCAATATTTACCGTTAGATGAAAACCTGATTAGACTCAAGCTAATATCTTTTAACCGTTAGATTGAACTTAGCTTGTTACACATAAATGAAAAGTGAACTCATTTAGATATGAGTAACCGTACCTAAACGTGTACACCTTTGTTGGCTCAACAATAGTTAACCGAAGTTAGCCATATGAACACTTTCATATCAACCTTATGTATCTTAACCATAACTAGTTCAACTGACTCAAATGAAACTAGTTCTAGAGTTGTTCAATTTTTTATATTCTCATAGAAGTATATAAGACACAATTGAAGAAAAATCGATTTTGATTCACTCGAATCAATTCATGAACATTATAGCCACGGTTTGCAAAAGATTGCATTCCTTATTATATATATAAATGTACTAGAATATAGCCCGTGCCGAAACGGCACGGCTCGATAATAAGTAATTTCTTATGTTCTGAATTTGATTTGTATTGTTTGTCTTCAGTTACTAAATAACACGATAATTTATTCCGGTATTTTTTTTTAAAATCGTCATGTGTTTTAACCGGGTTTATTTTAACATCAAAACGATCAACCACGTTTTATATACTTTATATGTTACACATTTTGTGGCATCACATAATTAGCATATTGTATTACCCGCCATCACCATAAAACCGCATGATACCATTTGTTTCTGCACCACCACCCAGTGGCGGAGGCAAGGGTTGACTTCCCTTGATCCAACCTCCTTTAAAATTCTAATAACTACATAATAAACATATTTAATTTTTCCCCCTATAAATAGTTCTTAGCTCATCTATATTTAGGGTTTAGTCCACCAAAGTTTACATGTTTCTTTAGAAAAAAATATCCCCCTTAGTATCAAATTCTGACTTCGACACTGCCACCATCACCACCACCGCCTTTACCCAAATAGGTTATTGGCCGTAATTCTAATCAGGTAAGAAAAATAGTAAGGGTGCCATTTAGGTGATCAGCGGTCATGAATATTTTGTGATATATGATTTGATATCATCTCTAAAATATATGGTACATGCCTTTTATAAATCGTGCTAAAAACAACCATCGCCGCTACAATGTTATCTGTTTTGTAACGACACATAAGTGATATTGTCCACCATTATTCACCAGCACCCATCACCACTATTTTTTTCACCATCGCCCACCAGGGGTGGAGCCAGGATTTTTGGAAATGGGAGCAAAAACTCTTGGCAAGTTGGATACGGCTGCAAAATGTACTTAATAGCATATTCTATGATTAAATGACCAAAAATAATTACAATTGGACCACTAAATTTCCGCCTCCACCACTTTTTGAGAACCACCACCGCTTCCACCACCCACTACTTCCACTAACATTTATTGATATTATTTTTATTTTTATCAAAATTATTTATTAATAAAACTACATATTTATCAAATTAATTAAGAGACCATTTATAATGAAAAATTAATAGATCATTTGTTATGAGTAATTAGTGTAACACCAATTAATAAAACACTTTATAATGAAAAGATATATTTAATAGATCATTTACTATGAGTAATTAGTGAAATACTTAATTAATAAAGTACTTATTGAACAAACCATAACCGTAGATTTATCTTCCTCCTAGACAAATCTCAGCCGCTCTTTATCTAGCCTAACTTAGCCAAGCTTTGTTTTGTATCTTAGATTAGTTCATGAACAAACCGATTTTAGAACATAACCTACTCAAGTATTCAAACGGGTACGCATACCTAAGTAGCCGGACTTGGACTGTGTTCACCAGTATGCAAACGTGTACGCATACTGTCGTACACTTCCAAACTTCAGTTGAATCCAGTACGCGTACATGTACGCATACTATAGTACTCGGAATTCAACTGACTTCGCAAGTACGCATACATGTACGCATACTCTAGCTCCCGGACTTTACCTGACCTCGCCAGTACGCATACGGGTATGCATACTGCATTCCGGTCTTGGATCAACACATATGCAAGTACGCATACTGTGCTTAAATACAATTATGGTTAAGTGTTCTAAACTCTCATTTCAATCATTGAAACATTCTTAGAAGACGACAATAGTTGTCTCACACAAACTATTAGCTTCAAAGAGTCTACATCAAATGACTGTCTCACACAAATCATGTAAGATGTTACAAGGCGATTTTCACATGATCATCTTTTGACTTTCATCAAGAATATAAGATGAACTTGGTTAAAGTAAAAGCTTACCAACACATATTTCTAGAAATATGTAAGAGAGTTAAACTCAGATCGAAATATCAAATGTGTATAATCGAAGTCTATATAGTTATACGACTTTTGTCTCAAATAGGAGATAGAGTAGATAGACTTTTGAGTGATAGATGATTTCAAGTATACACATACCTTTTGTTGATGAAGTTCCACAAGCTCCCCTTAGTAGTTCTTCGTCTTTAATCGATGAATGCCATGAAGTTTAATGCTCAACTACACTTTCTATCCTATTCCGAGACTTAGCTATAAGTAGACTAGAAATAAAGACTTATAGTTTTGGAAACTAAACTTGACAACAAGCTTGAGATAGCAACGCTTGCGAGTTCGACCGAGCAGTGCTCTAACATGCCCAACAAAAGCAACCACAACCATTTTCTCAAATTTCTTAATATTATCTTCAAAATCAAAAAAAAAAAAAAAAAAATCGTAACCATCTTGCCATTTATAAATTGAGGAGCTCGGTAACCCAATTCCTCATGTCTCACCTATTATTCACTAATAATAGCTTTAGAATCCATTTCATCCCAAGAGCCTTTCCTTCCCTCAGATCCACCTCTTCTCTATTCATAAAAAGTGTTACCTCCACCATAAAGAAGAGGAAGAAACATCTCCATATCATCTTCCTTAGCAAAATCAGTCGGACCATCTCCCTGAATAAGACCCTCCGTAAAATTGGGAGCAGATGAAGGAGGCAGTAAAGAAGTTGTGGAAGAATATGAAGATGCCACCAGACGGTGGTACCGTGAGAGCCGACGGAATTATGAAAAATGAAAAGTCAAACCCTAATCGCCTTGGTCAAAACGCTAAGACCAGACGTCTGTATAATAACATAATTAGTAATGTGTACTCCACTATTAATTTACTAAGGAAATTAGAAGATTTTAATTAAAAAAATAAGAAATTGTTAAATTTCGAATTAAAACAAAAAAAATTAGACAGATTCCAGGAGGAAATATTGCTCCTTGGAAACAAACACCGTGTACGTTTGGATCTGAATCGTGTCTCGGCATCTAACTCGGACCAAATCAGATGTCAGATTTTTTGCTTTTCATATATTCGTCTAGCTGAAATATCTGACTTACAGCTATTTGAGTCAGGTATTACTTTGTACCTAACTCGTTAGGCACATGTTTTGTGACGGACCGGAAAATTACGCCTGGCACGCAGGACATAACTCCCCCGATACACCGTGATGATGTTATAGTCCGGGCCTTAACACTAGGCAAATGCACATCCATTTTTCCTTGTAAGCATGCTCGTGGAGCATGATGCATCTAACTTAGCTTCCACACTGTTCCAACTTACCTTTGTTCTGCAAAGGGTTTAAATCCTTGAAGGTTGTGGCCAATGCACCTTACATGCATCTATGGCTTTCGAGTGCCTTGCCTCAACGTAGGAAATTCATTACTGAATTTCCTATCTAGATGAGCAATCATCACACTACCGAATCTTGTCCATGCATAAGGCATTAGCCTTGGACTTAGGCATAGGTCGTTCCAATCCTATTGCCATTTCCTACTACATTTACCAACTCTGTATAGCTTGATAGAAAGTATGAGCATCCCTTTGCTGGCATGCAACTAAGCTTCATCAAGATTGGCCACATTCATCACTTGCATCGAGCTACCGAGCTTAGATGATATGAGGGGCCAAATAAATGGACCGGTAACGCTGCAACTCATTGAGTCTGCCTACGTACCCTTCCCTACTCAAAAGGGATCAAGCACAATTCGCAGTTCATCCTTGAAGGGACAAAATCTTAACCCAACTCGTTTGCAAGTCCGTCGCCTAGAGATAATGGTAATGGCCTGGTCCGTATAGGCCGTTTCGTCAAAATGCACAATGATTATGAATTATCGGGTCCACGGCGTGGCATAATGATGCCTTCGCAGCATATGCCCCATTGGCAAGGCTACAGAGCTAATGAGACTTAGGCATCATTTATACTCTTCCGGCTAAGCTATGAAGCTTAGTTGGTGCATAGTCCGCATATGCACCTTCAACCAACTACCCCTCCCTATATATGTTAACTTGCAATTCCAACAACTTAGAATTAGGGATCGAATTGACATGCTTGCTTCACTATTCATGAGCAATTATTGCGTACTATGATTGTGCACAATGACTGCGTACAATGATTGCGCGACTTTCTCTCCGGTGTATTGCACAATGATTGTACAATATTCTCTTGGCCAGCCCTCTCTAGTCTGATGCACAATGATTGCGCAATATTGGTTCTAAGTTAATAGCCTTCATAATGCGCAAAGGATGCGCTGCAATGCTCTAGGCCGTCTACCCAACTGGCCTAATGCATCATTTGATGCGAGATTTGTCTCTTGGCCAAATTCCAAACATAATGCTCCATTTTGGCGCGGTATTGACCTTAAGCCAATCTACCTCTTACCAACCAACAGAAGCTTTGGATGAAGCTTCATCTCAGGCCATGGTGCATATTTTAGCATGCGCCATGCTAAAAACATGGGGTGTTACATTATTCACCCCTTTAAAGAATTTCGTCCTCGAAATTCAAAACAAAAACTATCGTGGACAAACTCTTCGGTTTGAATTCCTGAGCAAAGGTCCCATACTAGATGCTCAGAGATCACAAGGTTTCTTCAGTTTGTCATGGAACATCTATTAGGAGTTTCTGAGCAAACATACCGTACCGCATACCCATGATTCCAAAAAGAGTCCACAACGTAACCAAGAATCTCAATTGGCAAGTTGCCAAAATGATATCTCAAGTAGGTATCCTAAGTGGAGTCCCATACCACCACTCAGGAATCCCTAAAGTTCATAAGGTTGAAGATGTTAACAACATGTAGTACTGTGTGGAAAATGATCCAGTTGCCCACCGCCCTTGACGGTCATCCAGGTTGCCACTCGTAAGTGGGATGCTAGCCAGGCCTGACAACGCACATCATTGGCCAGTTGCCGACGTGTGGGGATGATCAGTCACATTGTCTACCCACCGTCCCAGATGGTCTTCCAGATATCCACTCGTAAGTGGGGTGCTACTTAGGCCAGGCAAACTCACAGTACTTAGACAAGCTCAACTCGATTCGCATAGTAACTGGCATAGCAGTTACAAACTCTTCCCGCGCAAAAGTTGGCCTACTCTCCAACTTAATTTCTTTTGAAGGAAAAATACTCGCTGACGAGTCCACTCCACACAATCCCTAGAGTTATCTCGGAGCTTGCTCTGATACCAACTGCGACAGACCAGAAAATTACGCCTGGCGCGCCTAGGCGCGCAGGCCATAACTTCCATGATGCGCCGTGATGATGCTACAGTCCTGGCCTTAACAATAGGCAAATGCACGTCCATTTGCCTTTGTAAGCATGCTCGTGGAGCATGATGCAGCTAACTTAGCTTCCACACCGTTCCAACTTACTCTTGTTCTGCAAAGGGTTTAAAGCCTTGAAGGTTGTGGCCAATGCACCTTACATGCATTTCTGGCTTCCGAGTGCCTTGCCTCAACGTAGGAAATTCAGTGATTAATTTCCTATCTAGCTGAGCAATAATCACACTACCGAATCTTGTCCATGCATAAGGCATAAGCCTTGGACTTAGGCATAGGACGCTCCAATCCTATTGCCATTTCCTACCGCGCTTACCAACTCTGTGTAGCTTGATAGGAAGTATGAGCATCATTTTGCTGGCATGAAACTAAGCCTCATCAAGCTTGGCCGCAATCATCTCTTGCATCGATCTACCAAGCTTAGATTATATGAGGGGCCAAAGTGCTGGACCGGCAACGCTGTAACTCATTGCAGCTGCCTACGTATCCTTCCCTACTCTAAAGGGATGAAGCACAACTGTAGTTCATCCTCGAACAAACAAAATCTTAACCCAACTCATTTTCAAGGCCGTGTCCGATCGATAATGGTAATGGTCTGGTCCGTATAGGTCGTTTCGTCGAAATGCACAATGATTATGCATTATCGGGTCCGCGGCGTGGCATAATGATGCCTTCGCATTTGCCCCATTTGCAAGGATACAGAGCTATAAATGAGACTTAGGCATCATTTATACTCTTCCAGCTAAGCTGTGAAGCTTACTTGGTGCATGATCCGCATATGCACCTTCAACCAACTACCCCTCCCTATATATGTTAACTTGCAATTTCTACAACTTAGAATTAGGGATCGAATTGACATGCTTGCTTCATTATTCATGAGAAATGATTACGCATTATGATTGTGCACAATGACTGCGTACAATGATTGCGCGACATTCTCTCGCGTATTGCACAATGATTGTGCAATATTCTCTTGGCCAGCCCTCTCTGTCATGTTGCACAGTGATTGTGCAATATTGGTTCTAACTCAGTAGCCTTCATAATGCGCAAAGGATGTGCTGCAATGCTCTAGGCCATCTACCCAACTTGCCTAATGCATCATTTGATGCAAGATTTGGCTCTTGGCCAAATGCCAAACATAATGCGCAATTTTGGCATGGTATTGGCCTCAAGCCAATCTACCTCTTACCAACCAACATAAGCTTTGGATGAAGCTTCATCTCAGGCCATGGCGCATCTTTTAGCATGCGCCATGCTAAAAACATGGGGTGTTACATGTTTAATGGGAATGTTATTTTTACATAACCTTACCATTTTATTGTTTTTGAGTTAGATGTGATGAGTTAGATTCATATGTGATTTAGATTCAGATGAGTTGGATGCAGATCGGTCGGCTGAGTCAGAAAACAAACAAACAAGCTTGAATATTTTTGTTAATTTAGGAGACGAGAAATCCAAGTTGTGGTTCCTAAGATGAGGAATGAATATTTGCTGAGGTTGCAACAGCTGTTGGGTGATCGTTATCAACATGTTAACATTTCTGGTCTTTATAAGCTTCTAAAAAACACAATAAATAAATTATGAGTTTTTATGATAACCTTGACTTGAGTTATAGAGTTGCATACATTTGTTGTTGATTTTTTTAGAGCATGGACTATGAATTAAACAAGGCTTGGTCACTATCAGCAGCCGTTATAGGACTTGGTTATGTAATTGTCAACAGATTAACTAATACCGTCATACCGAGGAATCAACAAATATCGTCGTACAATCTTAATCCATTACGCAACCGACATAAAAAGACCGTTAGATAAAGGGAACCATCAAAACAGTTACGAAGTCAATGACTCAATGTTCTAATACCGTTATGCAACTTCATTAGACTGACCCGTCATACATATCAAGGCATCAACAAAACCATTACGCGACCCATAAATCATGTTTGATTTTTTATGAGTAATGGTTACACAAGGAGGAAAACTGATATCTTTGAGTAAAGAAATCAACTATAGCATTGTACATAATAAATACAGTATAAACAATTTTTTTTTAGGAATATCATAACTTGTTAGTTATTTATTTCTATTTATCATTTTGGAAGTAATATATTCATTATTTCCTTCTTCTGTACTATTCTCGTGTGTATCAAAATAGTACTCCCTCCGTTTCAAAAAGATAATCCGCTTTGACTTTTAAAGATATTAAGAAGACTATATATAGTAGTTTACATGCTTAGCCTCAACTACTTGCCTAATTTATTTCAATAAAAATGTTAGTAATAAAAACTACCAAAAATTGATATCGGATTGTAAATAAGAAATCAAAAATAAATAAATTAAACATATCCGATTTATGGTAAAAATATCACCAAAGTAAAAGAGAAAATATTGTGAATATTGTGCGGCAAAGTAGGTAAGCTATCTTTTCATAGTCCATGGTGTTTGGGAAAAAGAGAGATGAAAAGATTATAGAGATAAAAATGGTGTTTAGAAAAGAGATGAAAAATTTATAGAGATAAAGAGATTGTATATTAATGGAGTATATAACCTTTATAAGGAATTTAATTTGGAACCATATACATTGTCTCCGAAAAGGAAAGAGGGATATATTTGTTTCCTTCATTATAAAGATTTCATTAATATTTTAGATTAAGTCTCATTGAAAAAAGATTTATGAATATAAAAAACTTTAGGATATATTAGAGAGTTTATTGGATAAATATGACCATAAACAGAAGCTGGACATAATTTTGAAACAGATAGACTATCATACTTTTGTTTATAGTTGTACTTTCACTATAAACTCTTAAACATACCCTTAATATACTTTAATTATAAATTTATTTTCAATGTGACCCATTTAAAATCATTAAGACTATCTGCTTAAATAGGAAACATATATGGTTGATATCTTTGTTTTTTTTATCTTTACTAGTAAGGACACATGTGCGATGCACATGCTTGAATTTTACTCATCGAACAATACTAAATTTGAAAGTCATGAAAAAAATTTCCTAAAACAAAAATTTATTATTCTTATTTGTACTCGTTACGTAGATAATTGAAAGAGCTTTTCAAATTTATAAAATTTACAAAAATCCGACATATATTTTGAAAGATATTAATTTTTTAAAAATTTGATCTATTTTTAAAACAATGGTATTTATGTAAATATATAAAAAAATAGGGACAACTAAGTAATTTAGGGGGTCTCCTACCAAACAATTACCTCTTTTCTTTATATTAGTATATAAGATTCCTTTTAAAATTTCATTTAGTTTTGACTGCAAATAATAAATTCCTTAATTATAAAGTTTCTCCACGAATATAATTATTTCATATGGTATGAAAATCTTAAGTTTCCAAATTTAGAGTATCTTTTATTCTTTCATTTTCATTTCCTATTTAAAATGGCAATTATAGGTAATTGTTAGTAATAACTTCTTTACAAAAACAAAATTGGTAACTAATTAAGGGTAGTTTGGAAAATCTCATAGTCTCCTTAAAATCTTGACTTTATCAAAGCGGACTAAAATTATGAAACGGAGGAGAAAATTTTGATTCCGCAGTGCGGGATCAAAATTGAAATAGCGGCATCACGATCGTTGGATTCTTGAGATGTGACATCAGCAAACCCTAGAGTTAACCACGGTTAAGTACCTAATTTTTTTAAACAACTTCCATATCTTTCCAAGATGTCATATATCTTATTCTTCAAAAATACCCGGAATTTTTCCTATTTCTTCCTTCTGGCGCCAAGAAATTTTCATATCTCATATATTGTTCTGGAAACCTAGAATTTACCGTGTCTCTATATTTCTCCAGCCATTTTCTTTTTAAGTTTTATGATGCAGTGATACATACTAGCTAGTATGCATCTACACACTACAACTCTACTAAGTACCCGTTACAAACAATATATTGGACTCTCCCTCTCTTCTGGCTGATATACAAATCAAACATGAGTACCAGTTAATTCTTTAACTAGGTAGCTAGTGATAATGATGATGATTCATTGTTAGCACAAGTGTGGAGAGAATAGGTTGGATCAAAAGAAAAAGGACCTAGCAATGTTCAGTGCATACGGAACTGGTGATGCAGTGAGTTGTGGTTGTTACTTGTTTCATTTCCATCAAGTTGCATGAACCGTTTAATCCAAAATGAGTTGGACTTTTGATTTATTGATTGGTGATGACTGATGATACTGGGGACGTTTTACATTTATGTTTTCCTTAATTTTTAATCCTCTTTGATGCTTGTAGAAAGGGATAATTGTACTCATCTGTTTACATTTCTTCTCTTATGTACGCCTGATGGTGTATTGATGCAGAGCTTTGTAGCACCTTTGTTGCAACAAAGTTATCCGAGTTGCGATTTGGAGTTCGGAATCCAAGTTTTAGTTTGCACTTGATTTGGCTTATATTTTCCAAATGGACGTGGAAAACTATCTTAGATCATTTTTGCCTATTACCTTAATCGTATTAAAAACTATATACAATTAATCGTATTAAAAACTACATACAAAGTAAAATAAAGAACACTACAGATCATAATCAACTAGACAGTGGCAATGAAGATGATAGTAACAGTTGTAGTAATGTTTTAGGACTTGCTGTTATAAATCAATCATACATATAGTAGAAATGGAAAGGTAAAAGATATGGAAAGCGAGAACACTAGCAGCTGAAAATAATAGCAGCTGACCCTGGTAATAATAGTAGTATTTTTGGGATAAAGACCTTGATGGTGCAAAGAATAAAGGAGGATATGAAAGTGCGAGTATTAAAACAGATTTACACAGTTTGACAAAAGAAAATCGAGTATTTAACAGGGGTTAACTCTAGGGTTTGCTGATGTCACATCTCAGGAATCCAACGATCGGGATGCCGCTAGTTCAATTTTGATCTCGCATTGCGAGATCAAAATTTTCCCCCGAAACGGAGGGAGTGATTTGTTTTCTCTTAGGTTGTGTTGATAAGAGTTAATTCCATGGAATTAGCCATTTTTTCATGGAAATAATGTTTTTTCCGTTGTTTGATTACAAATTTATTTTCACGAGATTGTTGGTCCATTTATCAAAAAAAAAATGGTCTAAAGTATATTTTTAACTTAATCCCATGAAATTCGATGAAAAATCTTTCCTTGCCGCCTCCATGATACTGATTTCATGGAACACAATTTCCATGCAATTGTTTCCTCTTTCTGGTATCAAACACGACCTTAATTATTTTGAAAATAGTTGAACACACAAATGATTTTATGCTAGGTCAGACAGTTGAACCTGAAATATGCTTACTTCTCGGCGACATCAAACTGTAAGATACTTTGGTTTAAAAGTGACTTTTATTAGGTACACCGTACACCACATTTCAGTTACTATAGCACACTGAACTTACTATCTTGATGCTTTGTGAGCATCGACTAATGTGCTCATTTCCAATTGTGGTGTCTAGATTCTCTAGTCTAACAAGGGTGTCACTCCTATAAATGAAAATTCTTCTCTAAGAATCAAATTCGTGAGTGACTCAAAAATTGCTATTTAATTGAATACCAAATGAAATAACCAAAAAAAAAGAAGTTATTTGATGATATTTTCCACTCATAACGTGGCTCTAAGGAAGAAACTAGTATCCAACATAATTTGCTTACCCTACTGGGTAAATATGTGAAGGTAGCCTTGGTTTGGCATGAGCAACTAATGGATTAGCCAAATATAGATCATTACAGGATTCGGAGAGATCTATCATCGATTCGCCTGGTGGAGCACTCCAGTCAAAACCTTGAATAAGTCTAGCTAATAACATGATAGTAATTGCGGTCCCAAGTTGAGCTCCAACACATCCTCGTCGTCCAGTAGTAAATGATATGAATCGTAGTTCCTGCTCAGTGAGATCCACATGATTTATTCCACCATCCTTCGATATTAAATGACGCTCTGGGTAGAACTTCAGTGGTTCATTCCAAATTCTATGGTTCCGGCCTAATCCTATTCGACTCAATAATACATGACTTCCTTTCGGAATAAAATATCCTGATACTACGGTATCTGATTTTGATACATGCGGAACGTTAAAGGGAGCTATTGGATGGAGTCTAAGTGCTTCCCTAGCACAAGCTTTTACATAATTGAGTTTCGGAATATCAGATTCTTGTACCCAACGGTTTTTACCGACTACCATATCGATTTCTTGTGCAGCTTTTCTGAGGATATCTTGTTGATTTATCATCTCTGCCATGGCCCACTCTACTGCATTGGCTGGATTATCCACCGTAGCAAGTACTACTTCCTGTCATGGCATAGTTGGGCATGGGGGCAGAGCCACACATATAACATATCACAGAAGAAAAATAATTAAGTATGCGCACACTTGTATCATTATTACGAGAAATGAAATGAACTTATGCATAGATAACTTACCGCTGCTTGAGCTTTGATCTCTTCAGTTGATAATAATCGATTCCCATGTTCGTCCTTAAGCGATATAAGCACATCTAGCAAATCCTCAGGCAGTTTATTCTCCATAGCTCCATTGCTCCATTGTTGAATCCGTTCTTCAATAATTGGATCATGATACTTATTCACAACCCCCATTGCTCTCTTGACAATCTTTTCATGACCATCTAAATCCAACCATCTCAAGCAAGGCAAATAATCTTGTATACCAAATGAATAAATATAATATAGGACTATAAATGCTGAATTAACATGTTCAATCTCTTCAATACAGGGTCCTCCGTCTTTTCTACCTTTGCCGAAATACCTTTTGTTGAAAATCATTTTTCTTATTACATTCCCACTGAATTGCCTAGTTAGTAATCTTAAATTAAACACTTGACCTCCATTCAGTGAGTTTTTGTTGCACTTATTGTGTAAATAGAACACAAGGTTGTCAGCTTCCTCGTTTCTCTTTTGGAGAAGCCATTTCAATCTCGCATGACTGACCATTTCGGAAGTCACAATTCTTCTCATTTTCTTCCATTGTTCTCCCCATGGTGTAACAACAGCAGTTAAGAACCCACGACTAGAATACTCAGTAGCCATCGTTATAGGCCTTGATGCAAAAACCGCATCTTGTTTTTTCAAGAATTCTCGAGCAATTTCTGGAGAAGTCACTGGAATTACATGAACATGCCCAAGACGAATACATGCAATTTCTGTATTCATTTCATTCATTAAACCTAATATCCATTTAAACCTTGGTTTATTTCTAATTAAATCTGGTATGTTACCCAATATTGGCCATGGTGATGGTCCTGGAGGTAATGGAAATGATGTTGATAAAGATGGTTGTTTCCCAAGAGAATCTATCCAAAACTTAACGAGAAGAGGTAAAACTATTGATGCAAGAATACGTAGCAAATATGGGGTATTTAGATCAACTATTGTGAGGTTGGTTGTAGAATACATCCAAAGGGTAGTATTAGATAAGTTTAGGGAAGAGGTGTTGTTGGTCATGGCTGCTTAAGTTTTTTTGGGGGGAAAATGAGATTTTTCGTGAAAAAGAGTAGTAGCATAACTAGGAACATTGGATATGTACATATATACTTGTTACTAGTAACGTTTAATGCCATCTATGTCTAAGATTTGATTTTAAATGTATGCGATTCTCTTATATCTATAGTACCTACTCCCTCCGTCCCTATTATATAGGCGGAAATTTGGTTTTTGTTTGTCCCACTAGATAGGCGGAATTATAATTCCAAGGTATTTTTTGACATATATATCCCTATTTATGTTGTATGTGAATTTGTTTTGAGAATAAGACAAGGGGTATAGACAAGAAAAAACATGAATATTTGTAAAAATCATGCATTTTCTTATTCTATTCTAAGAGATTTCATCTTCTCCGCTGTATATTAGGGACGGAGGGAGTACTTAATTTCCAAATTAGTGATGAGATGACAACTAATAAAATTTAACAGTTGTGACATCTGTTTAATCTTAATTTGTATCGATCATATATTATGTTAGTAATTACTAAGTACATTCAGAATCCAATTAATACGTGCAAGTTATGGATTTAACCAGTAGTACTACTGGATAGGATTCCTAAATTTGAACTTTGCAATGTTCATCGAACCAACGTTAATTACTTTGATTAATTAGCTTACATAATTAAGAAACTCGGGATACACTCATTAATTTTTTTTGATTTCCTTCATATAATCTCAATAAAATTAATCTTTTCAAGATTAAATGGATTTTACGGGGATTTCTTAAGTTGAACTTTCTTTCAAGCATCCATGACAATGTTCTTGAATTTGAGTTTAATACTTAAATTTCACGTTGACTTCCCATTGATTTGGTGAGACCCGCTCGACAATGGTTTCATTTTTATATTTTTTTATAAATTTCGTTATATAATACTTCCTCTTTAACTCTCATGAAATCACCAACTACACTGACCCGATTGGTTAAATATTAATTTTTCTATCATCTTCTTTTTCTATTTCTCCCGGTGGTGGTTGTTGACGATGATAAGGAGCTTTTAGGTTCAAATATTACTCGACTCAGGACTCGGTATCAACAGGATTAAGAAGTTTATATTGCGCGAGAGCCTTGATAATACCAAACTTATGAACAATGCTCTCCTTATTAAGTGGCTACGGAGATTTTCCAAAGAGCCTAATTATCTGCAGAGGTCTAATATTCCACTGATGCAAAGAATTACTCCCTCCGTCCCCAATATATAGGCGTAAAAGAGGATTTCTCTTAGAATAAAAAGTTTTATTGATTTTATACATGTCCCTTTTCTTTCTTGTTTTACCCTTTGTACAATTTCCAATGGTAGAGACATTAATTTAATTGTGGTGATTCCTAGAGATGATAAATAAGGGTAATATATGGAAAAACCCATCTTGAAAATAGATCTCCGCCTATCTATTAGGACATCCAAAATTCAAATCTCCGCCTATATATTGGGGACGGAGGGAGTATTTCTATAAGTCTCCTAAGGGGTCTTATGGTACATCACTATGGATATGAGTTATGAACAAAAACCAAAAAGATGTCTACAAACATTGGCTTTAAAGTGAATAATGAGGTACTTCTCGAAAGTTTTAGAAGATCCTTTGGCTTTTCGATGAGCCCCTGTCCTTGAAATTCATGCAAACCGAGAGCCAAAAAAAAAACATATTACGAGGTTAGATGGTTGGATAAACATCGCTATAAAAGGAAAAATTATACTCCCTCCATCCCAATTATAAAGGTGGAGTTTGTAAATTTTGTAGTCCCATTAGATAGGCGGAGTTCCAATTTTAAGGCTGTTTTTTCCTCATATGCCCATATTCATGATGCATGGTTATCATACAATCTAGTTAAGTGTGATTTATAGATTTATAGATTTATAGATTTATAGATTTATATTAATATATAATATTTGTATTGGGAAAAGAAGGTAAATTAGGAAAGTAGAGGAAAATTTATGAACACTAAACTTTTTCTTATTCTAAAAGAATGCTCCTTCTCCGCCTATATATTGGGGACGGAGGAAGTAGTCAATATGTATATATCAAAATAAAAAATGATTATAAGTATCAACATAAGGTAATACATGGGTCTCTTATTATATAAAAAGATTACTATATAACCTTTTAAATGTTATGTTGATGTGTAAGTAAGGCCTTTACTAAATCCAAGATAACCAAGGCCTAAAATAAAAAAGAATCAATTTTGTGAGCGAAGGAAAAATCTCTATACAATAAAAAACCGAATGAAATAACCACAAGAATATGTTATTTAAAGAAGAAAAAATTCCACTCATAAGGCCATTTTTTATTGATCACCAATTATGACATAACTCTACGGTACACATCAGTACCTGAAAAATTTGATTACTCTACCGGGTAAATATGCAAAGGCAGTCTTGGTTTGGCATGGGCAAACAACGACTTATCCAAGTATAGATCATTAGCCGATTCTGAGAGATCTATCATCGATTCTCCTGGTGGATAACTCCAGTCGAATCCTTGAATAAGTCTAGCTAATAACATGACTGTAATCGCGGTCCCAAGTGGACCACCAACACATCCTCGTCGTCCAGTAGTAAATGATATGAATCTTAGTTCCTGCTCAGTGAGATCCACATTATCTGTTCCACCATCCTTTGACATTAGATGACGTTCTGGGTTGAACTTCAGTGGTTCCTGCCAAATTCTATGGTTCCGGCCTAATCCTATGCGACTTAATAATACATGACTTCCTTTGGGGATAAAATAGCCTGATACAACTGTATCTGATTTTGATACATGCGGAAGGTTAAAGGGAGCTATTGGATGGAGTCTAAGTGCTTCCCTAGCACAAGCTTTTACATAATTAAGTTTTGGAAAGTCAGATTCTTGTACCCAGCGGTTCTTACCAACTACCTTATCAATTTCTTCTGAAGCTTTTCTGAGAATATCCGGTTGATTTATCATCTCCGCCATGGCCCATTCAACAGCATTGGCTGGATTATCCACTGTCGCAAGTATTATATCCTGTCATGGCATATCGGGACATGGAGGAAGATATGGGGTAACATCAGGCAAGTGAAAAATAATTTGAATATACGCACACTGATATAATTATTAGGAGATACGAAATGAACTTATGCATATAAATAACAATCTTACTGTTGCTTGAGCTTTAATCTCTTGATTGATAACAATGGATTCTCGTGTTCGTCCTTAAGAGATATAAGAACATCTAGCAAATCTTCAGGCAGTCTATTTTTCATGGATCCATCACTCCATTGTCGAATCCGCTCTTCAATAATTGGATCATGATACTTATTCACAACCCCCATTGCTCTCCTGACAATCTTTTCATGACCATCTAAATCTACCCACCTCAAATAAGGAAAATAATCTTGTACACCTAAGGCATAGATATAAGAAAGGACTGTAAAAGCCGAATCAACATGTTCTATCTCTTCGCTACAGGGTCCTCCATCTTTTCTTCCTTTTCCAAAATACCTTTTGTTGAAAACCATTTTTCTAATTACATTCCCACTGAATTGTCTCGTTAGTAATCTTAAGTTAAACACTTGACCTCCACATAACAAGTTTTTATTGCATTGATTGTGTAAATAGAACACAAGGTTATCAGCTTCCTCATTTCTCTTTTGGAGAAGCCATTTCAATCTCGCATGACTGACCATTTCGGAAGTTACAATTCTTCTCATTTTCTTCCATTGTTCTCCCCATGGTGTAACCGCAACAGATAAGAACCCGCGACTCGAATACTCAGTAGCCATTGTTACGGGCCTTGATGAAAAAATAGCATCTTGTTTTTTCAAAAATTCTCGAGCAATTTCTGGAGAAGTCACTGGAATTACATGAACATTTCCAAGACGAATACATGCAATTTCAGTATGCATTTCCTTCATTAAACCTAATATCCATTTATACCTTGGTTTATTTCGAAATAAATCTGGTATACTACCCAAAATCGGCCAGGGTGATGGTCCTGGAGGTAATGGAAATGATGCTGGTAAAGTTGTTTGTTTCTCAAGAGAATTTACCCCAAACTTGATGAGAAGAAGTAAAATTATTGATGCAAAAATAGGTAGTAAACAACAGGTACTTACATCAAATATTGCGAGGTTGGTTGTAGAATGCATCCAATGAGTAATATTAGAGAAGGTTGAGAAAGAGGTGTGGTTGGACATGCCTACCTAAATTTTGTAGGATATTGATAATATTATTGAAGAATAGTAGTAGCATAACTAGGAACATTGTATATATACACATACTTGTTGCTAGTAATGTTTAATGGCATGTAGATCTAAGATTTTATGTTAAATGTGTTTGATTCTATTAATTTTCATTCCTAGTAAATCTACACTACCTACTTAATTTCCAAATTAGTGATAAGATAAAGGTGATAAAATCTGATAGTCGTGTCATCCGTTTAATTTTAATTTGAGTCAACACAATTACTAAACGTCATCATTAATTATTTATAGGTGGATTTAGAATATACCTAATACATATAACTTACTAATAAATAAGGAATATGAAACCCACTTTTTCTTTTCGATGACAGAACTAGTAGTAAAATACCAATGTGACCAAATTTGGAGTACAAAAACTCCGTTCAAATGTTGGGATCCATTAAAACTCCATATTAAACAAAATTGATACAAAAACTCCAAATTTTTAAAAATTGATACGAAAACCCCAAACAAAATTAGTTTCATCAAATTCTATGATGAAACCAAATTTGGTTTCATCATATTTTTGCCTATTTTTTATCATGAAGCCAAAGATTTTAATGATGAAACAGTAAGTTTATGAAGAAACCAAAATTTGGTGATACTCTTTCTGGTTAGTGGTGGTGTTGGTTGGTGGTGGTGATTTTTATGGTGATGGTAGTGCTAGTATTTGTTGGTGGATGTGGTGTTGGTTGCTAGTAGTGGTGGTTAGTGGTGGTGTGTTACTTTTGTTATTTGGGGTTTTTGTGTTACTTTTATTTTGATGGGTTTTTTGTGGATGGATAGTGACAATAACTCATGGCCCATTTCTATGATGATTAAAAAGGCCGGTTCCAATAGCCTTGTTTTTCCTGGCGTCATTAGGGGCGACCCCAAAAGAATTAGGGGCGACACAAAATGACAAAATAGGTTGAAAATACTTATATGTCCCTTCATAATCGGTAGTTTAGAAGAAAAAAAAAATTATCTACCGATTGTGACTATGTTCTTCTTTTCCTAGCTTTGTTTTGAAATAATTAAATTTGGGGCTACTACCATAATCGGTAGGCAATAAACATCATCAAACTACCGATTGTACAATCGGTAGGCAATAAACATCATGAAACTACCGATTGTGAAAACAAAGAAATCCAAAATTCCATTGGTTTTTGAAAAATTTGAATTTGGGGCTACTACCATAATCGGGAGGCAATAAACATCATGAAACTACCGGTAGGAAATAAAACATCATGAAACTACCGATTGTGAAAATAGAGAAATCTAAAATTCCTATTGGTTTTTGAAAATTTCGAATTTGGGGCTACTACCATAATCGGGAGGCAATAAACATCATGAAACTACCGATTGTACAATCGGTAGGCAATAAACATCATGAAACTACCGATTGTGAAAATAGAGAAATCTAAAATTCCTATTGGTTTTTGAAAATTTCGAATTTGGGGCTACTACCATAATCGGGAGGCAATAAACATCATGAAACTACCGATTGTACAATTGGGAGGCAATAAACATTATGAAACTACCGATTCTGGTTGTTCTCAATCATGTGAAAATGGAATCTCCTCTATATAACAAATTTCTCCCGATTATAGACTTAACTACCGATTATGGAGGGCATATTTGTCATTTCGAATAATTTGAGATGAGGGGTGGCTTTGTTTTAGGTTTGGGTGACTTTTTTGTCTTTTTGTGTCGCCTCTAATTCTTTTGGGGTCGCCCCTAAAAATGCCAGTTTTTTTTTTCTTTCTTTCTTTTGCTTGCTGCTGCTGCTGCTTCAAGCTTACATGTTTATTTCATGGATTTTTTAATGAAATGCCTAGTTCTATTGAAAAGAAAACTGATCGAAAGTAAGCAACAACGAGAAGGTAATAATGGTCTCTGCCAACTGATCTTAGCCAAGCTCAAAAATTTAATATCTTCAGGCATATTGGAACCAAAAGTACCCCCAAAATGCTAAAAGGTTGCCTTGATAAAATGGTCGAAAGTATGCAACAACGAAAAGGTAATAATGGTCTCTGCCAACTGATCCAAGCCAAGCTCAACAAATATCTTCAGGCATATTGGAACCAAAAGTACCCCCAAAGTTTGTTATTTTTTAAGGTAAATGTTAACTTGTATACCAGGGCATATGTTAAGAAGATTAAAATATTAGTATTATTTACGATTTTTGTTGAGAAACTTCGAAATATCGGAAAAGAAAATTTATTGCTTCTAGGTGGGCTACTTCCGGTAATACCCTTCTAAATCAAATCTTTTAGACCACTGATAAAAATCAAAACCAGTACACCAACTCCAAACTCTTTCTCTTGGATCTGAAAAAACCAAAAATCTCTAAATCAGTAAAGTTTCTCTTCAAAAATCCGATCCTATAATTTTCATTGGGTCGAATTTGTATTCATCAATTAATCAATGGATTCATCAGAAGATTCAACAATGGCTACCTCAAGTCTTCTACCTCTTGCTTCTGTTTCTCAACAACCATATGTTTCGGAACTTCTTTCGTTTACTCTTGAGCGCCTTCATAAAGTCTCATCAGATCCCCTCAATTCGGAGACAAATGCAAGAAGTTGCAGTTGGGAATTAAAAAGAAACCTATTATAGGGGCTCCAAACATTTGGTTTTAAGGGCTCACAAGATGAAAAAATTGGGTTATGAAATAGTAATCAACAATACCCCATATCTAACTATTTTTTGTAATGGCTAAAATACCCTCCATGAATTATAAAATTAAATTTATTATCTTTTCTTTCTCTTTTCATTCATAAATCATGATGAAGATGATGATCATATACAAAAAACTAAATCTATTATCTTCTCATTCTCTTTTCATTCATAAATCATGATGAAGATGATGATCCTAAAAAAAAAATATTATTTTTCTTTCTCTCTTCTTCTTCTCCGTCATGATGAAGATGACGATAATAAAAAGAAAACACTAAGAAAACTCATCACTTATTTTTGCAAAAAACAGTTTCAGTGTTGTCTACGGTTGGGAAAATTCATACTTCCCAACCGTAGACTGAAAGTTCATATTTCCCCACCGTAGGCTGTCTACGGTTGGGAAAATTTATATTTCTCAACCGTAGACAGTTCTGAAACTGTTTTTTCAAAAACCCAATTCGATCGATTCCGCTTATCCATGCATTGCAACCAATTAAATAAGATTGGTTTTTTATTTTTACCTTATTGAAGTCATTGCGGGTGGATTAAATGGTGTTAATCGATAATGAATTATTTTGAGAATTGACGATTAATCGAAGAAATAAGCGATGGAGGTGATGGGGAAAAAGAAAATGGAAGAATTAAAGGAGAGGAATGAAAACAAAGTAGTTTTCGGTTTTCAATATTTAATAGGTTAAGGGTATTTTAGTATTTTTCTTATGAATTAGGTCCCCTTATCTTCATTGTAGGATATTTGAATCCTTAGGAGCCCTCAAAACTCTTTTCTTGGAGCCCCTATAATAGGTTTCATTAAAAAGCTTTTGTTGCTGCTGTTGATGCGTTTGGTTGCGATCTGTGAACAACTTTCTCCTGCTGATAAACATCTTGAATCCACGGAACAAACACAAATTCTTAATTAAACGCATCAAAAAAAAAGGTTAAATTAATGAAGACCCAAGTTTGATGGGAGATTCGACAAATTAAGAAACATCTTCTTCTGATTTAATTTGGTGAACACCCAATCCTTTTTCCATCATCCTTTTTAGATTTTGCATGTCATTCATTAATATACAAACTTAGCCTCCGATGTGTTACTGGGTATGGATCTAGTTTATAATAATTTATTCTAGAACCCATCATATGATATCATTAAGATTTTACGGTATCAATGTAAGAATGGAGATGATGGATGTCGTTACTCGTGAGATAAAAATGGAGAAGGAGAAGATAACAAAGGAAATAAGAGAGAAAGAGAAGGAAAGGTTGGGATTGATTATTTAATTATTTTTCACTAACAAAACCAAAGGGTACTAGCGGAACACTAATTTCTATGGTGGCTGAGGCTAGACTATTAATTGCTTCTGTAATCTGTTTCAATTTCCTAAGCAAAGTAAAGTCAAATATACCCCTGTTAACTTGTATACGGATATACAAGTTAACATGATCCATTTTTTAATGCGAACTACGGTTTTGACAAAAGCTAAAAGCGATAGATTGACTTAATATGAAAGGGATGATGAAGTCAGAATCTTTGCCACTTTTTGAAGTAGCAGGAGCGTACTTATCACCCATCCTCTTTGATCAAATTTTTTTCGGACTAGCCTTTACTTTGTAAAAGAAAAATAAGAAATTTTTGGTTTTGACAAGCTAATATAATGCGCTCTTTTTTTTGTTAATCTTTTTTTATCGATAAAGAATTTGGTTTTGATGAGTTTTGAACTCAGATTATTGATATTATTATATAGTAATTTAACCATTGTATTAGAGTAACATCGATTTGGTCTATTAATATTCGACTTTTCAATGAAGTAAAAATGTATATTGATATTGATAATTAAGGTTGAGAGATTTTGGTTCTGCATATGAAAAGTTATCTTAGTTTGTACGTTGTTCTACTTATTGCTTCGCCATCTTATAGTTTCACCTTAATTTATAACTTTACTTTTGTCCGTGTTAAAGATTTGTTACGCAGATTTTTATTTGAGGGAGGATCCGTTGATATGGTTATTCTCATATTATCTCACAATTTCGACGCTAAAGTTTGAAGCTACTTTTTTGATGCTATGATCCTCGTACAAAGATCTACTTTCATGCCAAAAAATAATGCATTATAAGATACCAAATTAAAAGATGTATTTGTATTTTAAAAGCCATATACTAACTGTGTTGTCTATATTCTCATGAGGCATCTTCCTATATCTTTGGATGCATAGGAAGATCAAGATTTAGCTTTTTTATTCTCTTTAATTAGTGATCGCAATGTGTATGAGTTTCTCGTAATTCTTTACATATTACTAAATAAACACTTTATATATATATATATATACTAGGTATCACCCCGGCCTACGGCCGGGGCTCAACCTCTATCGATGTTTTTAGGTTGTTTGTATCTTTTAATTTAAATATCCAGGTTAATATCGTGTTTAGTTAGCCGTGGCATAATAACCAGGACCTACGGTCCCAACAATTATGAACGACCAAGTGCTTAGCTAGGGCTTGTGTTTGTGGTGTTCTGTTGGTCAGGTCAAACCAGCCGGGGCCTCACGGCCCCGGCCGTGGATCGGAAAATCTAGGGTCCGATTTGGTATATTGTATTTAATTTAGTTGTGATTTGGTTGAATTCAGAGGTAAAATGAATAAGTTATCCGGGGCCACATGCCCCAATATTTTGTTAGTTGGGTCCCAAAAATTATGAACGACCTGGTGCTTAGTTATGGCTTGTGTTTGTGGTGTTTCGTTGGTCAGTTCAAAGCAGCCGGGGCCTTACGGCCCCGGCCGTGGATTAGAAAATAATACCTAATTAATCAAGATGTTTTTATTTTATTCCTTCCTTCTTTTACCTCAAGTATGTCTTTATTTTCGAATCAACTGATTTCATAGTGGGATGAAAGATTAACGATCAGCATACGGTCGATAGATTATAATTTAACTATAAATGTAACTATTTAACTATATACTCCATTTACATAGAAATAACTATTTTTTTTCAAAGCATAGTGGAGTGTACTTAGTTTGCTCATCCATTTAAGTAAAAATTGAGATCTTATCTTAGTGTTTCCGATTTCGTTTGCTCATCCATTTACTTAAAAATCGAATTCTTATCTTAGTGTTTCTGATTTTATCGACTGTGATGAAAAACCCTATAGGTGATACTCTAATGATTAGAGTCTATTCCATACCAATCACGTTATCATCATCTCCCTGTATAGCAAAAATTCTTTCTCCTTAGAATGACCAGTGGCTCACAGATAGAGAGAGAGAAATCAATTTTGAGTGTGTTGGTGGGGTGGAAGAGAGTTTTGAGATTCCAGAATACTAAACGCTTAACCACGTTGGGACTTAACTATACAGTATTTCTTTTTACGGAAACAAATTTATATAAAGAATGTTCCATACTCAATTACTGTCGGCATTAGGGAACCACGTTATTAAAGGTACCGTGACAATATCAGAAAACCCACTGGATCTGACGCACGAAAATATCTCTCGCCCAACTCTCGATCCGCGCCGTCGGATGACGAAATCGATGGTTGGATTTGTCAGTCTACACAAACACCACTTCTATATATATTTGGTGTTCGACATTTACTATATTTTTCACCGATAGGTTTGACGCTATGCATCTTATTTAAAATAAATATCTGACAATTTTTGCGGACAAACTATAATAATTATTTATAAAAAATTATAGGTAATTATAGAATCCGACAAACTAAGCCTGTCGTTTTTTTAGGACAAAAGAAATCTATTCTAATAATATTTTTGACACCAAAAATAGGACGAACTTTAGGACATACCATATCTGTCCTATAACCCAGTTTCGATTTTCGAAAGATTCGGTCTGTCCTAAATTCCGTGTTTTTGGACTAGTGTAGGAAAGATGTTAAGTTCAATAGGAAACATGAAATCTAGTGGTCCCTTCAAGGTGTATAAGATAATTAAAATATTAAACAATTAGTGAAATACAAAAAATAATGTGGTCTTAGTTAATTTTAATCTATAGGAGCCATTTAAATTATTAAGAGAATACAATTTAATCTTGAAATCAGGTACTAAATAAGACAAATATACAGTTGTTGAACTGTTTGACCTTAATGGCATCCCTAAATGTGGATACCTGCGGGACGCTATTTAGAGAATGGTGGTTGGTACGTGAAATAACTCTGACAATAGATATAGTTGAAAACTACAAAAGCTAACATTTAACTTTGAAGTCCAAGTTTAGCAATAAAACGGAAAACTAAAAGAACAATTTAATTTAGTTAAGTAACTAATAATTACTTAAGTAGATATCCGATGAACACGGTTTCTAACTTAGTTATTTGTAAGTCAACAAGAAAATCCATATTAACTACTCCCTCCGTTCCACTTTACTTGATGTTTTAGGGATTTTTTTATGTTCCAAAATAGATGAAAGTTTTAATATTTTTCTCAAATGTTCACTAATTTGTCCTTGCTTTGGAATCACAACATACCATTAATTCTCATCGTAATCAACAAATAAATAATTTTTAAATCTACTCCATGAAGGAATATTTGGTTTATCCCAAGTAAATTACAAGGGGATCCGTGATTTACCCTAAATCTAGAAACTAAAATTATGTTCTTTAAATTTCTAGGAAACTATTATTATGGATAGATTTGGAAAAAAATTATTCTCTCTGTTGTTTCTTAATCTACGTGAAAAACTCTAAAACATCAAGTAAAACGGAACGGAAGGAGTAAAATGGAAACTTGAATGACATTAAGGGCTCAAAGCTGGAAGAAGAAAAAAAGTAAATATAGTACAATTGTACGTATTAATTTTCTGGTCTTTTGATACGTTGATTTGCTTTTGTCCTGCATGATTTCTGTTGTACTTAACATTTTTGGAAATTTCTTACGGAGCTTGTTGTACTTAACATTTTTGGAAATTTCTTACGGAGCGTGTTGGGATCATCCATTTCCATATGGTTTCTAAAGAGTGCTCAAATACTATCTTTGATAAAGAATATTTACTATGAAAGATTATTGGTTATCAATATTCATTAATTTATTGATGCTCGAACATTGATTCAACTGTCAATATTCAACGATTCATCAGACAATATTTGCTTAGACGAGCAATATCAACATCATTCATTCGAGAACTATACGTCCCAGCAGTCATGTTCAATTCATGAATCCTAGAGCATTCAACAATCATGCTCGACTGAACAATACTTAGACCCACCGTCTAATCAAGTCACTGACTGACTGATCAAATGCACGTCTGCTTCGCAGACTCCACGTTCGTGAGACATCAATCACTTCACATGGGGGATATTAATTAGGATTTTGGTCTGGCGGCCTACAACACGTGTGTTCATCCACGATGAGAAATGTGGGTAAGTCGTGCAAGCAGTTGAGGGAGTAGCAAAGTAGTGGGTGGACAATCAACCAAATCTCCGCACGACCTGGAACTGGTTAACACACAATTTCCCACTTTCCCACTCTTTCACTCGAGCAACCGTCGCACTTACTGAAGATCAATGTGTCTACTATTCTGGCAATATAAATAAATCTATGAATCCACGATTGAAGGACAAACAATTTTTCGAGCAATCACTCTCTAGAATTCCATCAATCGACCAGAACTTATTCGAACTCAACAGTTCACAGAAAACTTGCAGAAACCTCAAACACATTCACGATCATTGATCTCACACACTTCTCAACTTCCCTCCTACAAATCAACCCTCTTCCCTCTTTGTGACCGAATTGACTCTGGAACGGCCATTGTATTGGTTTAGGCCGGAGTCCTACAGATTGATCTCTCGAACTCAAAGCACTCACGTGCAGTACATATGTTTGAGGTTAAGCAGTTTGCTCAGTTGAGGAGCCTCCATCTACACGGTCGTCTCTCTATTCCTTAAAAAACTAGAAAATCATTTTTCCCCATCTACAACACTTTACCTTGGCATCAATTTTACAGACACCCTTGTAAATTTGGTGAAGAAGCTTCATGGAGGAAGAATCACACGAGTCAACAAGAGTGTCGCATCTTTGTCTTTTGCAAGCATTATCCTTCATACGTTTGAAAGTACAAGGGCGAACAAGCTTGGAAATACCAATGGAGTTGCCAATTGGAGAAATGAAGAAGTTGCGACATATTTGCTCAATCAAGCACGGATAACCTAACTTCTTGTTGGAAGATGTCATCGACAAAATTTGATAAATGATAAACCCACAAATGTTGAGACTTTGAGTTCCCAACTCAAGAAAATGGACCAACTCCGCAAACTCACGACCCCAACGAGAATTCTCAATCGTGGAGGGACAAAAATTAGAAATACCAAGTTTTCCAAAAGACATCAAGGCAAGACTAAGATGAGTAGTAGGAAATTTTCCTTCATTCCAAACAACACTCTTACCACAAATACCATTAGAAATGGTTTCATAAGATGGTCTTTCACGACTAAGTCTTGGAAGGCGAAAACTCCCTAAGGGAATTTTGGTAATCCTTGAGATTAACTCTCCATTAACAAGAATTCTATCTCTATTTATCATGGTCTTGAATTCCATGGTTTCGTCATTAACATCATGGATGTTAGCATAGAAGATTCTTGTAAGAGTGTCAAAACCTTCACCAAGACCATCAAAGATATTCCCAAGATTAAATTTTTCAAAAACATACCAAATCTTCTTTATGTCCACTAACAAAATCCAATTTCTTTCTAGAATAAACCCATTAGATGAAATCTTTTCAAACACCTTGCCACAAGAATTATTGACAAATCTAATCCTAACGGAATTTTGATCTAGGTAGGTTCATGCTAGAAGATGAAGAACCCAATTTTTTTGAAACCATGAAATTCCTCATGACGTCTAGAAATTGAGAGAGATTAGAAGACTTACTTGGCATGTTCCTTGAAAACCCTTTTACTTTTTGATCTCCAAAGGTGATTTAATGGAGAAAAATCATGAACCCTGGAAGAGTTCACGAACGCGGACAAGAAGGGAGGTAGAAGAAGGGTACGCGAACCACTACCTTTATATACCAGCTGATGGGCTGGACCCGTCCCTGAACCGTGATCCACAAAAGAAAAGCAAGATTTCTTAATCCAAGGTTCGCACACTGAGAGGATCAGTACCGTGCAGTAAAGGAAAACAGGAAGAACTTCAACACCTTAATTTCCCTTGGAAAGAAGAGAAAAGAAAAATTAACCCAAGCACAAAAAAAAAAAAAAAAAACTCAACCATTACTTGCCCCATCTCAAGTTATATACAAATGGGGGTAAGGCCAAGCTTGTTACCAAGAGGCGACCTGTGCAGAGAGATTTTCATGCAACTTTTACGGTTGATATTTGTGAACTGTACCAGTAGTATAATCAAAGTAATGATGATACCCAAGGTTAATAGGATTTTTTGAATTTCTTTTCTTACGATCAAGAAAATACTTTTTCCAACAATTAGAACATATACCAAACTCATCAGACATCTTTTTATCGATCTCACATGAGTTGGTAGTAAGCGTAGTTCGTATATCATGAAAACATGATTTGACAGGTACATATTATCAGAACAATTCTTATTCTTAATCGAATTAAGTTTTTCTAAGAATCTAAAAACGTTTTCAAATGCTCTAAATAGATCCTTGTCAATCGATCCATTACGATAGTTTTCCTCAAATAGATTAAGAGCTAATCTAGTGAGATTCCATATCTTTGAGCGTATACAACGTTTTCTCAACCTTCCTTTCTTAGAAGAACTTTTAATTTTTCCTCTAGATTGTTTCACATTATCTAAGTTTTCCAAAGTCTTAGATGGAATGAGATTATCATGAGAAACCAAAGGTCTTGTCCATAATAATCTTTGACCAATCTTTAAGGAATTCTGACGTGTGTTACAGATGCCAAGAGCAAGTTTCCCAAAGAAATTTCCCATGAGGACAAACTTTAAGGATCAGTCAAACATAAACTTATTAGGTTTATAGTGTTTGCCCGCTATGATACCAATTGAAAAAGCAGGGGTACAACAACCACACCCAAAATTTCGTTTGGCAATCTGAATAGAAAAACTCCAATATACTTTCAAGAGAATCAACTAGACAGTCAAACTCAATCTAGAGAAAACTATATCAAAGAGTTTTATATCTCTATCTCTCAATACAATTTGCAATCAACAAATAGAAATTTGTGAGCCCGATTGCATATAAGAAAAGTAACTTGAACGGTACCAAAGATCAATGTTTAAGGATCAATCAATTTCAATCAACAACCAAAGGTTGGATTTACCAATTGATCGATTCAATGCACAACCTGTGATATTTCAATTATATAACAAAATATAATGCGGAAAAGAAATAACACAGACACCAGAATTTTGTTAACGAGGAAAATCGCAAAAAAAAAAAAACAGAACCTAGTCCAGCTTTGAACACCACACTGTATTAAGCCGCTACAGACACTAGCCTACTACCAATGAACTTCGGACTAGACTGTAGTTGAACCCTAATCAATCTCACACTGATTCAAGGTACAGTTGCGCTCCTTACGTCTCTGATCCCAGAAGGATACTACGCACTTGATTCCCTTAGATAATCTCACCCACAACCAAGAGTTGCTACGACCCAAAGTCGAAGACTTGATAAACAAATATGTCTCACATAGAAAAGTCTATTGGAATAGTTAAATCTGTCTCCCACATAAATACCTATGAGTTTTGTTTCGTCTTTTTATAAATCAAGGTGCACATGAACCAATTGATAAAC